>OZ038386.1:67777049-68232049 GCA_964036045.1 Eutreptiella sp. 'Long Island Sound 2002'
AGTGAGTACATTTGCGACCGTGGTACTACACTCAAAAATGTCACGGACGCTAGCATCAAGCTACATTTGATGGTGCTCCCCACCGCGACGCGCTAGCACGGCTCGCACAAGCCGGCAACGTGTACGAGGTACGCACCTACGACTGTGAATGCGGTGTCCGGCTGACCAGCGTTACCCAGTACCAGATCGACCAACATCGCTCGGGTACTAGTTGTCGCAACCGGAGGTTGGTGGGGCAACGCAACCTTGGGGACATGGGCGTGCAGGCCGTTCCGTGGGACTTTGCATTTGATGACTCCAACGCCCCTCAATTGGCACCTATTGAGCCTCACATTGGCCCGTCCATCGATGATTCTATCCCTGAGGAGGCCGGCGAGGAAGTACCCGTTTGGTCCGTGCAAGGGCCTCCGATGAAGCTCTGCGGCGGCTGGCTTCCACCCCCCTTGGCGAATGGATTGTTCTACACTCACGATCCCTTTGTCATTCACCGCGCAGGTGGTGTACCGTCCTGCCCTCATGTCTCATGGGTGCCCGGCTTTGAGACCACCCACAACGTGAACTGCTTCCTTAGCATCCCAGAGGGCGAGGCGTGGTGAGAGAATGAAGATTTGCGGGACGTCGTCAACTATGCAGTGGCAGCCAAGCCGGGATCCAACTACCTGCGTTTGGGAATCAACGTCCTAGCTGACAATTTGCATGACTGGCGGAGAGTACGTGACCGTGCTCGGGTGCGCACCTTGAACTTGGACTGGTCCATCATTTCCCTTCGTAGGCAAGTTGGCGTTTCGGCAAAACTACTGTTGAGTCGGGGCAATACCATCGCATTGGTCCTTTTCTCGATCAGCAGCTGTCTCGGGGCCGTTCTTTTCATTGGTGTGTGTCGCAGTTGCAGGAGGTCATGGCCCCGCAGATGACCCGGAAATATGCCGATGAGGAGCATCATATGGCCATGCTCACCTGGTGCCTGGGTGGTTGGCAACTCCTACACGCCTTTCACAGGGCAGGCTTCCTCCCCCGGAGCCCTTTCCTCAAAGGCCATGAGCGTGCTCCACAACCTCATAATCTTTTTGGCATTATCACATGTGCCCGCCACCACCGTTGGATGTAACAACAATGTTAGCAGCAGCAGCAGCAACAACAGCAGCGGCACTTTAGGTTCGGAAATCGTGCCCTATCATGTTGGTGACGTGTTGGCCCAGCAAGTTGTGACAAGGAAGCGAGCAAATTCCAAGGCTGCAGGGAAGGAAAAGAAGGCCCGCCGCTTTGGGGAATGGGAAGATGACCCGGAACTTGCGCGAGTGGCGAAACGGCGACCGCCCTCTGAGGCCGCCGTTGACAGGGCTGCTGAGCTGCAGGCAGCACAACGTAGAGCACAGTGGCTTGGTGGTACGAACCTGACATCCGAAGGTGTTGGCCTCCACCCGGGATAGGGAGTTTCACTGTTGCAGAAAAATGACCACAAACACCCAACAAATCCTTAGATTTCCGAAAACACCAGTTTTCAACCAACACTGTTTCGGGGTTTCCTCTTGTGACACCCCAACCTGCCCCAAGGTTTCATTGTCAACAGTGAAACCCCGGCGCCAGGACCGTGTTGTACTACACTCTTGGCGGTACGCAACCCCTTACGCCTGTCTACATACCCCCCTTGGGATGGTGGTGGTGGTTCATTTTGGGTGGGATGGATTTTATGAGCACCTAGGTGTGCTTAATAGTGCAGGGTAGTTTCATTGTCAATAGTGAAACTCTGCCTTGCTCCTGAGCATATGAAATAGTGTCAAGGATCGGAGCACATAGCTGCAGGAATTCGATGACCAGAAGTAGTTTCACTGTTGACAGTGAAACTTGTTGTGATACCGTGGCGCGTGTGTGTGCACCGAGAAAGCGGTAGCAGGCGTCAAACACTTTCACTGTTGACAGTGAAACTATTTCCTATATTGTGATGTTTAGGGGTAAACGGGGAAAACGAGTAAAGTGACTTTTTATTTTTGGAAGAGGCCTGTAAAAAACGGAACCGGAAATATAGTCGGGCTGTCGTCTGGTCCGATGGTTATCACCCTCGTCTCGTACCGCTTGGGGCTGGGTTCGATTCCCAGTAGATTCCCCCTCCTAGCCACCATGTGGCATACCACACCAGTACATGGTCACCCACTAGGCATGGTAAGTGCCCCGTTGCAAGGGGGGGGGGGTACACTACTAGTACTATCAAACCGGTAGTTTTTAGACATGTTTTGTAGTATATAGTTGACCATGTAGTGAGACACCGGATTTCTAGCCTTGGTGGTAGGAAAAGTACCCCACCACGACTTGGAGGCATCAATAGAGTTGTACTAGACCCGTTATGTCCTTGTGGCTTCCCTATGGTTGTGGTGCATGGGGGGACAGTGGGGTGCCAAGTGAGGATCTTATTGACGTTGTGCCCCACCAATGTGCTTGCATTCACTCTATTGTCCACCTGCTTTTCAGGTGGGAGGCATGCACAACACTGGACCATGAGGACTTTCACAGTCAACAGTGAAACCACTTGCAGCCACTTCCTGTTCGCACCACATGTTGTATTTCAGCCTCTGCACAAGTTCTGCTGTTCTGATATTGTGCTAGCCGACACCTTCTCACGAGTGAGTTTCACTCTCAACAGTTAAACCATTGGTTGCTATCTGCTTGTTCTGTCTGTATGTGATCTGCCTTTGACGCCTTAGAGCTACAATCTTGTTTTTCACCATTAACGCCACTGACACCTGACTCCTCTGGAGGCAACTTCACTGGATTCCGTTGTGAAGGTGACCGCCTAGTCCGGGTGCTCGGGCTCCACATGCGGATCACGGCGGTCATGCATTTTACAGGATCCTGCAGCGAGCAAGGACGAGCCACAAATAGGAGAAAAACAGCCCAAAACACCATGAAATCGCATTTCCAAGGCACCTTTTCTAATTCTAACGGAGTTTCACTATCAACAGTGAAAGTGTGCTGTAGGTAGTTTGGTTGAAATCAGTATTTGTCTTTGGTTGTCAATAGAGCATTGGTTTTGGTTTGCACTATTTCCCTTCATTTGGCCGTTTTCAGCAGGTTCTAGGGTGGTTTGGGGGGGGGGGGAAGCTGATTTTGGCCCTAAATTGCACATTTTGAAATGGAGGTCCGGCACTTGCGACGCCTGTTCCCGGCGCCATCGCTGAGTTTATGGCTCATATTTTGTGTGGTCGTCCCTCACACCCATAGGTATCATGCACCCAAAATTTGGCGGAATCCGAAGCAACATGATGGAGCTGTGAATTTTTTCCCATTTTAATCGTGCTTGCTGCTCGCTTTGCTGCTTGCTTGCCAAACCTGTTAGGTCCACCCTAGACACTAAAGAGGGTTATAAAACCAAGCCTCGTTCCACCAGCTCGGTGATCAACCCTAATCAAGACTGAATACTGGGACCGAGCTGGTGGGGGAGGGAACATTGGATATGAATGGTGAGGGACACCAATGAGTTACACATTGAAGGCCGTTGACAGGGTGGAATCAGCTTGCAAGTGATCCCCTTCACCACAAGGCCCACTTTCAAGGCTTTTGTGGACTTGTGAGGGGCCAAAATGCCCCAAAATGGGCTCAAAATAGGCTCATTTCACCCGTTTGTGCACCCCAAATGGTCTAGGATGAGTTTTGGAAAAAATGCGTTTTTGACCCATTTTTTGACCCATTTTTGGTCCCAAAACAGCGCATCTTCAAGGCATTTTGGGATTTTCGGAGGACCAAAATGGGCCACCCCAAGCTCAAAACAGTCCAAAAACACTTGTTTTAGCATCACACATGGTCTAGGATCATTTTTGAGAAAAGTCATTTTTCTGCCCCTATTGGACCCCTATTGACCCATTTGGGCACCCACCTGTTTGGGCTTGAGCTTGCAGCTTGCCGCAGCCTACTGGGCTTGGGTACGGGGGTCTAGGCGTCCATTTGGGCAATTTTGAGGGGTGGAAACCACAAAACGAGGGGGGTTGCGGGTGGATTAGGTGCCCTCGGAATCGCGTTTTGAGCCATGTAGCCAAAGATATGGCCTATTCTTGGTTTGTGGCTGTCGCCAGCCAATCTGCACAAAATTTGGGGCCTGTGGGGGCCTTTTTGGGCCGTTTCCGGGACATATGGTGGAGTCAGAGGGCCGCAAATGGCTCGTTGACACAAGAAAGTCAAGCCGCACATGGAGTGCACCCACCCTTTCCCTTTCCTTGGCCGTTTTGAATGGGTTCTAGGGCTCTTTTGGCCCAAAAATGGCTGTTTTTGGCCCTAAATTGCAGTTTTTGAAACTGAGGTCCGCCACTTGCGACACCCATTCCCGGCCCGCCACCGTTGAGTTTCTGGCTCAAACTTTGTGTGGTTGTCCCTCACACCCATAGGTATCATCCACCAAAATTTCAGCCGAATGTGAAGCACCACGACGGATGTCTGATTTTTCCCCATTTCGCGCGTGCTGCTTGTTGCTGCTTGCTGCTTGTTGCTGCTGCTGCTGCTAAACCTGGTAGGTCCACCCTAGACCCTAAAAAGGGTTATAAAACCAAGACTGGTTCCACCAGCTCGGTGACCCCAACCCTAGCCCTAGCTCTCGCCCTAGGCTAGCGTCGGGGTGAGTGTTGGGGTCCAAAATGGAGAGCAATGATGTGGCAAAAGCAGCCATGAACGAAATTCGGGGGATCTTGTTCAACCCAATCAACATGGCTGGCATGGCCAAACCGGCCGGCTGCAAAAGTTAGGGTTAGGTTTATGGGGATGGTATGGTTAGAGGGAGGGCAAGGGGAGGTAAGGGAAGCCTGTGCCCCCCTCCCCCCCCCCCCCGTCGCCCCTCCTAGATCCCCGCTCCGATGCGCGTCCCGGAGGACGCAATGGGCCGTCGCGGGCTGCAGCCGCCTGAGCACCTGGGAGCAGCAGACGCGTCGCTGGATGGCGCGGTGCGACCCGGCGCCACCCATGTGAGCCAAGCGCTTCCCCCCCCGCCCCCCGCCTCCCGCGCACATAGCAGTCCCTCGCGAGCGTCGCCTGTGCTACACGCCCTCGGGGAGCTGCCCCCCCAGCCTCCTCAGCTTGGAGGACATCCTCATGGGGTGCTTGCTCCGGGGGCGGACCTCAGATGGGGGCTGTCGGCCCTGCAGCGCGTTCCCCAGGGCTTGGCGGTGTTGGGGCCAGCGCTCCACGAGGCCCTCGGTTGGCGGTATGGCGCGGCAGCCCCCGCTCTGGCGATCCCCCCGCCTCCACTAGAGGGATGGCACGCAGCCTGCTCTGGTGGCCCCTTTGCTGACGCCCCTCTGGGGACCTGGGTCCCCTCCCCGTCCGCCGTGGCGGGGCACCACGCAGGCTTGGACCAGCGCCCCCCTAGCACTAGGTGCTCCTGATCGAGGGGTGGGACAACGTGGAGGAGGGCTCTGCAGGCCATTGGGTGCGTGTCACCCACGACGGCACCGTCTGGTGCCTCTCCCGGGGCGACAGGTCCCTCGCCACGCCCCGGACCTGCATGCGGCAACCGGCGCGGTGCTGGCCTCGATCCCGAGGGTATATGCCGTGTGGTATGTGGTGTTGCCTGCCCCGGGGTCGCCCCCCGCTGCCCCAGCAGCACCAGTACCCCCAGTACCCCCCGCGCGGGGGGACAACGCCACGGCGTGGCTCGCGGCCTGCGAGGTCGTGCGGGTGTGGCGGCAGCGCCGGAGGGTGCAGGTCGCTTTTCGCGCGCCCTGACCCAGGTGTGCGGGCACTGGGCGGCAGTCCGCCGCGGCTACCGTGACCCTCCCTCCCCCCCCCCCCCCCCCCCACCCATCCCGCAGCACGGCAACAGGCCTGCCCCCCCCCCCCCCCCCCCTCGGTCCGTGGACGCGGCCGGGAGTGCACTGCATGCATGGCCGGCCGATATGCAGAGTCGTCGGGACAGCCATCGAGCGCCCCCCAGGCGGCCTATGAGCCTCAAGATCGGCCCTCAAATCAAATCAAATCAAATCCCCGCTCCAACCCCCCCCCCCCTCCCCGGGGGCCTCCGGCCAACGGTTCAGGGGTGTGCGGCCGCCAAACTGCAAAAATCCCCCATAATTCCACCATAATTCCCCATAATTCCACCATAATCCCCAATAATTCCCCATAATTCCACCATAATTCCCCATAATTCCACCATAATTCTCCATAATTCCACCGAAATTCCACCATAATTCCCCACAATTCCCCATACTTCCACCAATGTGATGGGACAACCAGCAGTTCTTTTTGCGACTCTCCTACCTCTACAAGGCACCCAGAGAATACATTTCGCAGGGGCAGGTGGCGAAGCAAATGAAGAAATTGAACATTAAGGCACTCAAACCCAGTGGTATTGGGCTTAGTGGTGCTAGGGGCCGTCGTGGTGGTCATGCGTTGCTGCATTAAATGTTGTGCCACCCGGACAGTGTGCTGCCTGTGCATCTGCTTTTGCTGAGGCTGCCATTGTTGCTGAGCTCCTTGCAAGGTGTTGGCACGCCTAATGCTGCTGCTCATGGTACACCACCTGCAACTGCAGATGCTGTGGGCTGCCTCCTGAACAACCGGTTGCGCCTCCTGCTGTTCCACCTCGTGACATTGTTGCTGCACATGATGGCACTGTTGCTGCACCACATCGCAGTATTGATGCACAGCTATCTGCTGCTCCTCAGCAGTCCACGGTGGCACAATGATGCTATTGGTGCTAATGGTGCCCAATTCATGAAGGACACTGTGCCAGCTCTATGCACCGATATTCCATTGGAATCTTTCAAGTTGGCAATTGAGACGGTGTTGTGTGCCCCCCCAATCACCGACCCGTATAAAAAGGGCATTGACAAGGAATTTGGCTATCACGGTATTGTTTGGAAGGGTGACAACCTCCACTGCATCCCTTGCAATGCAAAGATTAATGGCTCTACTAGGCAAAATGTCATTGATCACGTAATTAGTGATGACCACGATGACCGTTTGTGGCACAGTGCATTTTCCACTCAGTTCCATTTCGCTCCAGGCTATGAGATTCGTCAGCAGCAACGAGAGCAGAGGGCTGAGTGAAGGGACAATGAGAAATGAGAGGGTGGGAAGTGAAGGTCGAGTGGTCTTTAGGGCAGACCCACGATGGGCCCCGCACCCATGCAAAGTTCAAAGACTTATCCAACGATGATGCAGCGTGATTTTGTTCTACGGGTCCTCACGCGCATGTGCATTGTGCTTGCCTTTGTTTCTCCAAGCCAAGCCACCAGGAATCAAGAACAAAGCAGCAGGATTCGACAGCAACCCGGCAACAGTCAAAAGCAAAGCATCAAGAATCAACAACAAGCCACCAAGAATCAACAACAAGCCACGAGGAATGGCAAGAGTCAAAAGGAACCCATCAGGAATCAATAGCAAGCCACCAAGAATCAACATCAAGCCACCACGAATCAAGAACAAACCAGCAGGAATCAACAGCAACTTGGCAACAGTCAAAAGCAATGCATCAAGAATCAACAGTAAGCCACCAGGCATCAAGAACAAAGCAACAAGAATCAATAGCAACCCAGCAAGAATCAAAAGCAAGCCATCGGGAACGAACAACAACCTCTCAAGAATCCACACCAAGCCATAATTCCCCCATAATTCCCCATAATTCCCCATAATTCCCCATAATTCCCCATAATTCCCCACGATTCCCCATAATTCCCCCATAATTCCCCATAATTCCCCCATAGTTCCCCCATAATTCCCCATAATTCCACCGACATCCCCCATAATTCCCCCATAATTCCCCATAATTCCACCAACATTCCCCACAATTCCCCACGGTTCCCCATAATTCCCCATAATTCCCATAATTCCCATAATTCCAGTCGTCTGGCGGGAGCCGTCGTCTGGCACTGGCGGGCGCACACCCCTGGCAGTTAGTTGGGGGGGGGGGGGTAGTTGGCGTCCAAAACCGAGGAGCCCCCCCCCCCCTTCGCCGTCTACCATCCCAGCAACACATGGTGGACATGCATGCATCATGCACATTGGGGATGCCCATGCAGCACGCCCTGCGTCGGAAAAGAAACGTGCTTGTGTTAGTAGTGTAGATGGTTTTGGGTGCTTGACAACTCCTGTGGAGTGGATCTGAGGTTGGTTCTGGGTGATCCAAGGTTGGCTCTGGATGACTCAAGGTCTAGCTCTGTGTCGTCTGAGCTATTACAATGTGCAAGAAGTGAGGACGTATTGTTACTTCTTTCCATCCCAGGTTGACACGCCCCAACACAGCACAGGAGGGCTCAACCCGGCTGCAGGACCCTAGGATCATGTTGCAACATTCTTGAATACTACGGTGTGTGAGCCCTTGGGATCTTCTGTGTCCTGGGTCTGCAATGACAGACACAATGGCTCCCTGTATGTGTTGCATGGGGTCTGTGGACTGGAATGGCTATGGCATACTGCGTTAGGGCGGCACATTGAGAAGGCACGCATTGAAATGGCTCCATTTCCCCTGGTGTCTTGCATTCTTGGGTGAGCGAGTTGCTCTTCCCCCCCTGCCCTTTTCGCTCTCCCTGTGTGCGTATCCTTTGCTAGACCCAATCTCTGCAGGATTCGATTTTCACATTATTTTTGTGCAACACTTCCCTTGCTTTTCCCCCCTGCTTTTTTCGGGTACCCTTGTCAAAGAGGTAGATCCCAATATCACCGACAACCTTTATCAATGGACCTGTAGTGCTGCATGAGTGGGCGAAACAGCCCGAAGGGCCATCCAACAGCAAGCCAACAGCCATCCAACAGCCAGAGTGAGATCAGGCCTACCAGTCCTACAAACCCGCTGGCGCACCATTGCAAAGTCCTGCCAGTGTGTCAAAAATGGATGGTATAATGATCCGCCAAAAAAAACCTGCCCAGAATGAGTCACAGCAATATCATCTTCCTCAACAGGTATGTCCGTGGACGGAACACCCTTGACCCAGGTCACAAGGCTGGGCACATTGTTATTTGGGCTACCTAGGCAGTGATGCCACAATTGGTGTGATTTGATGTGTAGTATTTTATCACTACTCAAGCAAAAAGGTGTGATTTCTTTTTTGATTTCTTCATGATTTCCACGGTGTTTTGCCCAATTCTTGTCATGGTAAAAATCATAAGCCCCCCCCCCCCCTCTGGGACCCCTGCTGACCAGACCTCCGCCAATCAGGTGTGTGGGTAGTTCGTGTTGAGCCGGTGAGACCGAATTTCTTGTAAGATGTGTTTTCGTCTCAGTAGCAAATTTTCTCATTTCTGTGCTGTAGTGCCCCCTTGCGAGATTGCAATGTACTGCAGCTTGCATGTTCCTTTACCTATTTTTTCTGTCCGAATGCAAGGCAGTCCTGATACTGGTAGCTTCTTTAATGCCTGTGTAGGTCAATATCTTTGAGGATATTGCCAAGCCTGCACTGAGTGCCCTCCTCAGGGCTGTTGGCTTGGATCCCCAAAAGGGTATGAAGGATGGGCAGCCATTGAGTGCTGCAGATGTACAGAACTGGAAGCAGCCAGAAGCAACTCCTCCTGCACCCACGGTATGGTCTTTGTCTGCACATATACTCTATGCTTGTACGTCAAATGCCTCTCTGACTCAAAGGGTGTGAGGAACGGACCATTCAAACAGGGGGAAACGGGGAAAGCGGGGGGAAATGGGACAGGTTTGATGTTGATACAAGTTGTTTAAGCTCCTCGCATGTATCGTTACACCCATTTCTCCGTATATCTAGCTAGCAACAACAAGCAGCAACAACAACAACAACAAGCATCAACACTCAACAAGCACGTGCTGAACCCGTTTTGCAAATATTAGAAGTGGGATGTCCCCGTTCCGATTACAATTTGGTGCCCCCAATCCAAAGCCTGGGCCCACAACTCAACAATGGTGGCCCAGGGTGTGGCCACCAAGATGGGTGGTGCCCTCCAGAATCTGCGTAGTTTTGGGCCGAACTTGGCCATTTTTGGCCAAAACAGCCTTGGGACCCGGTGAAAATGGCATAAAGTTAGACCGGCAGACGATTCCCCACGTTTGTTTCCCATTTTCCTATTGGGCCATGAGTTGTGGTGGCTGCAGGACGAAAATTCAGACTTGTAGGATAAATTTTGAGGCATGTTGACGGAAGTTGAGGCCGCCCCTTCCCCCAGGCACTTCCGGCCTGGTGCCCCCCTACGCAGGCCACGACAAGTGGTGCGTTGCTCCACAGGCACTGCAGGGCCTCCAACGAACAGACTCAGTCCCGGTCCGTTGGTCCTTCTTGTACAACGCAAGGAAAACTGTCAAAACATGCGGCATTTTCTTGCACTCAAACCAAGCTTACAAGCACTCAAACCAAGCTCACAAGCACTCTCGACGACGACCAACTTCTCACTCCCAAGCAACCAAGATGAACGGACGTGACAGTTTTTGGAATTTTTTTGGAATCCAAAAAAATTCCAAAAACAGACTGACTGCCGACAAAAGCGCAACAATGCCTGGCTACCACCGCCACTGAGGCTGCACAAAGAGCAGGAAGTGCCCCAATTGCACAAAAATTTTGTGGGAAAAATTTCGACACCAAACTGAAAAACGAAGGTTTCCTCATAAATTTGTCCCCTGTATGTGGCTGGCACGCAAGGTGTGGGACCAAATTCCCTTCCCGCTGACAGCCCCTTTGACTAAGTGGCATCGGTCAACAGAACTGCGGCAGATCGGCCTGACACATGCGCATAAACGTGCACAAACTGTCAAGCCCCGGCCCTGAGCCATGCCCATGTGAGCTCATGTGTGCCCAAGCCCCCACGCGCTGCATGTGTTCTGTAGGACCACCGAAAGCGCTGTTGGCACTGCGGCTGGATGACCCCCCGCCTGCACGCGAACGCCACCAGCGGCCTCACAGGCTGCCAGGTCTGTGTCGGGGGGCAGCCGCTCGCCGGCCCCGCGAAAGGCCCGCCGGGCCCCACTGCACAGACCGTGCCGGGCGGTGCTCGGGGCCCGGCGGAGACGGCACCCGCCCCCGTGGGCGCGGCGCCGGTTCCAGTGGGCGATGCGGAGACCGGCCCGGGGCTGTGGGGGGAGCCCCATTACCGCATTGAGCCCGCACCGCCGCGCAGGCGACCGCAGGGACTGCCAGGCCCCGCAGGGACGGCAGGTGTCGAGGCGCCGGGCGACGAGGGGCACGCCCCCCCCGCTCCGGACGGCCCCGAGGCCGCGCGGGTACTGCAGGTCCTCGAAAGCATCGCGGGCCTGCAAACGTCGGACCCCGACGCCTCTCTCTTGGGCCTGGCCTCCATTAAATTAGTGGAGCTGGCGCACCACCTGCGGCTCGCAACCGGGAAGAGCATCGGCCTCCTGGACCTGATGCACCTGTCGGTTCGGCAGCTAGTGGCCCGTGTGGCGTCGTTCCCCCTCGACACCGCCGCCCCCGGGACTTCCACGCCTTTGGTAGCCGGTTTGGGCGCGCGCGGCGCGCAGCGAGTGTCGTGGTTCTGGTTCTGGAACATGCCGTGCGCGTGGCTGTTCCGCCTGCCCGCGGGGGCGCCGCGGCCGGTGCTGCAGCAGGCGCTGCGGCGGCTTGTGGAGCGGCACCCGCAGCTGACGGCCCGGCCCGTGCAGCCGTTCGAGGTCGCGAACCTCGCGAAGGAGGTGGCGGGACTGATTTCGTTGTGGGCCTTAAGGGATGTGTCGCCTGAGGGTCTCAGGTGTGTCGCAGGGGTGCTGTGCTACGCAGTGCCGTGCCGCAGGGGTGCTGTGCCACACAATGCCGTGCTACACAGTGCTGTGTAGCACAAGCGGTACCACAAGGGTACTCTGCTCTGACGCTGTGTTTCTGGCCAGCAGGGCTGTGGTGCAGGGCTGTCATACCTCAGGGGTGCTGTGCTTTGTGGCTGCCACGCTCTGTAGGTAATGTGCTGCAAGGGGGGTGCTGCCTCAGTGCCGGGCTGTGCTACAGGCATACGGGAGTTGACGGGACGTCAATAAAGATCGTCTTAACCCAATGACACCCATCCCACAGCTTTAGCAGAGAGCCATGTAGGTCCAGGCGTAGCCAAAGGTGTTGTGTGGGGGGGGTAGCAGGGCAGCAGTCACGGAGGCCATTGGTGGCTGGACGGGGATGGATGTCGTTGATGGGCCGCAGTTCTAGCCCCCTCCTGCGGTGCTTGTTGCAGGTTTGTGCGCAGCTGTGCACGGGTCTGTCTGCCTCTCATATCCAGCGGCTGCTCCGTACCACCTGAACTGCACTTTGTTCGCTGCTGCACCATCAGTGATTTGCGCCGGCAGCTGCATCGACACGAAGTGCGCTTCACGCCACCCTTTGAAGCCATTTTGCTGGAGTCTCCTGAAGGAGGTCTTGCCTTTGCCACTGCCCCCCTCCCCTTCGCCATCGAACCACACCAAAGACCAGAACCCCTCTCCCTGGCCCCACCCGAGTGTTCAATTTGGGGGACTGCCTGTTCAGGGGCGCCAAAGGCAAAGGCCACGGGAAAAAAAGCGTTGCGCCCGAAGGTGGGAAGGGGGGGGGGCGGGGGGCGGGGTTTGAGCCCCCTAAAGGATTGGCTGGGGGGGCCTGGAACGGGGCTGGCTGATAGAACTGTTGTTGCAACTAAGAGAATTTGATGCCAAAGCCACCAGAGGAAAGGTTTCTTCCAAAAATGTTATTGCCTTTGGCAAGTCCACCTCGCAGAGAATCTTCCTTCAGCAATGAACAAGTGAAAAACACATAAATACGGCCTAAACTATGCTTTACATAGCTTCGGTGGTCATTGTACGTGGTCACAGTATCAGAAAAATAAGTTTCGGAAACTTCTTTTTTTGAGCTGCCCAGGGTGAAAAACTGCAGGAGCAGGTTGTGTACCAGTCCCTTGGGAGACCTCCCCCTCCCAGCACCCAATACCCAAATCGTGTAAAAAAAAGCACAGAAACACTGCCTAAAACATGCATGCTTCACATAGCTTGGATGGTCATTGTGAGTGAGTGGTCACAATATCAGAAAAATAAGTTTCGGAAACTTCGATTTTCGAGCTGACTAGGGAGAGAAACTGCATCAGCAGGTTTTGTACCAGCACACAGTAAGCCATCATTGGTGGAAATGGTAATTTTGCGTCTTTCACATGGGCCTTGACCAGCCCTAGGCAAGGCTAGAGACTGCAAAAGACGTCCTTTTGTATCCTAGTAGGCATATACTATCACAACATCCTCACTTGCACCCCTTAGAGTGGGTACCACAGGGTCAGTAAGGTTGCCAAAAACACTGAAGACTACATAAACTGCAGAAGTGCTCGTCCCACTCCGCTCCACACAAACCCTATGGAGTCAGGACCTGAAAACACTTTTGCGGCTCAAAATCGGATAAAAAAAGCCAAAAGATTCATGATTTTTGACCCCAACAGGGGGGTGGGTCCTTTTTTTTCGACATTTTTGACCCCCCCACCCTCAAAAAAGGGTTTTCAAGTCAGGGAGATCTGGGGTTGGTCCGGGCCGCAAACTCATTGGGGGATGCGTTTATTGGACAAAATAATGATTTTACAAGGGGTTAAAAAAAACAATTCAGTTCAACCCCTTGAGGTAGGGTACGCGAATAGGCCCAAAAGGGGGGGTATGTGGTGTTTTCCCCTACATGCATGCCTACTTGGCTTTGATCTAACAGCCTTTGCGAGGTGATTTCCCCTCCAACACATCTACAATCAAAACAATCATGTGGGTATGATTTTGCGTCATGCACCCCCCCCCCCCCTCCAACCCGGTTGCCTAGGTTCCTTTTGGGTATGATCCCAATCATCTGAGCCCTTGAGGGGGGGGGGGGGGGGTTGTGAGGAAGGGGCTTCAAAACGTCCACTGTAGAATTTTTTTTTCTTCTACCCCAAGGTTGGCAGGGCAGAATGAGGTGGTAGGGACGACACTGGACAATCAAGACGCCACGTATGGAAGTGCAAGCTTGGTCAAGCGGCGCCACAGGCAAAATGCCTCCACATGGGTGGGCTAAACGCTTGAAAAATCACCTCGGAGAGGGTTGTTAGATCAAGTGCAAGTGTGAGCGACACATACACCCCTATGTTGGGGGTGTTCACGTAGCATACCCTATCATCATTTTCGGAGACACAACTATCCCCCAATGAATTTTTTGATTTTGACCTTCCCCCGCGCCTGCATACCGCTTTTTTGGGAAGGCCTATGGCCGCCAGTGTGTGTTGATTCAAACTCAGGTCCCATTCCACCTTTTTCTTTTGTGGACCACCAAACCAATGACGAATGACGGAGCTCCTAGGCGCTGTCTCCAAGTTTCCAAGATCAGCACCCCTATGGGGTACCCAGTGAGGACTTAGCCGGCATGGGTTGACTGAAAAAACGCAATTTTAGGGTGACCTCTGACGACTACTGGGGACCCTTGAGCTGTTGTTGGGTGATTTGGCGACATCATTTGGTGACAACGGGGGTGCATATAAAACCATGGGAGCCATGTAGCACCAGCTAGGCCCTCCTAGTGGTGTTTATTGGCCCCAAGAGCACACCATTGCCCCTCCATTGCCGTGTGTATCACAACCAGGCTTGTGCTTAGTGTGGCGGACACCTTTCCCGGGGGGTACATGGAGGTTGGAGGCACTGAGTGGGTGGATCAAGGGCACTGATTTTTGGGAAATGGGGTAGGGTGAGGATGAGTTTTTTTTTAGTCTTGGGTTTGCTAAGGCTTGGGACCGGGCATTCAACTGTTGGAGTTTAAAGTCAAGAGTATATGTCACATTGCACCCCTCTCAAATAAGTGCTGAGCTTAGTGGCCAACACCATGGACAAAGGATGGTGTTTCATGAGGCTCTGGGTTTGAATCCCACTATTGGCAATATTTGTGTTCTCCTTTATTCGTTGTGTGGCAAGCTTCCCTGAGCCCACTAATTGGGTGCCCACTAGCCAGTGATCAAAGTGTTTGTTCATCATCTAGGTTGGTTCCAATGCAAATGGCCCCCTCCATGGACATCCGAGACACCCAAAATGCCCCAAAACGGGCATTTTTTGGCCGTTTTTGGACAGATTTTCAAACCTAGGTTTGCCATTTGCAACACCCGTTCCCGGCCGCCACCGTTGAGTTTCTTGCGCAAACTTTTTGTGATTTGCAGCTGATGCCATCTCAAGAGCAGGTATCCTCCCGAGTTCAATGTGACCCCCCCCCCCCCCCCAACAAAAGCAACACACTCATTCCCCAACCTACGCACTTCCCCACAACCCTACACATCTTGGAGGCATTCCTCAACAAAACACAACGAAGTGCGTTAAACCTTGCATCCCTAGACAGTGTTGTGGTTTTGGAGGTGCCTTGCGGCCCAGGGCAACAGTTGGTCAAGGGGTAGGTATTTCATGCAACATGGCGGTTTTCTATCATTTTGGGAGTGTGTTGTTCCATGGAGGTACAAGAATGCTGAAAAACCCCTGCATCAGGGCTTCTGGTATTTCCGTGGCAGGAAAATCACGGAAAATCACGGAAATAGGCCAACGTTGAAAATCACGGAAATCACGGAAAATCACGGAAAGGGAAATTGAAGTTCCTATTGTTTGCTATTGTTGTTCCTGGTTGCCACGGAAAATCACGGAAAATCACGGAAAATCACGGAAATGCCATGGAAAATCACAGAAAATCACGGAAAATCACGGAAAACCACGGAAAATCACGGAAAATCACGGAAAATCACGGAAGGGTTTTTCAGGCCAATCACGGAAATAGTAGAAGCCCTGCCTGCATGCACTTAAATTCCCCTAATTTTGCCTTGGAAAGTGCGCGCTGTATGCACAGTGTAGCTCAGGCTATAGCTATGGAATTACAGGATTGGACCGTCTATGCATCCGGCGACATCCCGCAGGGGTTTCTTGTGGCAGCCTCCAGTGCAGAGACGCCTCCACATCCACTATTTCATGGGCTGCCACGGTTTATTGTAGGCTCTGGTATGGAAAAGCTTGCAGCTGGCGACGATCTCCCAAATCCTTGTGGCAGTCGTACGGCAGTGATGCGGTCCTGTGATCACCATGTTTTTATCTCTGGTTCCGGTTCTGGGGAAACCGGATCCCCTTCCATCCTCACTACCCCGAGTAGAGCCTCTGCCCACGAGCATTTGTGCCCCTCTGCCTCTCAGGGTCACATGACTACTTACATCTGCTGGTCTCCCACGCAGTCATTGATGGCTTCTCTGCGGTTCCCCTGTTAGCAGATCTTGAGGCTCTTTACCATGAGGAGCTGCAGGCTGCAGCCCCGCGACAGAGCCTCCAAGACACACCCACTGCAGCTTCACAGCACAGCGTATCAGATGCGACCTTGGGTCCTGGATCCCGGGCTACCACATCTCAGGATCCCAGTGCTACAGGCCCTTCGCTGTCTGCTGGGCACCGGAAGCAACAGGCCCTGAGCGGCTCCTCTGCTTTTGGTATGCTTTGAGGGTTGTGACCCTCTGGATCTAAGGGGACAGAGAGAGGCAGGTTGCGTGCACTTTTTTTGGCGGGGCTGGGGGCAGGCAGGAGGAGTTCAGGGGTGGGTCGGAGGAGGTTGGAGGGAGGTCTGAGGCCAGGGGGCGGGAGGACGAGGTCGAGGGGTAATCGGGAGGAAGTAGAGGAGCGTTGGAAGGAGGGAGGAGGGAGCGGGCGGGGGCAGGTAGGAGGGGTGGGGCGTCCCATGGGCATGCGCCATTCCGAAGGGGACGTAGAATGATCTGGTCGCCATGGACCCGGCGGCAGTGTCCATGCGCCCCTGTGATCGGTCCCGTGCGTGCGCCCCTGTCTGCCCCCGATGACCAATGCACCGTCCTGCTGTGCATTTGTTGTTTCTCAGAGGAGCCCTGCAGTGCCGCCGTCGATGCAGAACGGGGAGGAGGCGGTGACGTAGGGCCAGGTGCTTCTGCAGAGGTCCACGCAGCTCTGCACGTGCCTGGGGACCGGCTTGTGCGGTCATTGGAGGGCACTACGACTGATGAGGCATTGTATTTATCATATTCTCTGGACAGGTGTGGTCTGGGACCCGCGCAGTGCAAGGGTCCGAAGGATCACGCAGGGACGGGCCTGTGGAAGGGGCGTTGGATGTGTGTGGTGCGACCTCTGCTGCAAGACCAGTAGGTACTCTGCGCATTCCCCACCCGTCAGGTGCGGGTCAACTGCCCGCAGTTGCCGCCCAACCGCTGCAAGTGGCCGGCAATCCTTGTCGGTTCACCACCCACCGCCATCTCTTCACTGCGACCCGCTTGTGTCGGGCACAAACCGCCGTTGCTTCCCCAATGATCGGGCGGGCGGGCAGGTGGGTCCCTCCATCCCAAAATGAAAACCAAATTGGACACAGTAATAAACAAATTGCAAAACACAGGGCAGTGGGAATAACAGTACCGCATGCACATCTAGGGTCTGTCCTAAAGTTTAGTTTCACCAAAAACTACAGCTTACACTGCAATGGACCATTCAACACCGCCATTTCGCCCGCAACGCACGTTCGATACTGTGCACCGGAGGGACATGTACCTTTTTGGGGAGGGTCACGGGGGGGGGGGAGACTCCATGGATCACGGGACGCAGACCCCCCCCCCCCCCGAAGGGGTCTCCAGCAAACAGTGGAGGGGGGAGTCAAACCCAAGGGGTCGCCCCCCCCCCCCCACTGGGAAGGGTCGCACGGCTTCTGCCTTGTAACAGGTGCGTGAGTTACCCGTGCTTGCACCGCTCCATCCGCTTCATGCCCCCGGCGGTGCAGCAGCTGCGCGAGGCCGCGGCCCTGTGCGGCTGCCCGTTTGAGATCATGCTGCTGTCCGTGCTCGTGGTGGCGGTGGGCCGGGCCCACGCCTGGGACACGGTGCCCCTCACTATGACAACGCCCATGCGTGACGGGCCGCGGGATTTGCAGCTGGTGGCCCCCATGTCGGACCTTCGCAGTGTAGATGTAGCGGTATGGTCTCGCTCGTCTCGTGATGGCGCCCGGTGGAGGTGGTGGAGGTAAGGCCCGGGAATTCTGGCATAGCCACGCAAGCCCCCCCCCCCCCCCCCAAGGGCCCTCCTTGTCCAGGGTAGCGCCACCAGGGGTTGCGCAGCCATATTGATTTCTTCCGACTATGGGGACCCCGAGGACGGAGGTGGGGAGGAAGGACCGCATGCAAACAATGCGATGAAAACCATGCATCACATTGCAGTTGTCGATGTTGCGGTGTGTCTCACACTGTTGCTTGCTGGGGTGCCTTTGCTGGTTCAGTTGTGTGTCTGCCGGGTTACCCTACTATTTTTCAATTCCGACGAATGGTAAATGAAGATTGTACCCCGCTTGTGTGTATTCAAAATGCTCAGAATGAGGCGGGGGTATCAAAAATGCCCCCAAAACCCCAAAAAAAATTGCCCCCCACCCCTGGACCCCCTGCCCACGCCGCAGGGTTCAGGGTCTGGAGCTGAACTGAACTGCCCCCCGAGGAAGGGGGGGCCCAAGGTGCTCACGTACTCCGCAAGGGCGGGGGCTGCGCCCCGCGCGCCAGGAGGTGCCCGCCACGGGGGTGGCAACAGCGCCGTGACCAGCCAACCGCGCACGGGACAGCCCACGTCGTACAGAGATGTGAAATCCTCGTACGGGGGGGCAGGCGGGTGGGACAGGAGGGGGACAAGGACAGCAGACACAGCAGACAAGGAGGAGGGGCACAGCGAGGCAGGAGAGGCAACCAGAACAGCGGGAACAGGGAACCAGAATGGAGGAGATGGGAGAGCGTGTGCATGGGAGGCAGCGACAATGAAGGGGATGGCCTGGCCAGCCAGCCCCGTCGCTACCGGATGCCAGGGCAACCCCTGCTCAACCGGCATCAGGTGGGGGGTGTCTCCCACAGCCCAGATGGGCTGTTTGCACAACAGGAGCGGGAGCCCATCGGGGGCAGACCAGCCGTGAGGGGGGAAAGGACATATGGTGGACGGTCGGGACAGCGCGTGGAGGAACAGGGCACCTGGGCCTCACGCACACGGAAACACAGCGAGGCAGGCTATGGACGGCCTGTGGACAGAGGCGCGTGGACAGCAAAAACAGTCAAACGATCCCGGCAACACCCAGCACATCCTCAATACGCCAACTATTGGGCGCCACTGACGCGCAAACGGCACACCATGCCACATTCAGCACAGCCCCAACACACCAACTACTGGGCTCCGCAAACGCGGAAACGACACCAGCAAGAGCACCGGCCGCAACGGCCGACAGAAAGCGGCAACCCGACGCAACATGCGAAGGGAAGAACGGGTGACCGTCCAGGGCCCCGTAAAGGAACAACAACCAGACGGAATGTCACACAGGGGGTGGCCGGAACCTGCCCAGGGCCCAAAATACCTCCTGCAGTGGTTGCCTGGTTGGGGCTGACACCGGTTCCATTTGAGCGCCCATTGCTCATACCACTCATCCTGCCATCCGGCTGGCTGGTGCTGGGGAAGGGGTCTAGGCTGGGGCCGGAGTAGGGGCCCTTTTGGGGTTGTGATTTGTGGTGCCTCATGGAGCGGTGCATGACTGCAAAGGTGTATGAAGCACGTTGATGGCTCAACGTTCCCACCTCGGGATTCAATAGCCCCATCATGGGACGTTGTTCGGCCAGGCTGTCAGATCCCTGAGTGCCTGTGCCGACGCTACCGTTGTGCCCAGGTGTAGCCTGCTTGCATTCTACTCAGCTTCGTGGGACATGTGGCACGCTCTTGGGGGTTGTGTGGCAGCTCATGCACGCCATCAAGGCGCGACAGTGGCGTGTGCCCGAGCCCCTATCCACCAACGAGCGGGTGCACATGAACATTGTGCCCCAGCCGTCGAGTTCCACGGACCAAGTATTCCATCTCATGTATTATGAGGTCGCCCAGCGGCTGCAGGTGCACCTTCATGCCGTTGCCAGGGGCCCTTGTATGGGTGTTGTTGTTTCTGCTGGAGGGGGATTCTGTTCTCAGGTCGGTTTCCCGTCTGCATACTGAGCAGGCTTCGTTCCTCAGGAGCCAATACGTAAGGGGGGGGTGAGTCTGGGTGGGTCCCGTGGAGGGCCGCTTGGTCAAATTTGATTTTTGCTGAGCCACTCTGTGCCACTCTGGAAGGCGTCCTGTCATCTTATGGTCGCGTGTTCTTGACTGTTTTACCGGCCTACTGTCATTCCATGTGTTCAGCCTGTGCCATGACTACGTGAGGGGGAGGGGGGTTGTATCTGTATTAAACTCCGGTGCGGTGTTTGGTGGGCAGGGTTCCAATGGGCTCACCATATCAACCGCTGACATTTTGCAGGTCGCAGGCTGATTCAATGGTGATGTGATGGCCAGTACCACTCCTTGGGGTGCAGGCAACGTGTCCCCAATTCCACACAAACCACACACCCTCCGCCCCTGGGGGGGGGGGGGGGGGCTGGCACAAGGCCTTGGGGGCCTGGGGGCGGGGATGCTGGCAAGGAGTGCAGGCCGGAGGCCAATCGAGACGGCCCCAGAGATCTCAGGGGGGACACCAGTACGAGCGTAATCCGGGGAGGTTTGCCGGAGCTGCCACCACTGGAAGCTGACACCAAGCGGCCCCCAAGGTTGGGAACGTTCAGTGCGCTGCTTTTTACAGGGGCCTGATGGGACCAGCAACGGAGTGAAGGGTGTAGCACCGATGGGGAAGTCCATTACCAACAGCAGCCTGGACTGGCAGAGCCTGTTGTTTACGTAATGAAGGGCGGGGGGAACACGGAGTGAAGAGGTTAAAAGGGGGGGACAGTTAGGAAGCCAGTGACAGTCAACCCACCCCTTTGTGCCCCTGACTCCACCACCGGTCTGTAGGGGAACACTTATCATCCGACAACAGGGCGACACCACAACACCAGACCTCACACCAAGACATAGTCTACGCCCCCCCCTCCACGCCCTCTCAGACCCTGGGGCCGGTGACCTTGTCGTGGTGTGGGGGCCCGGTGGACAACGGGACACTGCGAACAGATCGGAAAAGGGGGGTCCCGGAGCGGACCAGGAATTTTAATGCCCCCCATCATCCTCGATGCTCGCTGAGACGTTACCAGTTCCCCATCCCGCTTGTGTTCTCACTGGGTGTCAGAGTGGGGAGCAACGGGGGAGCGGGTGGGTGTCTCCCCTGACTACTGGTATCTGTCTGCCATTTCTCCCGCTTTGGCTGGTAAGCAATCTCCCTTAGTCCTCTTACTCGTCATTTGAGGATATGTATCCAACACGATGGAGAACTATTGGCTAGTACCTGTTACTCATTGGCCCATTTTGTCAGACACCAGTGGTGTTATGAATCTCATATTTGACTTTCATTCAAAACAACTCAAGTCAATCGTGCTTTGTCGGCCACCTGTTTGCACGCTTCTTCCATCCTTTGTGGGGTAATCCACGGTATGTTGAATCTCCACGACTAAATTTTACAAAGAGCAATGGCTTTCAACTGGTGGTGGTGAACTCAACTTAGCAGTTCTGCGTCACATGTTATCCCCATGACTCCCCATACTCTTCATGCATTATCAACCTCGAGCACTCGGAACATTCTTTTTAAATCATCCATGCTTTCTTATTCCTCATGCAATACTCTCTTCGGAACATTTCCGTTTATTTGCGTGACACTTGAATCATCACTTCTGCGCGCTGCTTGTCGATCACATATGTAGCTCTCGGAACCATCCCCCACCCATGCCTTTTCGCATGGGGTGCTGGCCCCGGCACGTGCCAACCTCCAGACCCCACAGGTACCTTTCACATATCATCACCATATGGTTCATTTTCGTATTTGAACAAGGGTACAAATCCCACAATTCCACCTACACAAATCTCGATCACTTGATCTAAATCTAGATGCCCATCGAGTCTCGGGACCTAAATATTCTCAACTCCACATCAATTTGCTTGTGCCGTGCCACTGTCTTGTTTTTGCACAATTTCCATGCGGAGCACTTTGTGGTAGATGTGATTCCCGACCCTCCCTCCTGTCCTGTGTTCTTTTCATGACTCCTCGTCCCTCCAACGGCCCATAGATCTCTACCATGGGGAAGTGCAGCAACGCCGGGCATTACAATCAAATCCGCCACAGCTAGAGGCGATCTAAGTATAAGAAATCTTGCGCCTGGAAGCCGCAACACCCGCAATATGTACATCTGCACTTAGATGCATATGTTCTCGAAATAGAACTAAATAGAATAGAACTAAGACCTCCTGTGCCAATCAACACCGCTCCCGCTGCATTGGAGTGTTTCAAGGGCTGGCTTGTCCGCACTGTGTGTCTGTCATGGCCAAACGTGCACCTCGAATTGCACTCATCGGAAGCAACTGGGGCTCACCTACACAATCAAAGATGGAGATTGTGGTTCCATCAATCAAACAGTCAAGGACTCGTATTTGGGTTTACGTCTCATCAAGGGAACCAAAGGTTCCAATTCTAGGGGTCAGCCCATCTGTTGCGCCGATTGCGAAACGTGCTGTTTCCGGTCCCCGATTACGGCGACCTTGTTGCAGCCCCTCAATGGTCATCGCATGAGGAGGAGGATCCTCTCAATGAGGGTCCGCCGCTTCTGCCTTATGTGAACTGTTCCAAGGGTCGGATCCATTGCGAGCTCCGTTTGTGCCCTTTGATGAAGAGACAATCCGGGGATCTTTCATTCCTCCTTGCGCTGCTTGAACATTATGGTCTGCTGTGAAGACCATCGCGGTCTCTGTCCCATTTACCTTAACCGATCATCGGGAACCTCGGATCCTGCCTACGTGCTCATTCTGTCATGGGTTCCCTAGAGACCTATGTTAAAACCAATATTTTTTGATATTTGGCCAAAAATTAATGTGTTAACGTAAAGTTGACCCTTTTGGGGGTTGGGGTTGGGGTTGAGGGGTTTAGACGGGGAAAACTCTACCCCCATGGGGTGCGTTACGGGATCGGGTGTCATTTTCACCCGGGGGTTGGGAGGAGGGTCCCGCCGGTTTCCTTGGAAAAAATATTACAGCGCTCCTCGGGTTTAATTTTTGATTTTGATTTTTCATTTAATATTTGAAATATCAAAAATTAATGCGTCGCCAACGTTAATATTAACCTCGTAAAAATTTACTGTTTTCTGCAAAAAATAACCCTCCCTGAAAATCCCTATAAATGCATAACAAGAAAAGCAATACCTTTGCACCAAATTTTTGCACTCATGTTTGTCCCCCATGGCCACTTTGCTGCCCCCCCCCCCCCGTCTTGTCCTTGTGGTTAGGGTTTGGGAGGGTATGCCCCATTCTTTGTGCAAGCATTTTTAGGACGGTAGAAATGAAGATTCACGATGGGACAGAGGAAAAGGTTGTAGGTATGTATGTTCGTGTGTGTGTTTGTGTGTTCATCGCTTGCGCGTAGGTTGTAGTTTGCACATTGCCCCAAAGCAGATATAGGGGCTAGCCCCAATTTCATTGGCTATCCCCCCCCCTTCACATTGTGATGTTTGGGGCTGTGGTGTTGTGGGGCTGGGTGGTTGGTTATCAGGGCTATGGTGTGTGGGCCTGTGGTGTGTGGGTTGTGGTGTGTGTGGATGTGGTTTCTGGGGTTGTGATGTGTGGGGGTGTGATGTTGAGGGATGTGGTGTCTGGGGGTGTGGTTTCTAGGGTTGTGGTGTGTGGCGCTATGGGTGGGGGGGTTTCCAGAGCTCTGGTATGTGGGGGTGTGGTGTTAGGCGATGTGGTGTGTGGAGGGCTGGTTTCCAGGGCTGTGGTATGCGGGGGTGTGGTGTTGGTTGCTGTGGTGTGTAGGGCTATGGTGTGTGGGTTGTGGTATGCGAGGTTGTGGTGTTGGCCGCTGTGGTGTGGGAGTGTAGGGTTGTGGGTCAAAACGCCTCCCGTAACCCCCCCCGCCCCCCCCCCCCCCCCCCGCACTTGGACAACCACTTAAAGTGCGGCCTAGAGTGTGTTTTCGTCAGGTTAATTTTTGAAGGGGTCCAATTAATATCTGTAGGTTAATATTAAACGTTACTTTTAATATTTGGAACGCCGGTCAAAAAACTGAGTATTAACCTCCAGGTCTTAAACCAGGTAGTCGAAAAATTAACCTAAAAGAATGGTGGGGGTTCGGTGTGTGCGCTTGTCCTGTCAGGGTGTCATGGTGGGGTGTGTAGGGTTGTGGGCGGTGGGTATCTGGTGTGTTGGGCTGTGGTGTAAAGGCTTGTGGTGTAGGCGGCTGTGGTGTTTGGGGCAATGGGTAGTGTGTTGGGCTGCAAGATGTGGGCTCTGGTGCGCCGGGTTGTGATGGTTCGGGCTGTTGGGGGTGGGGTTGTGGGGTGTGGTGCTGTGAATAAGGGGTCACACCACACAGCCCCCACAGCCCCACCCCCCACAGCACCACCTCCCACGGCCGCAAGCACCACAACCTGCCAAGCCACAAGCCCACGCCCTGCAGCCCCACGCCCTGCAGCTCGACACACCACAGCCACCCATACCACAGGGGCTGTGGGGTGTTGCGCTGCGGGTGTGGGGCAATGAGGTGTGGGCCTATGGGGTTTTGGCCTGTGGTGTGCATTGGTGTGGCTACCCCTGCTCGTGTCACATGCAAAAAAAAACACAACAAACGAAAAACTAAAATTTGGGACCCTGCTATTAATATTTGTAGGTTAATACTATCGGGCCAAATATTGATTAATATATTAGATATTAATCGTCGCTGGCGTTAATATTAAACTACAAATATCAATATCAACAATTCGAATATTAATTTTAAAGAAAAAGGCATAATACATCCACCACACACTGCAAGCCCGACCTATCGTTCGGCAAGCTGACCCCCCCCACAATTCATCAGTAGCCGCCTCAGTCGCACATGGCTGCCCTCCAATGCAAAGCAACTAAACTTTGCAATGGTCCCCCACCGTGCAACATACGCATACATGTGGTCAATCCACATGTGCGTCCACAAGGTCTTCCCCCATCTCAGGTCAAGGTGCCTTGCCCCCATGGTCAGTTGGCGTTGCAGCAAGGCACGTTGTTCTGTGCCACTCAGAAAGTCCTCCTTCCAGGCCACCTCGGCCATGGCAGCAAACGCCTCCCACCACTCCGTGCACACATCTACCCATGGCCTGCCCCCCACTTGATGGTTCCCAATCACCGGTGCAACCAGCTGCAACAGTGGGCCCCAGAGCCGGGCCTTGACGAAGTGCGCATCAGCCCCCAGCTCAATGCGCACTTGTCCTTTGGCATTTGCCTTGTCCGCCCCCCACTTTCCAGGCCGCACCGTGCGGGCCACTTTCCGTGCCCCGTTTCAAACCCCCTGCACCATGCTAGCCGCACTCTTCCTGGATACTCCGCCATGGGTCACGAGCACCCGCGCAATTCCGTTGACCCCTGCAATGGCAATACGCATGACTCCATGCGCACCGAAGTCAGGAACACGGCGGTCCGCCGCGATGTCACGAAACACCCCGGTCGGACGTACATGGCCCTTGATTCCTTCAAGGGCCACCTCTTGTCCCCCGAACTTGCGCAAAACCGTTTCACGGTTTGCGCCGCAGCAGTGGCACACCATGGCCCCGGGGCTCTTCTTGGTGAAGCCGTCCCCGCCGGCCAGCATGATGTGTGTCTTGCCATCGACCCAGACGAAGAATAGGGAGCTGCGCGCCACCCCAGCCGCATGCCGCCGTTGCAGGGCCGTAGCAGCGCGGAGCTCAGTATCAAAGTCACACTCCAATTGCATGCTGTAGACCGTGGCCCACATCTCGCTACCCTCGAACAGCCACCAACTGGCAAGTTGTGTGGGCCCACAACCCGGTGCAGCCACGGCACAGTGCACGTCGGCCCGATTCCACCGGTTGGTGCCGTCAACGCCGATGGTCACCCAAGTGTTGCGCTACGGGCCCAGTTGCAAGATCTCCGGTGTGTGTACGGCTCGCGCCTCATACAGCAGGGCTAGCCGCTCAGCAACATTGCAGTACGCCCCTTGCATTTCATACTCCCCCTCAAGAATACAAACCCGCCCGCTAGCGGGTTGGCTGAGGTGCTTCAGCCACGGGGCCACGTCGGCCCAGCTAACGGTGTTGTCGAGGTCAGGCAGCAGGTAGGCCATGTCGTGGCGCGACATCTGGGAACTACGCATCCGCCACAGCACGCGCAAGGCCTCCGACTTGTTGTCGGGGTTGGCGTCCGTGGCCCGGTTGTTGTCCCCGGGGACTAGCAGAATGCTACCATCGGGTTGGAGCTCAGCCCGATATTGCTCACATAGGGAGGCCGCCACCACGGCCTCCAAATCCTCAAGCCGGGTTGCGCGCTGGCACTGCGTCCCCAACAGGGAAAAGGGACGTTTAGGTGGCATTTTGTGTAGTACGTGTGGCATAGGAGTATTGCCACATGCGGTCCCCGTGCTTGAGGCACAATTAACTGTGTTGATATCGCTTTGCTATCCCCCCCACCTATTTCCCCTCGATGGTTGTCCCTTTCTAGCCCCCCCCCCCTTGCATGCCCCTGCAGGATTCACACTCTGTGTCGGGGTGGGGTAATGGGGTTGTACCAGGGTGTTTGTCCCACCCCCCCCCCCGCGGATGCCTCCAGGGTGTTTGTCCCATCCCCCCCCCCCCGGGGGATGCCTCTAGGGTGTTTGCCCCCCCCCCCCCGGGATGTCTCCAGGGTGTTTGTCCCATCCCCCCCCCCCCGGGAATGCCTCCAGGGTGTTTGTCCCATCCTTCCCTGTCACCCCCACTCCCATCGTCCCCTCTCAACCCCCCCCCCCCCCCCGGTGATGCCGAAATATGCGCTGCAGCCCCCCCCCCCCCCCCGCCCCCCCACCGCCATGGCACTCACCCTGTTTTCAGTCACCTGTGGTATGTGGCATATCCCCCCCACACCCCTTGCCCACAACCACCAGTGTGTGACGGCCAACCGTCGGAGGGTCCTGCCATCCACCCGACGGAGAGCTCACTCAGCCGTTTGGCGCGCTCCCTGGGCGCTCACTGCGCCGTTTCGCGCGCTCACTGAGCGCGCCCAATGGCGCAGTGAGCTCTCAGTTGGCTCTTAGTCACTTCGGGCCTACACACGGGCACTACACAGGCACCACACAATAGGGCGAACGTGGTTGAATGCTACAAAATAACGGCGTGCATTAGGTTGCAACATACCACTGGGGCCAGATGTGGCCATGATCAGGGAAGCGTTGTGGAAAACAGGCACACAACAGGGCTGGAAGTGGTGGCCCCAGGCCTGCTTGAAAAATTTCAGCTTTGTGAAGTGCGCAACAATAGTGTTTTCAAATAGACATGAATTACATGCAACTGCAGTTGGCAGACTGACGGAATGAATCACGGCATTTTGACTTGTGGAAAATAGGCACACAACAGGGCTGGAAGTGGTGGCCCCAGGCCAGCTTGAAAAATTTCAGCTTTGTGAAGTGCGCAACAATATTGTTTTCAAATAGACATGAATTACATGCAACTGCAATTGGCTAACTGACGAAATGAATCACGGCACTTTGACCTGAGCAAAGCATGCTGAAATCTGTGGCCCCAGGCCCGCTAGAAAAAATTTCAGCACTATGAAGTGCTC
This sequence comes from Eutreptiella sp. 'Long Island Sound 2002', assembly GCA_964036045.1. Lineage (NCBI taxonomy): Eukaryota > Euglenozoa > Euglenophyceae > Eutreptiales > Eutreptiaceae > Eutreptiella > Eutreptiella sp. 'Long Island Sound 2002'. The sequence continues at coordinate 67,804,447 of OZ038386.1, forward strand.
AACAATAATGTCTTCAAGTATATGTAGATTAACATGCAACTGCAACTGGCGGATTGGCTGAATGCCTAACGCGCTTTGAGCTGTGCAAAATATGCTAAAATTGGCCCCAGGCCTGCATGAAAAAACCTCGGCACTGTGGACAGCTCAACATTAATGTCACCGACTATATACGAACCATTTAGCGGTGGGCTCTGGCCCTTTCCCCGGCTACGGCTGCCTGGGGGCGCTAGCGGGCGGGCGGGCGGCCGGGGGGGGGGGGGGGCAGGTCGTGCTTGGGGCGGGTCAGGGGAACAGGTGTGGTCAGGGGTCACTCGTGTTGGCCACTGTCACCGGCCCTCGTTTGTTATGTTAGTCCTTAGGATTGAAAACCCCCAGTGCGCACAGGTGTTTCGGAGTCAGCAACAAAACACACAACCATGCAGGTGGGGTTATGTGCAGGGCGGCATTGAGGGTCGAAAAATGCAGGATTCGGGGGTCACACGGCTACCACAACGCCGCAGTACCAGGGACAGATGACCCCAGACTGCCAACCACGGGTTCTGGCTCCCGCCCAGGCTGCTGAGCAGCCGCCACCACCTCCGACCGATACCGGCGGTCGGCGTTTTGCAGGCGGGTTGTCACTTCCGCGTCCACCTTCGGCAGGTGGTCCACGTTCAGGTCCGGCATCGTGGTTGTTCGAGCCAGCCCCGCAATGGTCTGCAGCTGCTGGCACGACGACCTGGCGTCGGCCATCAGCCGTGTGGCCAAGTTGCTGTACCCCAACAGTCCTGATGCCAGGAATTGCATGGACTGCCCGCTGAAGGTGGCGGCGGGTGCAACCGAAACCATTGACTGGGAGGGGGGTGTAGCCCCCGCCCCAGGTTCAACGGGCTTCCAACCCTTGGGACGCTGCAGCACCTCCAGGCGTGCCTCAGTGGCAGCCCGTTGGCGCTCAGCGTCCACGAGCTTGGCCTGCAGGTCATCCCGCTGCCGCTTTTTCCCTTTCCCAACCCCACAGCGGGCACTGCGGCCACCATCACTCCGGCCGCTTGCACTACGGCCCCCATCACTCCTCCCCCCCTCCGTCACCTCCCCATCAGTGACCACATCTGGGTCGATGACGTCCGCCCCCAGAGCGCTGGCAAGGAAGGTGGCGACGTGGCCGCGCATGGCCTGCCACGCCTCCGAAAAAAACTCCCCCCCCCTGCACTTCCCATGACGCCACCTGCTTAAAAGGAATGGCGCCAGCGCGGGCCAGCCACCCCCCCCCCCCCCCGTCCCCACAGCCATGTCCAAATACCAGTGTTTGGACCCTAGCCGGTAAGCAAACCGGCCTACAAAAAATCCCCCCTCCCCTGCCACCAGCCCGCACTCATCGGTGACGGCCACCCTGCACGTCAGGTGCATCTGGGTGGCCGTCCTTTGCTGCGGGGCGGTGACGCTCCAATACCACCTCTCGGTGGAGTGCCGCGGCGTCCCGTTCACGTTCACCATCCGGTTAAGCAGGTACGCCGGCTGCTTGTTGACCGGGGCAATGCTGAGCCCCACGAAGCCCGCGCGTACATGACCGGCCCGGTACATCTGCACCGGGGGCAAAGGGACCGGGGACCCGATGGCCAGGTCGGAAAGTGATGGGCCCACAGGCCCCCGACCCTTGTCAACCGCCGCTGCCCCCTCTGCGCCCGCGGCTGTCACCATTGCGGGCCCCGCTGCTGATGCCCCCGGTACCAGCTCCTTCGTCGCTACACATGCCTCTCCTCAAGTGCCCCCTCTATCAGGCAACCTTCCCATTGCAAGTGGAGGATGCCCACCTTTGGATGGTAGTGCCTTACAACTCGCAAGACCAGGCCATCTGCTCGGGGTGGCCCGTTCGTTTCCGTCCCACCTTGTTCCCGATTCCATTCTGGCACAGTGGTCCGGCAGTGACGGGACGGCAGGCAAACAATGCCGGGAATGAATGGCAATTAGGGCACGCAAAACAAAACCCAATGTATGACGCAACGCGCGCCGCGTGATACCCCTACTGAGTAAAAGCTTCTCATCTGCAGGTGGGACCTCACCGGTAAAACCTAAATTGGCACAGGGATATGCCAAGGGACCCGCGAAAGCCGCGGGACCAACGGTGATACCAAATAAAGAATTCCGGTAGAACATAATTATGCCTGACCGTGAAACACAGTTTGGGTGTATACAGGCCCCGCCTGATGGCAACTGTTCGCAGGTGATCCCACTTGACGTAACTGGATATATTCACTTGTTCATACAGCATCGGGCTGGTAGAGGGGGGGGAGTACGGGACAGCTATGGGTATAGTAACCAAATGGGCTATCAGACTTCAGACTTCAGACTTTTATGGACCATCACCCCCAACCCCCCCCCCCCCCACCCCAACACCCTTTCTAACCCCCCCCCCCCGTGTCAAACTTCCCCCCCCCCCGTGTCCCCCCCAATATCAAACTTGTCCCATTGTCACCACACCCTTGAGGTGTAGAAGTGGGTTGTGGTCTCGACCCTAGCGTCTGAAACCCAACCAGTGCTTGCAACCCCTTCAATGATGGTACGTGCCCCCCCCCCCCCCCCCGACCCCTCACCCCACCCCACCCCATCTCTCTGACTCAAACCGATCGGGGGGCTCATATGTGACTGAAGACAAGTGGGAACAGAATCCTGATGTCTGGCCCAAGCAACCTCACCTGAGCTAATCGGGTCAGTTTTGCTGGTGGGGTGGGTGGGTGGGGGTTCATCGGGTTGGGCCGGAACTGTTGAGAGGGGGGGTAGTGGGTTTCGACAACAGCACAGCACAGCACATCACAGCACATCACAGCACACCACATCACAACACAACATACAACATAGCACAGTTTATTACAGCACAGCACAGCACAACACAGCCCCTACGGCCGCCCAAGAGAGCCTCCCTCCCTCCCTCCCTCCCTCCCTCCCCTCCCTCCCTCCCTCCCACCCTGTCATTTCCCTGCTTGTGTGGTTGAGGTTAGGGAGGGTATGCCTGTTTTTCTTTTTCAGGTTCATCAATCTAGCAACTTTCATAGCTGTGGCTGCACTCCGGGGGGAGGCCCCCCGTTAATGGTCCCGTGCCCACGCGGGGCGGCGGAGCCGATACATGGAGCTACGGAGTGAGATAAGGGGAGGCCCCCCGGGTTGAACTGCTTTGCTGAAATAAGGGGAGGCCCCCCGGTTCCTGATCCTCTGCCTACATGGGCTGGAGGAATGCAGGTTTGAACGAGTTTGCATCCGGTCAGTATTGCAGTAAGGAGCGGCCCCACAGTCCTGGCGGCCCCTTTTCTGAGGAATGAGAAACGTGAAATAAGGGGAGGACCCCCCGTGCCCCCCATGCCGGGAATCCCACGTGGGGCGGCCGTTCGAAATACGCTGGAACAAATTGGAAGAAACTGAAATAAGGGGAGGCCCCCCGAGTGCATGTCACAGGCAGCGCCAACAACGGCGCTACCATGAGGCAGGATACATGAGCCAAGGGGAGGCCCCCCGTGTGATTGGCCGTGGAGGGGCGCCATCCCCTCCCGGCGAGCTATCTTGGCCCTTGTTCGAACCGAGGGGGGGCGCCAGCCCCCCCAGGCCCCAGATGTGTATGTATCAAGTAAAGTAAGTACGTCAAAGATTGAACCTCAGTATTGTATAATGTACGCCTCCGGCCAACAACCAGGGAGGGCCGGAGGTCCGGGTAAAAGCCCCGGACCCCCCAACGGCAGCCCCAAAGGTGAGCGCACCACTGGAAGGGGCATGTCTGCGGGGTAAAAACATGTGCTGAGTAAACAACTAACGTAATAAATAGTGCTTACTGCCTTAATTAATGCTAAATCGGGTAAAAGGCCCTTCTCCCGGGGCTAGTTTAGTGCGCACCCCCCAGAGCCGGACCCGACCGGCCGTGCTCAGGCGAGCCCAGCGATGGGTATGACAGGCCAGACTTTAAGTGCTGGTAGTCACGCCTCAGCACACTCCGTGGGCTTATAAGGCCCATGGGGGCCCCAAATACCGTTTCGTTCGGGAGTTAAGCCCCGGCGGTATTTGGGGTTGTTTATGGTTAAGAGGACTCACGTTGAGTCCCTGCTACTGTTACCCCGGGGTTATGACCCCCGGTACTGCCTGCTTACTCGCCTGCTGCTGCTAAGAGATAGGAACGGGTTAGGACCCACCCCCCCCCAGCCGTCCACGGCACCGGGAGACCCCCACTGCGGCCGCAAGGGCTACGCGTGGGCGTCTCCCCTCCGTGAATTATTTGACCCCTCCGTGAATTTTTTGACCCCTCCGTGAATTATTTGACCCCTCTGTGAATTATTTACCCCCTTGCATGAATTATTTCACCCCTCCGTGAATTTTTTTAAATGCGTGTGTATGTGTGTATGTGTGGGCATGCGTGGGTGTCTGTATGTTTGCTCTGGGTCCCCCTGCAAGGGGGGACTCATCGGCTGGGCAGCTATACCCCTTAAACCCCTCCCCTCTGCTCTCGACCCCTTCCCCGACCCTCTGTTAAACAACCAGCACAAACAAAAGTCAGTTAAACACAAGGGGGCCACTGACAGCACCGCTTTCGGAAATTTTTTTTTTCATTTTTGGAGAACACTTTCTTGCCTGTTAAACGGTGCTGTCTGATGGCGGGGTGCCTGGGCAGGCAGGCTTGCCTTCACTGCCCTACAGGGGGGGGGAGGAGAGGACGCCCGGGCACCCAAGGGGTCAGAGAGAGCAGGGTGGGATGTAAAAATAAAAACCTGTAAGTTCCTCTCCACCCTCCCCGCCTGGGCGGTCCACATGGACCAACCCCTCCTGGCTTCGGCTTCCACACATTTTTAAGGACTTTAACAGGTTAGGGATGTTGCAGACAAAACAATTTTCTGTGATTTGCCCTGGTGCTTTAGTTAGGAATAGCCCCTGCACTGTACCGCACCACACTGCATTACACTCCCCCCAATATCAAACTTGTCCATTGTCACCACACCCTTGAGGTGTAGAAGTGGGTTGTGGTCTCGACCCTAGCGTCTGAAACCCAACCAGTGCTTGCAACCCCTTCAATGATGGTACGTCCCCCCCCCCCCCCCACCCCCTCACCCCACCCCACCCCACCCCATCTCTCTGACTCAAACCGATCGGGGGGCTCATATGTGACTGAAGACAAGTGGGAACAGAATCCTGATGTCTGACCCAAGCAACCTCACCTGAGCTAATCGGGTCAGTTTTGCTGGTGGGGTGGGTGGGTGGGGGTTCATCGGGTTGGGCCGGAACTGTGGAGAGGGGGGGTAGTGAGTTTCGAGTACGGCACAGCACAGCACAGCACGGCACATCACAGCACATCACAGCACACCACAGCACAGCACAACATACAGCATAGCACAGCATATTACAGCACATCACAGCACACCACAGCACAGCACAACATACAGCATAGCACAGCATATTACAGCACAGCACAGCACAACACAGCCCCTACGGCCGCCCAAGAGAGCCTCCCTCCCTCCCTCCCTCCCTCCCTCCCTCCCCTCCCTCCCTCCCTCCCACCCTGTCATTTCCCTTCTTGTGTGGTGAGGTTAGGGAGGGTATGCCTGTTTTTCTTTTTCAGGTTTTCTTTTATAGTAGAGTGCTTTCCCGCTTGCCAGCTTACCAAGGTCCGAACCCCGCCAAAAAAAAATAGGAGGTATGTTACTCCGTTCCTTACTCCGTTCCTCCGTGAATTGTTTACCCCCTTCCGTGAATTATTTTACCCCTCCGTGAATTATTTACCCCCCTCCGTGAATCATTTGACCCCTCCGTGAATTATTTACCCCCCTCCGTGAATTATTTCACCCCTCCGTGAATTATTTACCCCCCTCCGTGAATTATTTCACCCCTCCGTGAATTATTTACCCCCCTCCGTGAATTATTTTACCCCTCCGTGAATTATTTACCCCCCTCCGTGAATTATTTTACCCCTCCGTGAATTATTTACCCCCCTCCGTGAATTATTTTACCCCTCCGTGAATTGTTTACCCCCCTCCGTGAATTATTTGACCCCTCCGTGAATTGTTTACCCCCCTCCGTGAATTATTTGACCCCTCCGTGAATTGCTTACCCCCCTCCGTGAATTTTTTTACCCCTCCGTGAATTGTTTACCCCCCTCCGTGAATTATTTGACCCCTCCGTGAATTATTTACCCCCCTCCGTGAATTATTTGACCCCTCCGTGAATTGTTTACCCCCCTCCGTGAATTATTTGACCCCTCCGTGAATTGTTTACCCCCCTCCGTGAATTATTTTACCCCTCCGTGAATTATTTACCCCCCTCCGTGAATTATTTGACCCCTCCGTGAATTATTTACCCCCCTCCGTGAATTATTTCACCCCTCCGTGAATTATTTACCCCCCTCCGTGAATTATTTCACCCCTCCGTGAATTATTTACCCCCCTCCGTGAATTATTTTACCCCTCCGTGAATTGTTTACCCCCCTCCGTGAATTATTTCACCCCTCCGTGAATTATTTACCCCCCTCCGTGAATTATTTGACCCCTCTGTGAATTATTTACCCCCCTCCGTGAATTATTTGACCCCTCCGTGAATTGTTTACCCCCCTCCGTGAATTATTTGACCCCTCCGTGAATTATTTACCCCCCTCCGTGAATTATTTCACCCCTCCGTGATTTATTTACCCCCCTCCGTGAATTATTTGACCCCTCCGTGAATTGTTTACCCCCCTCCGTGAATTATTTCACCCCTCCGTGAATTATTTACCCCCCTCCGTGAATTATTTACCCCCCTCCGTGAATTATTTTACCCCTCCGTGAATTATTTACCCCCCTCCGTGAATTATTTCACCCCTCCGTGAATTGTTTACCCCCCTCCGTGAATTATTTGACCCCTCCGTGAATTGTTTACCCCCCTCCGTGAATTATTTCACCCCTCCGTGAATTATTTACCCCCCTCCGTGAATTATTTGACCCCTCCGTGAATTATTTGACCCCCCTCCGTGAATTATTTTACCCCTCCGTGAATTATTTACCCCCCTCCGTGAATTATTTCACCCCTCCGTGAATTATTTACCCCCCTCCGTGAATTATTTCACCCCTCCGTGAATTATTTACCCCCCTCCGTGAATTTTTTACCCCCCTCCGTGAATTATTTCACCCCTCCGTGAATTATTTACCCCCCTCCGTGAATTATTTGACCCCTCCGTGAATTGTTTACCCCCCTCCGTGAATTATTTGACCCCTCCGTGAATTTTTTACCCCCCTCCGTGAATTATTTGACCCCTCCGTGAATTGCTTACCCCCATCCGTGAATTTTTTTACCCCTCCGTGAATTATTTACCCCCCTCCGTGAATTATTTGACCCCTCCGTGAATTGTTTACCCCCCTCCGTGAATTATTTGACCCCTCCGTGAATTGCTTACCCCCCTCCGTGAATTATTTTACCCCTCCGTGAATTGTTTACCCCCCTCCGTGAATTATTTGACCCCTCCGTGAATTGTTTACCCCCCTCCGTGAATTATTTGACCCCTCCGTGAATTGTTTACCCCCCTCCGTGAATTATTTGACCCCTCCGTGAATCGCTTACCCCCCTCCGTGAGTTATTTGACCCCTCCGTGAATTGTTTACCCCCCTCCGTGAATTATTTGACCCCTCCGTGAATTGTTTACCCCCCTCCGTGAATTATTTCACCCCTCCGTGAATGATTTACCCCCCTCCGTGAATTATTTACCCCCCTCCGTGAATTATTTACCCCCCTCCGTGAATTATTTACCCCCCTCTGTGAATTATTTACCCCCCTCCGTGAATTATTTACCGCCCTCCGTGAATTATTTTACCCCTCCGTGAATTATTTACCCCCCTCCGTGAATTATTTCACCCCTCCGTGAATTGTTTACCCCCCTCCGTGAATTATTTGACCCCTCCGTGAATTGTTTACCCCCCTCCGTGAATTATTTCACCCCTCCGTGAATTATTTACCCCCCTCCGTGAATTATTTGACCCCTCCGTGAATTATTTGACCCCCCTCCGTGAATTATTTTACCCCTCCGTGAATTATTTGACCCCTCCGTGAATTATTTCACCCCTCCGTGAATTATTTACCCCCCTCCGTGAATTATTTCACCCCTCCGTGAATTATTTACCCCCCTCCGTGAATTATTTTACCCCTCCGTGAATTATTTACCCCCCTTCGTGAATTATTTCACCCCTCCGTGAATTGTTTACCCCCCTCCGTGAATTATTTCACCCCTCCGTGAATTATTTACCCCCCTCCGTGAATTATTTCACCCCTCCGTGAATTATTTACCCCCCTCCGTGAATTATTTGACCCCTCCGTGAATTGTTTACCCCCCTCCGTGAATTATTTCACCCCTCCGTGAATTATTTACCCCCCTCCGTGAATTATTTCACCCCTCCGTGAATTGTTTACCCCCCTCCGTGAATTATTTCACCCCTCCGTGAATTATTTACCCCCCTCCGTGAATTATTTCACCCCTCCGTGAATTATTTACCCCCCTCCGTGAATTATTTTACCCCTCCGTGAATTATTTACCCCCCTCCGTGAATTATTTCACCCCTCCGTGAATTATTTACCCCCCTCCGTGAATTATTTTACCCCTCCGTGAATTATTTACCCCCCTCCGTGAATTATTTCACCCCTCCGTGAATTATTTACCCCCCTCCGTGAATTTTTTCACCCCTCCGTGAATTGTTTACCCCCCTCCGTGAATTATTTCACCCCTCCGTGAATTATTTACCCCCCTCCGTGAATTATGTCACCCCTCCGTGAATTGTTTACCCCCCTCCGTGAATTATTTCACCCCTCCGTGAATTATTTACCCCCCTCCGTGAATTATTTGACCCCTCCGTGAATCATTTACCCCCCTCCGTGAATTATTTCACCCCTCCGTGAATTATTTACCCCCCCCCGTGAATTATTTTACCCCTCCGTGAATTATTTACCCCCCTCCGTGAATTATTTCACCCCTCCGTGAATTGTTTACCCCCCTCCGTGAATTATTTCACCCCTCCGTGAATTATTTACCCCCCTCCGTGAATTATTTCACCCCTCCGTGAATTATTTACCCCCCTCCGTGAATTATTTCACCCCTCCGTGAATTATTTACCCCCCTCCGTGAATTATTTTACCCCTCCGTGAATTATTTGCCCCCCTCCGTGAATTATTTCACCCCTCCGTGAATTGTTTACCCCCCTCCGTGAATTATTTGAATCCTCTGTGAATTGTTTACCCCCCTCCGTGAATTATTTCACCCCTCCGTGAATTGTTTACCCCCCTCCGTGAATTATTTGACCCCTCCGTGAATTGCTTACCCCCCTCCGTGAATTATTTTACCCCTCCGTGAATCGTTTACCCCCCTCCGTGAATTATTTGACCCCTCCGTGAATTATTTACCCCCCTCCGTGAATTATTTGACCCCTCCGTGAATTGTTTACCCCCCTCCGTGAATTATTTCACCCCTCCGTGAATTATTTACCCCCCTCCGTGAATTATTTGACCCCTCCGTGAATTATTTGACCCCTCCGTGAATTATTTGACCCCTCCGTGAATTGTTTACCCCCCTCTGTGAATTATTTGACCCCTCCGTGAATTGTTTACCCCCCTCCGTGAATTATTTGACCCCTCCGTGAATTGTTTAACCCCCTCCGTGAATTATTTGACCCCTCCGTGAATTTTTTACCCCCCTCCGTGAATTATTTCACCCCTCCGTGAATTATTTACCCCCCTCCGTGAATTATTTGACCCCTCCGTGAATTGCTTACCCCCCTCCGTGAATTATTTTACCCCTCCGTGAATTATTTACCCCCTTCCGTGAATTATTTGACCCCTCCGTGAATTGTTTACCCCCCTCCGTGAATTATTTGACCCCTCCGTGAATTGTTTACCCCCCTCCGTGAATTATTTGACCCCTCCGTGAATTATTTACCCCCCTCCGTGAATTATTTCACCCCTCCGTGAATTATTTACCCCCCTCCGTGAATTATTTACCCCCCTCCGTGAATTATTTGACCCCTCCGTGAATTATTTACCCCCCTCCGTGAATTATTTGACCCCTCCGTGAATTGTTTACCCCCCTCCGTGAATTATTTACCCCCCTCCGTGAATTATTTACCCCCCTCCGTGAATTATTTACCCCCCTCCGTGAATTATTTACCCCCCTCCGTGGATTATTTACCCCCCTCCGTGAATCATTTGACCCCTCTGTGAATTGTTTACCCCCCTCCGTGAATTATTTACCCCCCTCCGTGAATTATTTTACCCCTCCGTGAATTGTTTACCCCCCTCCGTGAATTATTTGACCCCTCCGTGAATTGTTTACCCCCCTCCGTGAATTATTTCACCCCTCCGTGAATTATTTACCCCCCTCCGTAAATTATTTGACCCCTCCGTGAATTATTTGACCCCCCTCCGTGAATTATTTTACCCCTCCGTGAATTATTTGACCCCTCCGTGAATTATTTCACCCCTCCGTGAATTATTTACCCCCCTCCGTGAATTATTTCACCCCTCCGTGAATTATTTACCCCCCTCCGTGAATTATTTTACCCCTCCGTGAATTATTTACCCCCCTCCGTGAATTATTTCACCCCTCCGTGAATTGTTTACCCCCCTCCGTGAATTATTTCACCCCTCCGTGAATTATTTACCCCCCTCCGTGAATTATTTCACCCCTCCGTGAATTATTTACCCCCCTCCGTGAATTATTTGACCCCTCCGTGAATTGTTTACCCCCCTCCGTGAATTATTTCACCCCTCCGTGAATTATTTACCCCTCTCCGTGAATTATTTCACCCCTCCGTGAATTGTTTACCCCCCTCCGTGAATTATTTCACCCCTCCGTGAATTATTTACCCCACTCCGTGAATTATTTGACCCCTCCGTGAATTGTTTACCCCCCTCCGTGAATTATTTTACCCCTCCGTGAATTGTTTACCCCCCTCCGTGAATTATTTCACCCCTCCGTGAATTATTTACCCCCCTCCGTGAATTATTTTACCCCTCCGTGAATTGTTTACCCCCCTCCGTCAATTATTTCACCCCTCCGTGAATTATTTACCCCCCTCCGTGAATTATTTGACCCCTCCGTGAATTGTTTACCCCCCTCCGTGAATTATTTCACCCCTCCGTGAATTGTTTACCCCCCTCCGTGAATTATGTCACCCCTCCGTGAATTGTTTACCCCCCTCCGTGAATTATTTCACCCCTCCGTGAATTATTTACCCCCCTCGGTGAATTATTTCACCCCTCCGTGAATTATTTACCCCCCTCCGTGAATTATTTCACCCCTCCGTGAATTATTTACCCCCCTCCGTGAATTATTTTACCCCTCCGTGAATTATTTACCCCCCTCCGTGAATTATTTCACCCCTCCGTGAATTATTTACCCCCCTCCGTGAATTATTTCACCCCTCCGTGAATTGTTTACCCCCCTCCGTGAATTATTTTACCCCTCCGTGAATTATTTACCCCCCTCCGTGAATTATTTTACCCCTCCGTGAATTATTTGCCCCCCTCCATGAATTATTTCACCCCTCCGTGAATTGTTTACCCCCCTCCGTGAATTATTTGAATCCTCCGTGAATTGTTTACCCCCCTCCGTGAATTATTTCACCCCTCCGTGAATTGTTTACCCCCCTCCGTGAATTATTTGACCCCTCCGTGAATTGTTTACCCCCCTCCGTGAATTATTTCACCCCTCCGTGAATCATTTACCCCCCTCCGTGAATTATTTCACCCCTCCGTGAATTATTTACCCCCCCCCGTGAATTATTTTACCCCTCCGTGAATTATTTACCCCCCTCCGTGAATTATTTCACCCCTCCGTGAATTGTTTACCCCCCTCCGTGAATTATTTCACCCCTCCGTGAATTATTTACCCCCCTCCGTGAATTATTTCACCCCTCCGTGAATTATTTACCCCCCTCCGTGAATTATTTCACCCCTCCGTGAATTATTTACCCCCCTCCGTGAATTATTTTACCCCTCCGTGAATTATTTGCCCCCCTCCGTGAATTATTTCACCCCTCCGTGAATTGTTTACCCCCCTCCGTGAATTATTTGAATCCTCTGTGAATTGTTTACCCCCCTCCGTGAATTATTTCACCCCTCCGTGAATTGTTTACCCCCCTCCGTGAATTATTTGACCCCTCCGTGAATTGCTTACCCCCCTCCGTGAATTATTTTACCCCTCCGTGAATCGTTTACCCCCCTCCGTGAATTATTTGACCCCTCCGTGAATTATTTACCCCCCTCCGTGAATTATTTGACCCCTCCGTGAATTGTTTACCCCCCTCCGTGAATTATTTCACCCCTCCGTGAATTATTTACCCCCCTCCGTGAATTATTTGACCCCTCCGTGAATTATTTGACCCCTCCGTGAATTATTTGACCCCTCCGTGAATTGTTTACCCCCCTCTGTGAATTATTTGACCCCTCCGTGAATTGTTTACCCCCCTCCGTGAATTATTTGACCCCTCCGTGAATTGTTTAACCCCCTCCGTGAATTATTTGACCCCTCCGTGAATTTTTTACCCCCCTCCGTGAATTATTTCACCCCTCCGTGAATTATTTACCCCCCTCCGTGAATTATTTGACCCCTCCGTGAATTGCTTACCCCCCTCCGTGAATTATTTTACCCCTCCGTGAATTATTTACCCCCCTCCGTGAATTATTTGACCCCTCCGTGAATTGTTTACCCCCCTCCGTGAATTATTTGACCCCTCCGTGAATTGTTTACCCCCCTCCGTGAATTATTTGACCCCTCCGTGAATTATTTACCCCCCTCCGTGAATTATTTCACCCCTCCGTGAATTATTTACCCCCCTCCGTGAATTATTTACCCCCCTCCGTGAATTATTTGACCCCTCCGTGAATTATTTACCCCCCTCCGTGAATTATTTGACCCCTCCGTGAATTGTTTACCCCCCTCCGTGAATTATTTACCCCCCTCCGTGAATTATTTACCCCCCTCGGTGAATTATTTACCCCCCTCCGTGAATTATTTACCCCCCTCCGTGAATTATTTACCCCCCTCCGTGAATCATTTGACCCCTCTGTGAATTGTTTACCCCCCTCCGTGAATTATTTACCCCCCTCCGTGAATTATTTTACCCCTCCGTGAATTATTTACCCCCCTCCGTGAATTATTTCACCCCTCCGTGAATTGTTTACCCCCCTCCGTGAATTATTTGACCCCTCCGTGAATTGTTTACCCCCCTCCGTGAATTATTTCACCCCTCCGTGAATTATTTACCCCCCTCCGTAAATTATTTGACCCCTCCGTGAATTATTTGACCCCCCTCCGTGAATTATTTTACCCCTCCGTGAATTATTTGACCCCTCCGTGAATTATTTCACCCCTCCGTGAATTATTTACCCCCCTCCGTGAATTATTTCACCCCTCCGTGAATTATTTACCCCCCTCCGTGAATTATTTTACCCCTCTGTGAATTATTTACCCCCCTCCGTGAATTATTTCACCCCTCCGTGAATTGTTTACCCCCCTCCGTGAATTATTTCACCCCTCCGTGAATTATTTACCCCCCTCCGTGAATTATTTCACCCCTCCGTGAATTATTTACCCCCCTCCGTGAATTATTTGACCCCTCCGTGAATTGTTTACCCCCCTCCGTGAATTATTTCACCCCTCCGTGAATTATTTACCCCTCTCCGTGAATTATTTCACCCCTCCGTGAATTGTTTACCCCCCTCCGTGAATTATTTCACCCCTCCGTGAATTATTTACCCCACTCCGTGAATTATTTGACCCCTCCGTGAATTGTTTACCCCCCTCCGTGAATTATTTTACCCCTCCGTGAATTGTTTACCCCCCTCCGTGAATTATTTCACCCCTCTGTGAATTATTTACCCCCCTCCGTGAATTATTTTACCCCTCCGTGAATTGTTTACCCCCCTCCGTCAATTATTTCACCCCTCCGTGAATTATTTACCCCCCTCCGTGAATTATTTGACCCCTCCGTGAATTGTTTACCCCCCTCCGTGAATTATTTCACCCCTCCGTGAATTATTTACCCCCCTCCGTGAATTATGTCATCCCTCCGTGAATTGTTTACCCCCCTCCGTGAATTATTTCACCCCTCCGTGAATTATTTACCCCCCTCGGTGAATTATTTCACCCCTCCGTGAATTATTTACCCCCCTCCGTGAATTATTTCACCCCTCCGTGAATTATTTACCCCCCTCCGTGAATTATTTTACCCCTCCGTGAATTATTTACCCCCCTCCGTGAATTATTTCACCCCTCCGTGAATTATTTACCCCCCTCCGTGAATTATTTCACCCCTCCGTGAATTGTTTACCCCCCTCCGTGAATTATTTTACCCCTCCGTGAATTATTTACCCCCCTCCGTGAATTATTTTACCCCTCCGTGAATTATTTGCCCCCCTCCATGAATTATTTCACCCCTCCGTGAATTGTTTACCCCCCTCCGTGAATTATTTGAATCCTCCGTGAATTGTTTACCCCCCTCCGTGAATTATTTCACCCCTCCGTGAATTGTTTACCCCCCTCCGTGAATTATTTGACCCCTCCGTGAATTGTTTACCCCCCTCCGTGAATTTTTTTACCCCTCCGTGAATAGTTTACCCCCCTCCGTGAATTATTTGACCCCTCCGTGAATTATTTACCCCCCTCCGTGAATTATTTGACCCCTCCGTGAATTATTTACCCCCCTCCGTGAATTATTTCACCCCTCCGTGAATTATTTACCCCCCTCCGTGAATTATTTGACCCCTCCGTGAATCGCTTACCCCCCTCCGTGAATTTTTTTTACCCCTCCGTGAATTGTTTACCCCCCTCCGTGAATTATTTGACCCCTCCGTGAATTGTTTACCCCCCTCCGTGAATTATTTGACCCCTCCGTGAATTGTTTACCCCCCTCCGTGAATTATTTGACCCCTCCGTGAATTATTTGACCCCCCTCCGTGAATTATTTTACCCCTCCGTGAATTATTTGACCCCTCCGTGAATTATTTCACCCCTCCGTGAATTATTTACCCCCCTCCGTGAATTATTTCACCCCTCCGTGAATTATTTACCCCCCTCCGTGAATTATTTTACCCCTCCGTGAATTTTTTACCCCCCTCCGTGAATTATTTCACCCCTCCGTGAATTGTTTACCCCCCTCCGTGAATTATTTCACCCCTCCGTGAATTATTTACCCCCCTCCGTGAATTATTTCACCCCTCCGTGAATTATTTACCCCCCTCCGTGAATTATTTGACCCCTCCGTGAATTGTTTACCCCCCTCCGTGAATTATTTCACCCCTCCGTGAATTATTTACCCCTCTCCGTGAATTATTTCACCCCTCCGTGAATTGTTTACCCCCCTCCGTGAATTATTTCACCCCTCCGTGAATTATTTACCCCACTCCGTGAATTATTTGACCCCTCCGTGAATTGTTTACCCCCCTCCGTGAATTATTTTACCCCTCCGTGAATTGTTTACCCCCCTCCGTGAATTATTTCACCCCTCCGTGAATTATTTACCCCCCTCCGTGAATTATTTTACCCCTCCGTGAATTGTTTACCCCCCTCCGTCAATTATTTCACCCCTCCGTGAATTATTTACCCCCCTCCGTGAATTATTTGACCCCTCCGTGAATTGTTTACCCCCCTCCGTGAATTATTTCACCCCTCCGTGAATTATTTACCCCCCTCCGTGAATTATGTCACCCCTCCGTGAATTGTTTACCCCCCTCCGTGAATTATTTCACCCCTCCGTGAATTATTTACCCCCCTCGGTGAATTATTTCACCCCTCCGTGAATTATTTACCCCCCTCCGTGAATTATTTCACCCCTCCGTGAATTATTTACCCCCCTCCGTGAATTATTTTACCCCTCCGTGAATTATTTACCCCCCTCCGTGAATTATTTCACCCCTCCGTGAATTATTTACCCCCCTCCGTGAATTATTTCACCCCTCCGTGAATTGTTTACCCCCCTCCGTGAATTATTTTACCCCTCCGTGAATTATTTACCCCCCTCCGTGAATTATTTTACCCCTCCGTGAATTATTTGCCCCCCTCCATGAATTATTTCACCCCTCCGTGAATTGTTTACCCCCCTCCGTGAATTATTTGAATCCTCCGTGAATTGTTTACCCCCCTCCGTGAATTATTTCACCCCTCCGTGAATTGTTTACCCCCCTCCGTGAATTATTTGACCCCTCCGTGAATTGTTTACCCCCCTCCGTGAATTTTTTTACCCCTCCGTGAATAGTTTACCCCCCTCCGTGAATTATTTGACCCCTCCGTGAATTATTTACCCCCCTCCGTGAATTATTTGACCCCTCCGTGAATTATTTACCCCCCTCCGTGAATTATTTCACCCCTCCGTGAATTATTTACCCCCCTCCGTGAATTATTTGACCCCTCCGTGAATCGCTTACCCCCCTCCGTGAATTTTTTTACCCCTCCGTGAATTGTTTACCCCCCTCCGTGAATTATTTCACCCCTCCGTGAATTGTTTACCCCCCTCCGTGAATTATTTGACCCCTCCGTGAATTGTTTACCCCCCTCCGTGAATTATTTGACCCCTCCGTGAATTATTTACCCCCCTCCGTGAATTATTTCACCCCTCCGTGAATTATTTACCCCCCTCCGTGAATTATTTGACCCCTCCGTGAATTATTTGACCCCTCCGTGAATTATTTGACCCCTCCGTGAATTGTTTACCCCCCTCCGTGAATTTTTTGACCCCTCCGTGAATTGTTTACCCCCCTCCGTGAATTATTTCACCCCTCCGTGAATTATTTACCCCCCTCCGTGAATTATTTACCCCCCTCCGTGAATTATTTACCCCCCTCCGTGAATTATTTGACCCCTCTGTGAATTGTTTACCCCCCTCCGTGAATTATTTACCGCCCTCCGTGAATTATTTTACCCCTCCGTGAATTATTTACCCCCCTCCGTGAATTATTTCACCCCTCCGTGAATTGTTTACCCCCCTCCGTGAATTATTTGACCCCTCCGTGAATTGTTTACCCCCCTCCGTGAATTATTTTACCCCTCCGTGAATTGTTTACCCCCCTCCGTGAATTATTTTACCCCTCCGTGAATTATTTGACCCCTCCGTGAATTATTTGACCCCTCCGTGAATTATTTGACCCCCTCCGTGAATTATTTGACCCCTCCGTGAATTATTTGACCCCTCCGTGAATTATTTACCCCCCTCCGTGAATTATTTCACCCCTCCGTGAATTATTTACCCCCCTCCGTGAATTATTTGACCCCTCCGTGAATCGCTTACCCCCCTCCGTGAATTTTTTTACCCCTCCGTGAATTGTTTACCCCCCTCCGTGAATTATTTGACCCCTCCGTGAATTGTTTACCCCCCTCCGTGAATTATTTGACCCCTCCGTGAATTGTTTACCCCCCTCCGTGAATTATTTGACCCCTCCGTGAATTATTTACCCCCCTCCGTGAATTATTTCACCCCTCCGTGAATTATTTACCCCCCTCCGTGAATTATTTGACCCCTCCGTGAATTATTTGACCCCTCCGTGAATTATTTGACCCCTCCGTGAATTGTTTACCCCCCTCCGTGAATTTTTTGACCCCTCCGTCAATTGTTTACCCCCCTCCGTGAATTATTTCACCCCTCCGTGAATTATTTACCCCCCTCCGTGAATTATTTACCCCCCTCCGTGAATTATTTACCCCCCTCCGTGAATTATTTGACCCCTCTGTGAATTGTTTACCCCCCTCCGTGAATTATTTACCGCCCTCCGTGAATTATTTTACCCCTCCGTGAATTATTTACCCCCCTCCGTGAATTATTTCACCCCTCCGTGAATTGTTTACCCCCCTCCGTGAATTATTTGACCCCTCCGTGAATTGTTTACCCCCCTCCGTGAATTATTTCACCCCTCCGTGAATTATTTACCCCCCTCCGTGAATTATTTGACCCCTCCGTGAATTATTTGACCCCCCTCCGTGAATTATTTTACCCCTCCGTGAATTATTTGACCCCTCCGTGAATTATTTGACCCCTCCGTGAATTATTTGACCCCTGTGTGTGTGTCAATTATTTTGGGGGTCTGGACCCCCCTAGGAATTGACGCATAGGGTCGTGTCAATTATTTTGGGGGTCCAGACCCCCCTTGGAATTGACGCATAGGGTCGCGTCAATTATTTTGGGGGTCTAGACCCCTATAGGAATTGGCGCATAGGGTCGCGTCAATTATTTTGGGGGTCTAGACCCCCCTAGGAATTGACGCATAGGGTCGCGTCAATTATTTTGGGGGTCTAGACCCCTATAGGAATTGACGCATAGGGTCGCGTCAATTATTTTGGGGGTCTAGACCCCCATAGGAATTGGCGCATAGGGTCGCGTCAATTTTTTTGGGGGTCTAGACCCCTATAGGAATTGGCGCATAGGGTCGCATAAATTCTTTTGGGGGTCTAGACCCCCCTTAGGAATTGACGCATAGGGTCGCGTCAATTATTTTGGGGGTCCAGACCCCCGTAGGAATTGACGCATAGGGTCGCGTCAATTTTTTTGGGGGTCTAGACCCCTATAGGAATTGGCGCATAGGGTCGCATCAATTATTTTGGGGGTCTAGACCCCCCTTAGGAATTGACGCATAGGGTCGCGTCAATTATTTTGGGGGTCTGGACCCCCGTAGGAATTGACACATAAGGTCGCGTCAATTATTTTGGGGGTCTGGACCCCCGTAGGAATTGACACATAAGGTCGCGTCAATTATTTTGGGGGTCTAGACCCCCATAGGAATTGACGCATAGGGTCGCGTCAATTATTTTGGGGGTCCAAAACCCCCATAGGAATTGGCGCATAGCAGGGGGGTGCACCACCTCCGTGGAATATCTATCCAGAGGGGGGGTGTACACCACCTCAGTGGAATATTTATCCACAGGGGGGGGGGGGTACACTACTTCAGTGGAATATTTATCTAGAGGGGGAGGTACACCACCTCAATGGAATATTAATCCACAGGGGGGGGGGGGTACACCACCTCAGTGGAATATTTTTCCCAGCCTCCCATTTTCCCCAATGCCCCATTTTCCACCCTTTTTTTTCTTTTGGGGGGGGGTGTTCCCCTGTGTTGCATGGACTCCCATTCTTCCCAACTTTCAATTTTCATGATGGTTTTTTTTGTGGTGGGTGGCTGTGTTGGGGGAGGGGGAGTGCCAGACTTTTTCTTGTCCCTTTCTGACAGGAAGGAAGGAAGGGAGGGGGCGGGTACCACACTTTTATCAGACTTTTGCTGAGATGTGTTCTGTTTTATGTCCTTGACACGAGATGCCAAATCAGACTTCAGACTTCAGACTTTATACCCATAGCTGGTACGGGACACCTAAAGTGGACAGCACGCAGGCAGGAATCTTTTTGACGAAGAGAGTTTGTAAATCCTGCACCTGTCAATCATTGTGTGTGAAAAGAACCGGGAGCTGCTGGAGTTCCCGTATCCATCTGTATCGGGGAATTTGAGCCAGTCTTTCCTCCGCGCCAGACAGTCCACAACGTCCATCACGCGGTCTAAAAATGCACCCGTGAGGTGGGAGCACAAGTGTCGGGGAGCGGCGGTGTGTCGAACCAAGGCGCGACATGCAGCTAAGAGGGACGTGACCAAACGGAAGTGCTACCGTTTCGAGACCCAAGCGCCGTGACATAAGAGTTAGAATCCGTAAGCGACCACCTTTCATCACGAAAGTACCAACAGGCACGAGCCCGGGAACGCAAGACTACCGAAGCGACGTGTAACTCAGCCTGGTATGTTGTCGCAAAAAATGGGGACGAGGATGCGATGCAAAGTGTAATGACCCGGGTTCACATCCAGAACAGACACAGCCCCCCCGGAATGACGCCCTATCGGGAACCATGATGCATCTTGAAGGAAGACGGTGTCCGGCAGGGCCATGGAAAAATACAGGAAATGAGGCGTTAGCGCAAATATAGCATCCCACATCTCAGGAAACGAACAGTTGTTTCTATCCTAGATTCAACCCAGCCCGGAGGAGCATCTACCTTCATTCGGGACCTTTTCCGTCCCCAGGGCCATACAATGGCCACATCCTGTGATCCTACGTTGGATTGTCACCGTTTGCATTGTCACTATCCGTACCCCACTTTATCACGGGGGGGGGGGGGGGGTCGCTGAAGGTCCCTCTGCACCATCCCTACGCTGGTTTTCCACCACCCTCCTACAGGGCCGCACCCCACACCCATTTTTTACCCGAATCCATGAGTGCATTTTTGATCTCCCACACCCGGACCCCCCTCCCTACTCTTGTCACGGTCGTGTAGTCTGGTCTATGGAGTACGGATACCTGAGTCGGCATCTCAGTCTATGGCTGGATACCACGCTGCTCGTTAGTCACCGACAAGCAGCGCTCCGACTCGTTATGCAGAGGGCTCTTTCCCTTGTGGGTGTCCCACCTCGGCATAGTTATGCGGACATTACGGTGGCTCTTCTCGAAGTGGACTTGCACAAGAAAAGTGTGTGGGCTGCGTTGTCGGTCTGAATGACACTTGCTATGCTTTTTGTTGTGCCTGCTCAGTGCTTCATTGCTTTTGTCACAACCAGGTCTCCTATGCATCTACTAGGGTTGCCTCATAACTGCATTGACACCGGAACTTTGGATCGTCCAGCGAAGTCTACCATGTTCCGGGTCACATTCCCGCATAGTTCCCTCGGTGAACGTCTCAGCCTATGATGGTTACTGTGCTTCGCATGGCCACACAGCGAAGCTTGCCATGCTCCGGGTTACAATCCTGCATAGCTCCCTCGGTGAAAATCTATGTCTCTAGTGGATACTACACTTCGCATGGAGCTTACATCAGTGTTGGACCGCTCCGCGCAGGGGCCCCATGTTATATCCGTGGATACCCGATAGTAACTGGTGGCATAGTGCTGGCCCCCCAACCCAAGGGGCACCGCTGGGGAGGTGCGAGTCAATTAACCTGTGAGGGGGAGTCACAGAGGGTCCCCCGCGTTTCCGTGCCCAAACAATGGCCACGGCGGGGTAACAAGCATAAGCTGGTCCCCCCTCCTCCTCCCCCCCCGCCTGCCCCAAGGGCGAGGTGCTGATTGTCATGGTGAGAGGTCATGCAATCTACACCCCAAGCAGCGGCACTGACAAGGTAAATGCCATGTGCCCTCTCCACCCTTGCAGGGTAACACACAGCGCAGAAAGAAGCCCCCCCAGCCCTCCACACAAGAGTTTTCTCCCGGTGGACGCCTCGTCGGGCGCCAAAGGGATAAGGGCAGCAGGCATGGGAGGCATGGACATTGCCATGCATGCAAATGTCGACTTTTTCAATTGGCACAATCCCTCAACCACGCCATGCCCGTGCCCTCTACCTTCTCCCCCACCACTTGCGCCTCCGCCTCCTCCTTCACCTTCCCCTCTTCCACCTCCTCCCCCTCCTCCTTCACCTTCCTACCCCGCCCTACCCACTCCTCCAACCGCGCCACCGTCCTCTCCAACTGCTCCACGTCCGCCTTCCGCTCCTATACCTTCGTGACCGCCTTCTCCACATTCCCCCTCGCCCAGTCCGCACGCCCCTCCTCCCCCGCCCTACGCAACTCCCCCTCCTTTGCCCCCCACTCCCTCACCTTTCCCTCCGCCGCCCTCGACCTTGCTGCCCATTGTGCCCCCAACGAACTGGAGAGCCTTAGGAGCTCGGCCTCCAGCTCGTCGGGGGACACACTCCGTTCCCTTCCCTTTCCCTTCCCCTGGCCCTCCACCACCACCTCCACCTCCTCCTCCACCTCCTCCGGGTCCTCCTTCAACGCTGCGGCGGATTTCTTGGCGGCGTAGGGGTGGGGGGGTGGCAAGGGAGGAGGAGGAAGCTGGGCTTGGGGTTGGGGCTCGGGCTGGGGCTGGGGTTGGGGTTGCTGAAGCAGCTGTGCCGGCAACTGGGTCGTTGGGCGTTGCTAAGAAAAAGGGGCCGCACCGTTCCAGCGACGTTCTAGGCAACTGTTCTAGCGGCGTTCTAGTGACGTTCTAGCGACCGATCGCGCTGCCTAGATCAACGCACAGAATTGCAGCACACCGATGATGTGCAACATTTGGCGGTCCTGGGCTCATTACAATTCCCGCATCAGTAATGGAGAGCACCCTCCGAACGTCACGGTGTGGGACTGGCTGCCTTAAAGCATTTCAGTGTTGGCAGGGGAGTGGACGTCACAGTGGTGGTGCGTTTGCCAGCGGTGGCACAGAAATGTCATGCTCACCCACAAACGCCCTGCCAAACACACATGCCTCCACCCCCCCCCCCCCCAAAGCCCCCCCCCCAAAAAAAACCACACACAGCCCTAAGCAGGGTTGTGCTTAGTGATCAGTCCACGGGACGGGAGGGGGAGATGGGTGGGTGGGTATGAGGGCGAAAAAAAGTTTGCGAACCTTAAATGGGCCTCTCATTTTTGGCTCTCTATTCAAAAAAACAGAGCCAAGGTCAACAGCATTAAACAGGAAGTACCCACCAGTAATCCTACTTCACCTTCATCCCCCACCCCCCCTTTCTGGGACAGTCATGGCCAGGACAGTCATGGCCAACTGAGGCCATCTTATATGCGAATGCCGAGGCCTCCTGGCAGCACAATGCCCTGGCAATGCCCTCCACGCCTGTAGTGCCCTGTAACCACCTAAACGCCAGAGGCCCTGCAGTCCTACCTGATCCACAGCTTTGGGCAGCGGGATGGTAGAAGTTGAGAGGAGGGGCTTGGACGATGGATTGTAAAGGAATGATTACTATTCCACACCCACTACATCGCCATGAGACCTCCAGACACCCCGGGCCATGACACTCACCAGTGCGAAAGCATGTCCTGAAGATGATTCCACGACTTGGCCTGCAATTGCAAAAAGCACCAACGAAAAGCAATGTTCCAAAAAGCCGAGTCCACTCCTCCTCAGACAAGCAGGTGCATGTGCAAAAGCGGAGTGCCAGTGAACGCGATGAAGGCTATGTGAAGGCAGGTGCGGCTGGAGCAAAACGGGCTGTCCTCACCGGACCCTCTAGGGCCCAGACAGTCTTCCCCCGGCTGTTGTCCAGCCCTAATGGCCCAAGGGGTTTGGTGTGTGTGCGGTGAGGCGAACCCGCCCCCTGCTCAGGGGCCGTTGGCATGGGCATGGGAGGCGATCCGTTGCGAAAGGCGCACTGCTTGCAGTCTGACCTCGCCGCACACTCGTTTGCAGGAGAGGACCCCCCGCCGTATGTCGTTCTACTTGGAGCAAATGGACCCCGATCACTGGAGCCTGCAGTTGACCCTGGACGCCGGGACGTACAGCGTCGGCTGGTGCACAGCATTTGTGGCATTGATCCAGGTTGTCTCCGGCCCTTAGAGCCCCATTCGGACCAGTACGTCGCGACTTTGTGCCATGTCCTTGGATTGTGCACTGCAGCCAGGCCATGGGGGAGGGGGGCAGATGCCAAAAAACAGTTTGTGTACCTGAAATCGGCTTCCAATCTCCGGCCTCTTTAGTAAAATTTCATTATTCCGAGGAACATTGTTCTGATGCGGGGGTGGTGGGTCTGTTGGCTGGGGTCGGCCAGGGCCCCAAACGACCCCCCCTCCCTCTCCCCCTCGGGGTCACTAAGCCATGGCCTGACTGCAACAACGCACCTGGGCATTTTCCGCTGTCGGTCCCTATCCAATCGCCGTCCTCCTGGGGCTATTCTGAAGGGCTGTCCGTAGCAACACAAAACACGCCAGTACACATGGCCCTGCCAAGGGTTGGGATGGGGGTGCGGGGCATCTGCCGGATGGAGCAGGGCTGTGCTACCTGAGTGTTGACTCGCACATGCCTCAGCCTTGATCGCCACTCTCAAAGTGCGTCATCCAGTGGCCTGGGGCCACGCCTTCATGCGCAATGCCCGCGTTCCCTTGTGCATCCCAACAATGCCCTTTGCTCTGTTCTCCAGAGCACCATTACGGACTTCGTCCAAGACAACCTCCAGCCGGTGCTGAGCAAGTCTCAGTTGTGTGTGGATGCCTCTGAGTCCACCACGCGACTGCCCTGTGAGCCTCAGATCGACACGCTGACGCTTCAGGAATTGTTGACAGAGCCACTCCCAGCCTCATCTCATTCTGAAGAGGTTGAGCTCCCCATTGCTCTGCAGTCCCATTTAAAAGGAGACTGGAGGTTGGCTGGGGATCCCAATACACGGTTCCGATGGGCACCGGTCACTGACTCCGCTCTCAGGTATGTTCCGGGATTCATGGTTTTGGATTCAGATCGTCCTCTCCTGTGATCTCCTGTGATTTTGTGGTCCAAGCACCGAAGAGAAGTTTTGCTCAAGAAAATCGTCTTGCAAATTTCTGGCAACCCCCAAAGGGAGTCCACAATAAATCAGCAGATCTATCGGAGCCGCTGAGTTGTCAACACATGATCCACTCACGCGTTGACGCCTCACTAGCCAATCCTCAGATCCATCACATTTTCTTCAAACTCCATCTTGATGTTGATCGATGTTGGTCATATCCCACTGTCAGTCGCATTCTTTCTGCACACGCGCTTTCCCTCTTGTTTCCCTCGGACCATATGCATTTGCAGGCACATTCACGTATCCTTTGAGTTGTGTGTGGGTTGGGGTTCAACGGGGTTAGAGTAGGATAATAGATACTGGGCAGGTAAACATTAATTGGGGAAAAATTAAGGGCGGGAAAAATTAAGCAGGGAAAAATTCATCAACATTTGCCTGTCCGACCATGCACAGCCTTTGTTGTAATGGAGTGTTTCGTTGTCCCAGTGGCCGCAGCCGTAACGTCAGTGGCTTCTGCTAGTGGGCAACGTAACACGTATGATGACCATCAGAAAGTGAAGACAGTGGAGTATTGCAGAGAGCATGGTGTTGGAGCAGCAGCAAAGTATTTTGACCAGAATTTGAAAGGGGACAAGCAACACCCAATTGAGGCTGACACCATCTCAAACTGGATGGAAGTTTGGAAAAAGGTGGGTCCAACGCATGTGCTTATCGAGTCCAAAATGGTCAAAAGAAAGGCGTTTTGGCGGCGTAAAGAGCCCCCCTTCCTTGGAGGTGGGCGTCGGAAAAGTGGCTTTTCTGGAAAACCCTGCCCCAGAATATGTGCGGAATGTCCCCCAGGTATTGAAACGTTTGACCACTCTACGTTCCCTGTCCTCTGCAGAAGTCAGCTCTCGTATCTGAAGGAGGAGGCTGTGGAGTTGTTGGAGGACTACATGAACGAAGTCGGGCTTCCCTGGCGGTCTGATGTGCGTGTGGCAATCGACGTAACAGACTTACTCTTACGACCTCCCCCTCGGCGCTGCTGGATCACTTGCAACAAGGGCACCGGTCATCTCACACCCCTCCAACCCCGTTCCAACGCCGCGGCCCCTTGCGGCCCAGATTCTGACCCTAACCCAAACTCGAGCTCCACACCTAATGGCAGTCCGAGTCCCAGCACCCGCCGTGCGACTGACTCTCCCACTGACACTACCCTTGATTCGATCGTTAACACCGAACCCGGAGGAATGATATGATAAGCGTGGGGCACCAGTGCGGAGGGCAACACGCAGACTCCGCCTCGTCGTCTATCACCACAGGCTCCAAATGGACGTGGGACACCTGCTAACCCCAGAACGCCTGCATTACCATTTTGGGTTCAGCCAAAAGTCCTGTTTTCTTCTTTTGCAGTGCTGCTGATGGCTGCATTTGCAGCGCGGATGCGTGATGCGACTGCTCGTGGTCTGTGTGTTTGCGCGAAGGTAAAATGTGGACACTGGCCTGTACATGGTTCACATCCATCGCTGCTTGTGGTTGGAAAGTTGAAGTATTTTTTCTTCGCCATACACGCATACCAGGGCATCCCCAAGGAGGGGTTTGAGACTGTTTGATGAGGAGCAGCTGCATTGTCAGTCCAATTACGGCGGTCCGCCAACTACAGGTCAGTTGGTGTTTCATTGGCGACAGTCGACAGATAACTGACTGCGGTTGGGTGGCAGTGGTTGGTCGAGCGACGTTTTCTTGAGGTCTGGTAACGGAGTACGGTAGGCATTGCTCTTCTTCCGCAGTGTGCGGCAGTACATAACATCAATGGGGAAGGCATTTCTAATTTGCACCATTTCCTGTGGTTCCCTTCAAACAGTCTTTTTGTGCAGCTTGGGTCCTGACGTGCCCACACCCTTGCA
This sequence comes from Eutreptiella sp. 'Long Island Sound 2002', assembly GCA_964036045.1. Taxonomy (NCBI): domain Eukaryota; phylum Euglenozoa; class Euglenophyceae; order Eutreptiales; family Eutreptiaceae; genus Eutreptiella; species Eutreptiella sp. 'Long Island Sound 2002'. Next base: position 67,830,557 of record OZ038386.1, read on the forward strand.
CGTAGTGCATGTGTGCTTGCGGCGCCCAGCACGAGGCCCCATCAGTATAATGTGTGCATGATTCATCTCTGGTGAATGTGCGAGACGTCAGAGGAAAGGATTGCCTGCGCTGGGGGATGGGTGCAGTTGTGCACCCCCTGTGAAATTGCGTTGGTTTGGTTGTTGTGATGCAGCGTCATCGTGTCGTCGCACAGTGAGCCCACCACCCTACATCGCACCCCACCGTGCTGTATCCCGTTGCCCTGGCAGGGGGAGATATTTCATGTCCCAAGCAAAATGGCAGGGGTTGAAGTATCCCCACGCTACCGATTCCACCATTTTGCCTGCAGATTGCAGTGTTCAGAAATCCTGAGGCAGGTTGACCGCTAACCTCCAGATTGCTCCTACTGATTGGCATGTTGTGAAATTTGCAAGCGTGCCATGCATGTGCTGAGCCATCGATTGTGTTGCCTCGGCCCTTTTCATGCGATGATCACTGAAAACGCTCCATTTGTGACCTGCAGAGCACACCTGCCTATTGGCCTGTGACTGTTTGGTCAGATTGTGTCATGTCTGCTTGCATGTGATGCAGAAAAGTCCTGCACAGAAATGGGGGGACCACCTTTATCTTGTATGGGGATGGCCACATGGGACATTGGCCCCTTCAGGACTCGTTGACCCCTTTGTGTACGGGTGACATTGGATGTGTGACCGCTGTGCATTCTTTATTTTGGGAGACAAAAATTACCCAGTTTTGTTGGAGGCCCCTCAATCCCCCACCCCCCAACCCCATTTTAAATGACGCAAAGTTCAATATTGAGAAAGCTAGTTGCGGTATTCTGGAAATTCTCAGTGAAAAGCTGCTGCCCCCTAGGGCTTGTGTAGTGGTGGAGACACGGTGCGGAATAGGTGCGCGTTGGTCTGCTTGAGGCCACCAAAAACTCATCAAACAGGTGTGCTTTTGGGTTCTGCAGGCAGCAGGATGTGTCACAGTTTCATTACAAAGTTTGTTCAGATTGAAGGTGCTTGAAGCCAAACAGCGTCAGTTTGGGCAATGTAATAGGTAACAATGATGCAACACAGTCCAAGTGAGTATTGTTTACACATCGGAAGTGCAATGTGGGCCAGGGCTATTGAAACCCTAGTTTAGTTAGTTTTGATGTATTTTATTTCATGGTTTGAGCCATTTCGTGACCAATTGCTTCTTTTCCTGTCTCACACTTTTTTTTAGGATGTTCTTCAAATTTGGCACGTCCAAGAATACCAACAAGGGTGGTTGCAAGCAGGATGGGGGGGGGGGGGTCCGCAACTGTCCAGAAGTGTTGTTTCCTGAGGATTGCGGAGAGCTGCAGGCGCCATCGCAATTTTTCCGCAACTTTACCGCAGTTTTCCGCAATTTTTCTCATTTCATCGCAATTGGATTGGACGCTCCACGACCACAATCCCCACCCCCCTACCCCCTGCTCCAGTGGATTGAAGGAGAAAGCGGGTGCACAAAAGGCTGAGTAGAGGTACCAGTGGACACGTTGAAGTTGCAATGAAAAGAGACAACAGATACAACGATCCAAGGCTATGGACAGATGGCACTAATGGTGGTGGAGGCAGCCAAGGTGGAAAAATGGATGGAAGGGACAACGGTGCAAAACGATGAATGTAAAGGACACTGTGCGAGGGTGGAAGAAGATGTAGTGAAGCAGCAAACATTGTGAGCACAGTCCATAGAGGATGCGCTTGAGTTCAGGTGCGCACGCAAACACACATACACACACGGCGAGCATTGTGTGCCGGGGTAGTTTCTGGGTCTATTGAAGAAGCCCCCAATGGATTCTGAATGTTGTCATACCTGTGTTTCTCTCGTTATTGAACGGCAAGAGGGCTGTCAACAAATGTTGGGTGTCGAGGGCAGGAGGTATGAATGCCATGACCCTTTCCTTGTCCAAGCTATGCATTGTACGAGAACGCAAGCAGTAAAAGTCGTAGATATGCTGGCACACAAGAAGAAAAATGGCACGTGCATGCACAGGGATTTCACAGTCTGCCAGTTGAGGGTGAATGCACGCAAAGCATGGGGTATGGAGTGGAATTATCGACCCGACTATGCACTTTTATTAAAGAGAAATGGTGTTTGCCACGGTGAGTTACGGATGTTTAGACGATTGAGGTGGGGGGGCGGGGATGGTGGTGATGTTGGCCAGGTGTGGTTGCCAAAGTGAGCAGACATCAACCGTGCATTTCTTCATGGGAACAGGGCCATCAAGACTTGTGGGAATCCATCCGATGCTCAGTGTGAACAAACTGCCAACCGCCAACCACTGCCAACTGCCACCAAACCCCAACCACCACCAACCACCAACCACCAGTCGCCAACCGCCAACCACCAATCGCCACCAACAGCCAACCGCCATTCGCCACCAACCATGGTTGAACATATGAGCTACACGCAGTCTTTTTGTAAAACTGCCCTTCGGGAACACTTTTTTTTCCCTCTTAAGGACCCCCCTGGGCATGAGCATCCCAGGTCATGCCCCGACTCAACCAAAGCATTGCATGTGTTGGCAAAGAAAAGCATCTGGCAGCTTCTGGTGGTATCTGGCGGGCGGTGGGGTTTGCATCGGGCAGCATTCGGCAGCGACGTGCGCTCGCGTGTTCCCACACATGGCATGCCGGAAACTAGTGCCAGGTCTGTCTGGTGTATTAATGCAACGGGAGGGGGGATGTAAGGGGAGCTTTGGTGTGCAGTTGGCGCATGGGGTGGGGGATTGGTACATTTTTTTATTTGGCACGCCAAACCATTGGCTATGGACCCGGCCGACCAACTGTGCCACAAGTCAAGCTGCACACCCACAGCCAAATTTTTTTTTTCAGATTGCACTGCATCTGCAACCAGTTGAGTAATGTCCACGTAAATTTGGGCCACAATTGGGAACAGTTGGGTAACATCCACCAACAAAAAGTACGTTGCACACGCCAACGATTAAGTAAGATTCACTGAATTTGAGGTCCCACCCACAGCAGCTGCACACGGGACATTCACCGATTAAGGTTATCTGTTTTGGTTGGTGTGCACCTACCAACAGTTGAGTGATGTCTCACATCACTGATTACCCAATAATCGCCGTGGGATTTTTTGTGGATCCAAGTTTTCCGAGTAGGCTCACTATGGGGTCGCTTTGGGCCCCCATGGCAACCATACCTGAAGGCCCCAAACAATGCCATGCAGGTAACAAGCCCTTGTGCCATATTTCGGGTGGGTTTGGTGCAGTTGGCACAAAGGGAAGGATGGAGGGGGTTGGCATGCTGTTGGCACAAGAGGGGGGATGGTGCGCTATTGATGTACAGGGTTTGGTGTGCTGTTGGCGCAAAGGCAAGGGGTGGGGGGTTGGGGGATCCCTACCCCCCTGCATCAACAGCTTTGGCATGCACTCCAACTACACCAACTTTCTTGCCTCCTTTCTTCAATAATCAGTTGGTATGTGAAAATTACAAAAATCTCTATTAGGGACATACATGGCAAAGCGGAGGACATACAGGGCCACAAAGCCTTTGCTACATTCCGGGCCACAAAGCAAGGAGGACTCAAATGGGCAATCCCTGCTTTCTCGGGGACCAAAAAGTGGCCGCCGGTGTTGGGCCAGGGGTCAAGATGCACTGTGCTGCCTCTGAAGGAATCTGGCAAACCCATTTTGTGGTGCGTGACCACGGCCTCTTGCAATATCTCGTCGGAGGCGCTGGTGTGGAACCAGATGCAGCCGGGCCTGTCTGCAGTCAGATACCTGTGATGCAGTGAGTACACAGTGCAGGCGGTTGATGGATAGTGTGTGGGCAGGAGGGGGTAGCAGGTGGCAGGAGAGGCGGGGCGGGGGGCAAGTGAATAGGTGGCTTCCCGGTGCTTCCGCCACTCCTCTTGAAGGCAGGTCAGGGTCAATGCGTGCTCTGCAGGGTTGGTGGTGGACATGACTGTTCGTGGTTATCCACTCCTGGTGTGTGGGTGGTATGTGGGGCTGGGGGCGTTATGTGGTCGGCCGATGCTAATAAAAGATGCGGGAAAGTGTTCAAAGGCGCAGGAGCGCATGCAATCAGGTTCACGTAGGGTCCCTTTGTGCACTCATGTCTTGATTTGTAGGTTCATCTCTGCTCTCTAGCCGCTCACGATGAAGGCTGTTGTTGCCTGCTTGGTCTTCGCTATGGCTATCCACTGTATCGCTGCTTGTAACATCGACGACATTCAAGCTGACTACCAAAAATGCGCCGCGAACGCCCCTCTGAGCGACACTACGAAGCAGTGCGATTGCTTGAAGACCTTTGTGGGTACCGTTGGTAGTTGTGGCAGTGCGTACAAATCGGCTTGCGAGAGTGCCCTTGACAGCATGAGGCAGGCTTTGTCGGGCACAGGCTGTAACCCATCATGCAATGATACCAGTGGTGCAGCCCCCATCGGTGTTTCTTGGCTTATGGCTCTAGTCTCTGTGATCGCCACCTTATGGTTCGCTTAAATAGCTACCCCCCCCCCCCCTTGTATGTATGTATCACGCTCGCCAGTGCCGTCTATGTCCTTACTCCGGACCATAAGGGCTTCTTGGGGCCCCTGTAGATTTTTTTGAATGGATGGTCGCCCAAAGTACAGCATGTGACGTCCTCGGAGCTTCTGACGGCTGTCTGCCTTTTGCTGGTGTGCGGGACGACGTTGGCCCAACACTAGGAGGGAGACGTAAGCGCGGTGCGCGCGGTGCACCACGCGGTGCACCACGCGGTGCGCGCGCGGTGCATTCGTTTTCCACGTGCGCGTACAACCTTTTCTTTCCCCTTGTGCTGTTTTCTGCACCTCACCACTATTTGCCCCTCCCTTGTGGTGAGCCCGTGTGCCGTGGCTGCGGGATAGGGCGCCAAGCCAGGTTGCGATGGCTGTCGCGATGGCAGACAATTGCCACGGGTGCCTCGCCCCTCCCTCTATAGAGAACAAATGAAAAATCAGAGGCACAAAACGTTTTCCGCTGAAGTACGCGTGTTTTCCGTAGCGAGTCTGTGCGTCCACTGTTAGTCACCTTGTTCTTCCCCTTGTGCAGATCTGAAAGATTTATTTTCCATCTGGTTCCTCCTCTTGTTCTTCCCGTTGTGCAGACCTGAAAGTGTTTTTCCCATTTGGTTTTTGTCATGGCAGCCCGCGTGAATCAAAAAGCCCTTGGGCACCCTGTGGGGCACTAGGCTCTTCGGTCGAGCGGCCGTACCGGAGAGTTCTACATCCTCTTCTTCCTCTTCCTACGGCCCTCCCCTGGCAGGGGTTGTGGGCGGCCACAACCACCATTCGTGAGGAGGATGGAGTGGAGGCCTCCGTTGTTGTGTGCTTACCCCTTAGGCCACCGCGTCCTTGCCACCCTGAAAAAATGTGAAAAATGCAGGAAAGGGTTGGTAGAAACGTAAGCGCGGTGCGCGCGCGGTGCACCACGCGGTGCGCGCGGTGCGTATATCTCCCTCTAGGTGTGCTGGAGGACATTGCCCCACCACTGGGTGTGCGGGAGGACGTTGCCCCAACACTGGGTGTGCGGGAGGACATTGCCCCGACACTGTCTGCCCCCCATGGGAAAGCACCTCGGCCCTGGCAGCGCCGTCGTGTCGGGGGCAGCGGACAACACCGCGCGGCTGTGGGGCGCGTGCAACGGGGCATTGTGGAGAACCCTCGAGGGGCATGCGTCGTGTGTCAACGCGGTGGCCTAATCCCCCGACGGCCGCACGGTCGCGTCGGGCAGCGATGATCAAACGGTGCGGCTCTGGAGCGCGCTGGAGGGGGCGCTGCTGCGCGTCCTTGAGGGCCACACTTCGTATCTGCGGGCGGTTGCGTTCTGCCCTGATGGCGGCGCCATCGCGTCGAGTAGCAATGATAAGACGGTGCGCATTTGGAGCGCTTCTGATGGGAGTCTACTGCGGACCCTAGAGGGGCATACTTCCGAAGTCCACAGTGTGGCCTATTCTCCAGACGGCAGCGTTGTGGCCACGGGGAGCGATGACAAGAAGGTGCGCATCTTCAGCGCTTCTGATGGGGGTCTGTTGAGCACTCTGGAGGGGCACACCCAAAGAGTGAGGGTTGTGGCCTACTCCAACGATGGCACCGTTGTGTCGTGTGGTGATGACAAGACAGTGCGCATTTGGCGCGCTTCTGACAGCGGTGCAGTGGTGAAGCGTTCAAGATCTGTCGGGGAAGGCTCTTGTCTGGCGGCTGTGTCTGATGCACATGCATGTGCTTCAGAGCCCGGGGACATGGCGGTGCGCATTTGGAGCCAACCGGATCACATCCAATGCCAAGTGCTGCGGGAGGCAAGCAGCCGCTCCGTTCAGGTGTTTGCCATCGGGTTGCAAATTTCGGATCGCACACTGATATCGGAGACTTTGCGAGGCTTTTTGCAACAACGAGGGATGGTTGACACCTCGAAACAATAGCACCTGAGAGTACGCGACCCAGACCTGCAAGTGCAAACGCATTCTTTCTCTCACATCTTGGTTCAAGCTTCAATGTGTGTTTTGTGCGAATTCCCAGGGGCTTCAAGCCCTTAAAAAAACAATGGCATGCACTAAAATCGTGCACGAGCAGATTTGTGAAGTGTCTACACTCGGCGGTGTGTGCACCCTGACATTGCCGTGGGCGTCCCAGGAGCATTGCAGGTGAGGTTGCCCGTTGGACCTGAGCAGGACCCCATTGGCTGAGATTGCGGCCCTGGAAGCCGGGGCTGCTGCAAGCAGGAGGAGTGCGCGGGCATGAAGAAGATGGCTGTGGGGCTGTAGACGTGGCGCCAGAGCTGGTGTTTGGTGATGCTACAGAAGTGGGACTCAATGGGGATGCTGGGGTCTGGTGGGGGGCTGCCACTCCAGGTTTGGGGGGGCTACCACTCCAGTGCCCTGTAGATGTACGCCCGCTTGATGGCGTGCGTTGGCAGCTCGTCCGCTTTTAGGAGGTTGTGGAAGATGGCACCATCAGGGAGTCCGCACTGCAACCTGCAGTAGGCAGAGGCAGTGGTGTCATCATATGCCTGATCAAGGCCCAGGTGCGGCTCAAGCAATAGGGCCCCCTGGTAGTGCAGGACCGGGGCTGTGGGAAGGAGGCGGAGGGGGATGACCTAGGGGGTGGCCCCGCGGGCGGTGAGGTGGTGGGCTTGTTCGCGGTTGAGGAGGGCCAGCAGGTGTTTGGCTTGGGTGTTGTGCTGGGCTCGCACCCACAGTTCGTGGTGGGCGTGTAGGTGGAGAAGAGTGGGTGTGCGGCGCTGCCAGAGGAGCTCCAAGAGCGTGAGCTTGGGTGGGGACCCAGTATAGGCACAGACTAGGGTCCAGGAGCCATCTACGGCGGACGTCAGGCGGCCGGCCCACCCCTGAAGGAGACGCAGGACAATCAGGCAGGTGAGCCACTCCATACTTGTGGGGGAAGACCAGACATGGATCCCAAACCAGGCGCGGAGGATGATGCCCGAGCTGGGGGAGTAGAACACGACACCACCACCGCCTCGGCAGTGGCGGAGCGCCGTGTCGGTGGAGTCGATCAGGTCATGGTGCACAGACAGGACGGAGGGGTCAGGTCGTAGTGGATGGGCATGTCTGTCATAGTGGTGCTCGGGAGGAGGCCATCTGCACCGAGAGTTGCCGGGTCGTAGCTGTGAGGGGGGCCGCTTCACTGCCAGGCACGGGAGAGGTATTAGGCGAATGCCGGCGAGCAAGCAGGGCGAGCAGGCAGCGGGAGTAGTTGGCTTGGGTGTAGGTGAGGAGGAGGCGGCAGGCAGAGCGAAGGGGCAGGTGCGGGCACCCCGAGCCCCCATAGCGGGGGGCAAAGGACAGGAGGGTGTGGGAGACCCAACAGGGAATGTCCAGAACTTGGCAGTAGAGGGCTCGGGTTTGGATGGAGAGGTTCTTGATGTGGCTTTGGGGCACGGTGATGCCGGCGGCCACGCAGTCTAGGACAAGATGAAATCACGGAGGGCCCGCATGGCCAACACCGTGTTCGTGGGAAGGGACTTGATGTGGCGGCGCATACGGGAAACCTGCTTGGCGAGGTCGGAGTTGGTGGCGGGGGGTTTGAGGGCATGGGAGAGGTGGATGAGGCGGCATTTGTTGATGGCAACGCCAGGCGGGTCAGCGGGAACTTGGGCGTCGTGGGGGTGGGGCATGCTGCCACTCCCGACGAGCTCACCCACTTGGGTCGTGTCCCCGGAGCAGTTGTCGCCTTGGTTCCACCCCCCCTTTGGTGACGTAGGGCAGGGTGTACCCATCTTTGGTGAAGGGTTGGATGTGGAGGAGGCCATAGTATTTGACGGCCCACGGGCCAAAGTCCCAAGGCAATTGCAGGATGTTGTGCACAGGGTACAGTCCTCCGGCTGGCGCGGAACCGCGTCGGATCGGTGATGGCCGCCGAGCAGGGATGCATTAGAAGGGAAGGGGCCTTAGAGGCGGCCCCTGAAGCGGTTAGAAAGGTTGTCAAAGCGGTTGGGGGCGGTTACTATCGGACTCGGACAGCATGTACAGCATGCCTTTTGGGGCTTATCAGGTTTTTATGGTGTAACAGATGAGATGAGCTTCACTGTATCTTAGATGTGTAGCATAGCACATGAACTTTGAGCTGTTTGGAACATCGGCTGGAATTGCCTGGGCGGGAGCATCCAGTTTCTGCGACCGACCATCATTGTGCCACTCCCCCCTTAAACCCCCTGCACCCAACCCCTACCCAAGCCCCATGAATTGACCTTGCTTGAACATGCTGTGCAGACCAGACTGATTGCATTCTTTTTTCATACTCCCCCCCCTTCTTTGTAAAAGCTACGCCCTTCTCCAAGCTACTGCATGGGAATGCACTGAATGCGAGGGCATAGGTCTGTCGGTGGGGACCTATCGCTGAACTTTCCACTGTTTATGGCCAAGCTACAGCAGGCGTAGGGACCGTATTAACTTGGGACTTTTCCATAGCTATTGCAAGGGGGGGGATTATGCTCTTGTGTAGGTCTCAGGCCCCAACTGTGGTGTGGAGCTCTTCAAGAGACTACCCCTTGCGGAATGGAATTACCTCAACAATGAAACAGCTAGACGCCGATTTATCGAGGCATTGAGTCCATGGGCAGACCCACATTGCTGCGATTGACGCCGACAGCCGCCCGCATATTCTGGCCGTGCTCCGGATGTGTGAAAATGCCCCCCCCCCTTCATTGCTTGTGTGTCTTTGCCTGCCCACCCCGCGCTCCCTCCTCGCCTCCCTCCCTGCTTTTCCCTTTCCAGAATTGATGACAAGTCTCCGATGCCTCTCATGACTGCCCCCATGTCACCTCCCACTGCCCATCCATGGCCCACCATGCACCCACAGCAGCTGGAGGCCCCCTGCCCACTACGCCCGCCTCCGCCTGTGCAAACTGTTGCAAGACTTTCCATGTGCTCCGCCGCCCGACTGCCTGCGACAACTGCCACCTGGATTTCTGCCGGGCCTGCATCTCAGGGGTGACCCTCCCAGACGCCCAGAGCCCTCACCAGCACCAGTTATGCCTCATGTGCCAGTCCACGTGTGGGGCTGACCTGAATCTCCGCGACCTCCGGGTCCTGCAGGCCCTGTGGCAAGACCGCCTGTTGTGCGCGAGGGACGGCTCCGGCCACATGCCCGTCTGCTGGGCCCACACTGCCGGGCACTGTGCGCTGTGCCAGCAGGGCTTTACACTCACCCAGCCCCAGCACACCTGCAGGCGCTGCCGCCAGGTGCTGTGCAGTGCGTGTGCCCCGCTGCGCTTCATGGGGCCGGGGCCGGCGCAGGCCCCTGAGCCCATGTGCTCGGGGTGCCACGACGAGATTGTGCTGCGTCACGGGACGGAGTTCCTGATGGCGGACTCGGAGGTGGGGTCGGAGAGTGCACGGCGCGTTGGGGATCCGAATGCCGGACGGGCCGGAGGTGCAGGTGTCGGCGGTGCTGGTGCACGTGGCAGTGATCTGGGAGATGGGGCGCGGGGTGGACACTTCGGTGGTGGTGGTGGTGGTGGTGGTGGGAGTACGGAGTCAGACCCGGGTGCGCCTGGACAAGGGATTCCTGAGATGCAGGGCGCTGAGTGCAGAGAGGGTCTTGGGGGGGCCAGCGAATGGGGACGGGCAACTGCAGGGCGGTCTGCAAACAGTGCGGTGCCCTCTGGGCTCGAGCACGACCGTGACGCACCGCCTGCACCGCGCACGGCCGCAGAGACCGAGACGGACGGGGAATCGGGCAGTGGTTTCGATGCGGAGTCTGACACGTCGTCCAGCGGGTCGTACGTCGTGGACGAGGCGGCGTTTATGGTGGAGCCGGACGGCGGGCCTGTGCTCGGGGCGCAGCCCGACGGCGACGGCGGCGGCGGCGGGACCGACCGCACGGTCGGCGAGATGACGTTCATCATTCAGGACGCGTCCAGCTTCGACCCCGGGCTCTACAACGCGACCGCGACGGACGACGACGACCTGCCGCACCGCCTTCTGTATTTCCATCCCCCCGACGTCCCGCGCCAACGCGCTCTGTTTTTGGTGGGGGCCGTGGACGCATCTCTGAATTTTGGGGCCCGCATGGCCCACAGCGGCGGCGACAGTCACAGGCACGGGGCGAGCGACGGGGCCGGTGACGTGGTTTGGGCCACCGCGCCGCCGGGGGGAGACGGAGAAGAGCGGGAGGTCGCTGCCGATCCGCCCGCCGCCCCGGCCCCGGGCCGGTGCACTGCCTCCGCCCCCTCCCATCCCCCCGCGCCCCACACGCCCTCTGGCCCTGTGCTGCTGCGGCTCGAGGCCGTCGTCCTGTGCGCGGCCCGCGTCAACGACGCGTGGGTCGGTGTCAGCGCCCCCGCCGCCGTCCCCGACGCCCACATGACGCTCCACGTGGCCTCGCTGCTGGACACCGTCGCCTTCTTCTTCGGGCCCCAGTGCCTGAGCCTCCGCGCGTTCCCCGCGCCCGCGCGGCTCTGCGCGCACGCGGCGCGCGTGGGCGCCGTGCTGACCGCCGCGACATGCGACCGGCTGCGCGCCTGCAACCCGTTCCGGACGGTCGCCCGGGTGCTGTGCCACCTGCCGCACCGCGCGGCGCTGCCGGAGGTGACATCGTGCCTCCAGGCGTTCGAGGCGGATCGGGCAGGCGAGCGCGTGGAGGGGGTGGGAAGCGGGGGGGACAGGGGAGGGGGAAGTGACGCAGGGGACGAGGGCTGGATGGCCACGGCCCTGTTCTTCGACCGCTACCTCGTGGCGTCCGATGTGGCGGCCCCGGCGCTACTGCAGGCGGTCGCCTGTGCGCTGCCGTTCCACCCGTGCCACGCCGCGGCCACGGCCCCGCCGGACCAGCACGCCGCCGGCGCCACGACCGGGGCCAGCCCAGGGCCCGGAAGCGCGGACCCGCCGCCGCCGGTCGTGTGTCTCCACTCCACGACGGAGCGCACAGAGTTCCGGCGGGTGTGGGTGCCGACGCGGGCGATGCGGGGCCTGCGGGGCGGCGATGGGGCCTGGGCCTGCGACGTGGGCCGGGGGCTGGGGGGGCATGAGGAGCGGGGCGGGGGCACGAGGCGGGACGGGGGCGCAGAGGGGCTGGAGGGGCGGGGAGGCGGAGGGGCGGGCGCAGGCGCACCACCGCACGTTCCGATGGGGCTGTACACGTTCTCCACTTCGCTGATGTCCGTGACCGGGCTCACGTTTGACGCCCGCTTGAATCCGGCGCGCGCCCAGTGGCTGTGGGCCCGGACCGCGCACTTGTCGCGCCTCGAGCAGGCGCTGCGGGCCGAGTCGCAGGCGCAGAGCCCCGTGCGAGTCTCGGAGCCCAGTGCCGCTCCTGCATTCAGTGCCCGCTTAGGCGCGCTCTGGCGTGATGTCACTGGCCGCCGCACCCACGGCTCCGGTGCATCCCCCGGGGCCGTGCGATGCAGCGCTTTGCGGGTGGACGACCGCCTCGGCACAGTGCAGTGCACGAGCGCCGCGGACCCGGCGTCCGTCGCGCACGCGCGTTTCGGGTACGGCTGCATTGCCGCGGGTGCGTCAGGGCGCGTCATCGCCCGCCGGGCGGCGGGGCCGACGCTGTGGGTGCGGCGCGTGCGGTCGATCTGCACCATCCTGCAAGTCTGGGGCGGTGGGTCCGAAGGGGTCCCCGGGGGTGAAGCAGAGCACTGGGGCAGCGGTAGTGCGGGGGGTGACGGAGGGGATGGGGACGAGGACCCAGCGGCGTTGGAGGCTGTGGAAAGGGCAGTGGCGGTTGCTGTGCAATGCATCTTCGGGGAGCTGGCGTTGTGATTTGTGGCCGAGCGTCTGCTCTCGGTCCGTGGGGAGCGTCAGTGGGATGGCACTGTGAGGGCGGGGCAGCCTTGTGCTTTAATCAGAAAAAGGTAAGAGGAACCCCCCCCCCCCCCCGGGACACCCTCCCAGGTCCGTCAAAAAATTCCTCGGCGGAAAAATTACAGTTTGTAAACAGTAAAGACTGTTGGGCATGGTACACACTGTTCAGCTTCGACCGCTGTCAATGGACCCGCCGACGAAAAATGTCAGTGAGTTGTTGTTACCATTTGTTCACCGCCTCCGCCACCTGATCCGCCTGCAGGTCAGGCTTCAATGGCAAACACCGCCAAAGCAGCTGAATTGATGCAACTGCCCATTACCACCGCCGACCGCGTATCATTTGTGCACTGCAGTCAAAGATGGGGAGAGAGTTTTGATAAATGTAGTCCAGTCTAAGCAATGCGCGACTGTAATTTCACTCTCATCCCACTCACTCTGAAACCTGTGCAGAATGGCAGGGGGGAGGGGGGCTCACTGGGGCGATGTGGACCCCTATGCGCCCTCACGTGGCGTGTTGTCGCCCTGCTTAACTGTGATGAACTGGCCTCTCTTGGGATGGACCCACGATGTTGGTGGTTGGCTGCATCATCTGGCATGGCTATGTCAATTTGCTGCTGTTCTCCCACGCTATGTGTGCCGCTCACAGGGCACAGAACACCAGGACTTTTTGTTAATTATCGTATGGGCACCAGTATTGTAAGTCGGGGGACTTTAGAGCGTCTTACATGTGTCTTCCATGTGTCTTAGATTTTCTAAGACGCACCATCTTACAACAGTTATGCCAGCCACGGGGGGGGGGTTTGCAGCACAGGGATCGCCTCGGCCGAAGCACTGCACACCCCGAATGATTTCATTGATTGGTTCAGCGGTACCCTGGAGGCGGAGGAGGTGCTCTTGTTTGGGGAAGCAGGACCTTACCGTCTTTCCGCTTGTAATGGTGTGGCCAACCCGCTGCTTTGTGCGCGCCGCCTCTGTTCCACTTTTGGGGCGGCAGCAGCCACAGAGTCCAGGCACCCAGTCATGTCAAGGAGGGTGGCACCATTGCAAGGCATTGCACGCATGATGCATTGGATTCGGTACCGCCAGTGGATTGACGCCCCCCTTGTCGCAAGTTTCTTGTAAGGTTTCGTTGCATCAACCCACCCTCTTCTTGCATGCCACACTCCTCCTCTTCGAGCCCTCTCCGCATTCATTCCGCACCGTGCGGTGCGCAAGCAATGCCTTCAGGACAGTTCAGATGAACCCGCAGCTGCAACGTGGACTGTAGTCTCTGACTGCACGTCAGGCCATGCACACAACATCCAACGTATGACATGCCCGCGCTGCAGGACGTTCCCTAAGACCCTCTTTTTTTTTTTTCCTCTTCAGGAACGTTGGTTGTAGGGTTACCCTAAACCATCGAGGACCACCGTGAGGGGCTTTTTTCCACTGGCCCGGTGACGGCCCTTTTTGAACCCGTGTTCAGGGACCCTCGAGAAGGCAGGGGTGACGTAGCATTTCCGCCCTCCTTTGGGCCCCCGAGAAGGTAGGGGTGAGGCAGCCACTTCTGATTTTGTTCCCCTTCGTTGGGGACCACTTCTGATTTTGCTCCCCTTTGTTGGGGATCCCCAAGAATGCGATTTTACCTCCCACTTTCTTTCCTTTTTTTTTTTACTCCCACACTTTGTTGCGTGGCCCCTTGAGCTGGGGTTAGGGACTCTCAATCCACGCTTTGTTGCGTGGCCCCTCGAGTTGGGGCAAGGGACTCGCAATCCACATTTTGTTGCGTGGCCCCTTGAGTTGGGGTTAGGGACTCTCAATCCACGCTTTGTTGCGTGGCCCCTTGAGTTGGGGTTAGGGACTCACAATCCACGCTTTGTTGCGTGGCTCCTCAAGTTGGGGTTTGGGACTCGCACACTTTAGACGTAGAGGATAACACATTGCTTTGTTTTGAAGCATTCAAAGATTTTTCAGTCCCATATGATGTGGAGGACTTTGAACCCACTAAAGAGATGATGTCATTTTGGGCCACACCCAGCATTGCACGTACACAAGGCGTTGACATTTCTGAACTTGAAGAGCTATATGGCAGGGAGGGGGATACAGACTCAGAAGTTGAGGAAGACTTTATTCACCCCACAGCGGTTTTTAAAGCTATGGAACAACCCAAGAAGGATCCCCCCATTCCTTCGGGAGGGTTTCAATATGTGGATGCAGCACTTGCCGCATCCATGAAAGTTGGTCTGCATGTTTGTGCTATGGACTGCAATCCCAGAGTCCAACTGATCCACATGTGTATGCCTGTGTAGGGATGGACTGCAATCCCACAGTCCAACTGCTCCACATTTGTATGCTTGTGTAGGAATGGACTGCAATCCCAGAGTCCAGGGTACCTAAGGGAGAAGAGTGGCAACACCCAGCCGGGAACAACCGTTTTTGGGGTTTTGGGTGTAACCCCCCGTTTCTTTTTTTTTTTTGAGTCAGGGAACGTCCTGCCGCTCTGTGTGTGTCGTCAATTGTAGTCACATTTGTGTCGCAAAGTGCCATCTGAACCAGATCAATAGTACCCCCACCCCCCCTTGTAATAGCTACGCCCTTGTAATAGCTACAGTAGGTGTAGGGACCGTATTAATTTGGTACCTTATTTTAATTCGGTACAAATGTAGTGCAGCCGCATAACACATGGGTTTGGTGACAAATTTGCCAGCTACATAGGGTCATGGACACATTTGTTGTGAGTGTTTGCCCACTTGAACCCACATAGCTCTGATTTGGGGGGTATTTGTGTACTATATCCCCCTTTCTTGCACCAGCTCACCATCCAATCTTCTCTTTTTCAACCTGGGCGTCCAGTGATTTTCACACGTTCCGGCGGTGAGCGTGTGGATGCCACAATGAAGGGGCCATCGGAGAAGGGGGACCTGTTTGCGGTGTTGATGTTGAGCCCCCCACCAAGTACCGGTGCGTGGAGGCCACTAGCACCTCCGCCTCTTCGTCCGTTTCCATGGACTGCACCAACGTGAAGTCCACACGGCGGCGCACAAAGGCGGAGGTTGCTACTGCCCCCATCCGAACATTTGTAGGCTTCTCATGCTTCATAGCTTGTGAGAACATGGGTGTGAACCTGAATCTCCATGTCTCAAACACTTTCTTGTGTTTGCATGCCTTTGGGAACGTGGGCAGAGGTTAAGGTGCACTCATACCATGCATTCTCTCACGTGTATGTCGGTAGTTGTATGTGTCGTGCGCAAGCCACGCCCTTGTAATAGCTACAGTAGGCGTAGGGACTGTATTAATTCTGTACTTCGGCGTAGCTATTACAAGGGGGGGGGGTAGTAGTTTTGGAATAGAATGTTGATATCTATGTCGCTTGCCTGGGCACGGACACGCAGGCTCTCTCTGTACATAGCAATCACAATCGCGGAGACAACCAGGAGGCGTCACCCGCGGATCGCAAGTAGCCAATCCCCAATATAAAGTATAGTGAGTCCTCACTCGATGCGCCGATGCCTTTCTTCTGCATCAAAGCCCATTTCTTTGGCTTTTTTTTTATGAAAGTTATTGTCTGTCGGCTATGGTGTTGGCCTATTGCAGCTTCTTATACCTCAGTGACCCTTGTCCTATGCTTAGACCTCAGCTTGGCATTATGCGAAATCTTCGTGTGCATTGCAACCACTGTGGGGTTTACAATTGGATCTCTTGCGTTGCACTACACAATATATCAGTTGGTGCATGTCTTTGGAGGCTGGGAGATGGGATCTGCTTCACAAAATGATGTTATATTTTCTGGGGTCGTCTGGGCATTCCAAGCCAGGCAACAGGGTACTCAAGGGACACTCAGGGCTGCAGCTGCGGTGTTGCGCGCTCATGTGGTGTGGCACCTCGGAGAGCATGGGTGTGTCTCAAGGTGCGTCTGAGCGTGCCTCGTGCGCGGTGTGAGCTGGTGTGCAGTTAGCCAAGCGGTGCAGTTCTGTCAGGGTCACTGGAGGTGCTCACTGCAGGGCACAGTGCACCCCCCCCCCCCCCCTCAAACAACTTCTCCAGGATTCGTGCACACATGAGCGAGTGCTACGCAAAGCGGGAGATCACATCCCCGCGCAACTGTGTGTCTGCCTTTCATGAGTCATCGCACATGATAATCGGACGCATGTGCGGCAAACACTCTGTCATGTCCTGTTCTGACAGGAAAGTGGGCATGCCTCTGGCAGTGGGCGTGCGTCCAGCGGCATCCGGCAGAATATGCACGTCGTGCGAAGCGAGTCTCACACGACTTTTATGCGCCTTACGCCCCCCCCCCCCCGTGATATTCACCAGCACAAACTTGGGTGAGCCTGTCTGCTGCACTCAAAGAACAACGCTCAGGGGAAGTCGGCTTTTCAATTTGGGGGGGGGGGGGGGTCAATAGAGCCCCCCAAAGGTTGGGGGGGGTTCAGGAAAAAAGCTCAATTGACAAAACCATTAATCGGTTATTATGAACTCTGGCGCCAAATGCGCCAAAAAGAAATTTCAGCACTGAAAATGGTCAAATCACCTCGCAGAGGTTGTTAGATCAAAGCCAGGCAGGCATATATAGGGGAAAACGCCACATACCCCCCCATTTTGGGCCTTTTTGGGCCTATTCGCATACCCTACCCCAAGGGGTTGAATTGTTAGTTTAACCCCTTGTAAAATCATTATTGTGTCCAATAAACACATCCCCCTATTAGTTTTTGGTCCGGATCCCCCCCCCAGACCCCCCCCCCCCCACTTGAAAGCCACTTTTTTAAGGTTTTGAGGGAGGTGGGGGGGGGTGGGGGGGGGGAAAAATGACCCCCCTTTTCTTGGGTCAAAAATCATGAATCTTTTGGTTTTTTTCGATTTTGAGCCAAAAAAGTGTTTCCGGGTCCCGACTCCATGGGGTTTGTATGGGGCGGACTGGGACGAGCGCTCATACAGCTCATGCACTTTTCAGCCATTTTTGCTATGTTGGCAGTTTTGGCGACCTCGGTGACCCCATGCCACCCACTCTGAGGGGTGTGAGTGGGGATGTTGTGACAATATATGCCTACTAGGATACGAAAGGACGTTTTTTGCAGTCTCTAGCCCTGCCGAGGGCCGGTCAAAACCTGTGCCAAAGACGCGAAATGAGTGTTTCCACCAATGGGCTGGTGCACAACCTGCTTAGGCAGTTTTCCACCCTGGACTGCTCCAAATCGAAGTTTTCGAAACTTATTTTTTTATATTGTGATCACCTAAAATGACCATCCAAGGTATGGAAAGCATGTTTTAGGCCGTATTTACGTGTTTTTCACCTTATTTGGGTATTAGGCGCGCGCTGGGGGGGGGGGGGGGGGCTCCCAAGGGATTGGTACACACAACCTGCTTGTGCAGTTTTTCACCTTGGGCAGCTCAAAAATCGACGGTTTCAAAACTCTTTTTTTGGTACCGTGATCACGTAAAATGACCATCCAAGGTATGTAAAGCATGTTTTAGGCCGTGTTTACATGGTTTTCACTTTATTTGGGTGTTGGGTGCGGGGGGGGGGTTGTTGGGTTGGGTTGGGTGAAGGCCTCACCTGGTCGCCTACCCACGGTCCGCGCCGCCTTCCCTGCCAGACCCGACCGGGCGGCTGTACCAGGGTGTCCGGTCACAAGGCCTACCGGACTGCTGACCGCCCCCAGACCCCGCGGTGGCGCTCGCGGGCGGGAGATGCCGCCGTGCCTGTGTGTATGTGCCCTTGTGTGTTTGTGGAGGGGGGGGGGGGGGCTGTGGCACACCTGCTTGCTCCATTGTTGTTCGGCGTTGGCGCACATGGTGCGGGGAAGTGTGTGCCTGGTGCTCCAGGCCCCGGCAGGGAGGCTGGAGAGCCTGACTCTGAGCCCGCCGGGGGAGATGTGGGCCTGGGCTCGCAACCTCCACGTCACTAGGACATGCTACCCAACCACTCCACGACTGCCTGTTGGCACGGGAAGGCGGTGGTACGTGGCACGACTGGGGTCAGACCCGCACTCCTTGACTGCCTTAGGCACAGGTGGTGCTGCCACGCGGGCTGGGTCCGGCTCCCCACGGCCGAGGGCGTACCGCGGGCAGGTGGAGGGGCACCAGGGCGCAAAGAGTGCTTCCCTGCCCTGGGTGCCACCGGTGCTGGCTGCACTGGCTGCGGCGCTACAGCCCGCGTAGACGAGGGGGCCCAGAGGGCACCACACCCGAATGGCCTCTCCGTTGAGGAAGGGGGGGGGGGGGGCAGGGGTCGGCGGGTGGCTGTCTGGCCTCCAGGGGTCGCCCGCAACTGCACTGGAGTGCACGGGGCTGTGCTGGCCTAGGCGTCTGTGATGAAGTTGGAGGGGCACGCGCACACCTGGAGGTTCCCTGTGCAGGTCGCTCAAGGGATACCCACAGCGGTCAAGCTGTGAGCCCTTCACAGCCTCCACTTTTTAGGCCCTGAGGGCGCCGACTCCGTGCACCCCTCCCGTCGGGGGCGCAGGCTGGGGGGGGGGGGGGGGGGTTAGTGGTGGATGGGTCTACCTGCTCACTTGTTTGGGAGAGGAGGACCACCTGCTGGGTTACCATGCGGGTCCCAGATCCCAACATACTCGTCGTTCGGCGTCCGCTCCCTGTCCGTGAGGGGTGGGACCTCGATCACCATGTGACGGCCTGCAGTGAGGGTGCGAGGGCATGCTGGGGGGGGGGGTGCTGGGCCTGCTTTCGGTCCGGCCCCATTTCTGTTGGGGGGGGGTAGGGGCAGCAAAAGGTCTGCTCCCCTATTTCCTGGTCCCCAAGGGGAACCAGCCCACGGCCTGCACCCTCGCTTTGTGGTGGCTGAAATTTGGGCCGACTGGGTGCGGGGGGGGGGGGGGGGGCTCCCAACAACCTGCTCATGCAGTTTTTCACCCTGGACAGCTCAAAAATCGAAGTTTTCAAAACTTATTTTTTCGATACCGTGATCATCTAAAATGACCATCCCAGGTATGTAAAGCACTTTTTAGGCCGTATTTATGTGTTTTTCACCTTGTTTGGGTATTGGGTGGGGGGGGGGGGGGGCTCTCCCAAGGGATTGGTACACAACTTGCTAATGTAGTTTTTCACCTTGGGCAGCTCAAAAACCGACGTTTTTGAAACTTTTTTTTTGATACTGTGATCACGTAAAATGACCATCCAAGGTATGTAAAGCATGTTTTAGGCCGTATTTACGTGTTTTTCACCCTATTTGCGTATTGGGTGCCGAAGGGGGGGGGTCTCCCAAGGGATTGGTACGCGACCTGCTGATGGAGTTTTTCAGCCTATACAGCTCAAAAATCGAATTTTCCCCAACTTATTTTTTTGATTTTGTGATCAGCTGAAATGACCATCCAAGATATGTAAAGCATGTTTTAGCCCATATTTATGTAGTTTTTACCCTATTTTGGGTGTGTGTTGCTTGGGGTAGATTCTCTACGAGGTGGACTTGCCAAAGGCAATAGAATTTTCCGAATCTTATTTTTTTGATCTTGTGATCACCTAAAATGACCATCCAAGATATGGAAAGCATGTTTTAGCCGGTATTTATGTAGTTTTTACCCTATTTTGGGTGTGTATTGCTTGGGGTAGATTCTCTGCAGGGTGGACTTGCCAAAGGCAATAGAAATTTTGTGACCAAATATATGGCAAATGACGACTGTTCTGGATCCACTCAACACGCTGATTCCAAATCCCCATTTTCATTTTTTTACACAATCTTGGGTCCCGGTCAGCTCCGCGGCCTGGAGGTCAGTCTTGGTAGGGTTTTGGGGGGGGCGTCAATTTTTTTTGGGGGGGGGGGGGTCCAGCCAGAGGACTGCATCGACCCCCCTCCCCCGAAGTTGAAAGCCCGCCCACCCCACTTCGCCAAGGAAATGCAAGATACAGCAGGGCAAACGCTGTGGCTGTGGCCTTCACACTCCTGCCACAACCATTGCAGATGGTTGCTGGAGCGGAGGTGTATTCAAGGCATAGAGCACAGACGGCGAACACGTACCCTGTGGGCTTCCTCAGCTCGCCTTAGGCCCAATACAGCGCATGATACCCGCGTTTTACACAGAGGGCGTTCTGCGCACTGTGGCTGCTGTGCATCCTTCTCGTATGGCAACGTACCAGAAGGGCCTCCCTGCAACTGCCAGCACGTGTTCTCATGCATCGTGCCAAGCAGCGATATGCCTGTTGTTGCCTTGGGATGCCATGCTGGGACAGGAAAGGCCAGGGTGCAAGCGGAAAGACCGTTGAGTGAATGCAT
The DNA here is from genome assembly GCA_964036045.1 of Eutreptiella sp. 'Long Island Sound 2002'. Classification (NCBI taxonomy): domain Eukaryota; phylum Euglenozoa; class Euglenophyceae; order Eutreptiales; family Eutreptiaceae; genus Eutreptiella; species Eutreptiella sp. 'Long Island Sound 2002'. Next base: position 67,851,021 of record OZ038386.1, read on the forward strand.
GTCATGGACCCTGTGCCCTGGAGGGCCCACAGCACACGTTGTACAGCCTGCGGTGCGGATAGGAAAATGGTGGTCGCGGCCATAAAAGCTGTGACAGTGCAACGAAGGCAAGGAATCAACAATGTGCACCGTGTAGAATTTCCAGCCAATGCTGACCATTTGCTTGCAATACTGTTATATTTGATCTTCGTGCAAATCCCTATGTGTCCTGACGGTTGCGATGAGCAAAGGGCCAAAAGCAGGTCACAGTGAGTGGCGGCTGCAAGCCTAACCATTGAGCACATGTTGCACATGCCCCGTACATAGGCTCATGTGTGCCCTGTGTACAGCTCTGAACAAATGCACTCTCTCTCTCTTTGTGTACAGCTCTGTTGAATTTTTGAACATGAAAGGCCGGACCGGCACGAACGGGGTTGCCGAGGAGTCGCCTGCAAAGAAGCGGAAAGTCTTCCCTGCGCTGCATGAGAAGACCCATGCAATTGCATGCTGCAGGTGCCCCGCTTCAGCCTTCCTTGTGGCGTGTTGCTGTTGCTGAAAGGGACCAGAGATTTGCTTCGGAGCTCCCTCCATTCAACTCGTGCAGTCAGGACCCGAGTACTCAGCCTTCGCCGGATGTCCAGGTGCCAAAGGAGGCGCACGGTGCGCTGCGCGTGCGCTGTGCGAACGGTAGGCTATTTTGGACCCTTTCACCCCATGGGCCAAGGTGACCGCGGTACCTACTGTGTTCCCACACACAGGACTGTCCCAGATTCCTAACACAAACTAACCCCTGCCTTGAACCCCCCCCCCCCTGGGGGGGGGGGACTGTCTCTTCCCCCAAAAAGCCGGAAATACTCGGCGCCGAAGAAAATTTTTCTTTAGGTTATACTGGAACTGCTGTAGCTTTAGTGCTACCATTGTGTGGTGCAGTCCCCTCCTGGGGGACGGGACTGTCACCAAATCAGGGGGGAGATTTCAAGGCGGTGGCGGGGTATGTTTCACACTGGAAACCAGAATGCTGTCAGTTTTCCATCTGAATCTGCTGTTGTTGCCCTGTGGACGTATGCTTCCCCAGTGGTGGGTAGTTTTCAGGGTGGTGACGGGAAAGCTAACTTACGATTGGGTGCAGGGCCTGGCTGTGCGCGCGCTCCGCAGAAACGCCCCCAAAGGGAGGGGGTTTCTCTGCGTAAGGCCCTTTGGATTGAGTGCAGGATGCTTGGCAGTAAGCCCTCCTGTATCATATGACGTCGGGAGCAGTGGCCAGGCTATGAGGGCCATGCACCCAGCTCCATTTCTGATGTACCCCCCCCCCCTTGTCCTCGCCCGCCCCTTGTCCTTCCCCAGGCGGGGGTGGGGGACCGTCACTTGGTGAACCCCAAAAGGGCCAATCCACCGCCCAAGGGTGCTGTCCAAAGCATTCCTGTGGAAAGTGGTGAACATGTTCAGGAATTCAAGGTCAAATGGAGCAGGACGAAGAAATTCTACACCTAGCGAGTCAAGGAGTAGATTTCATTGCATTGGCAGCCCATTGAGCGCGCGCATGATTTTCATAATGTTGCATTACTTGCTTTCATTTGTCACTGTGACAAGCTCTGCACACCAACGTTTCTTATGCTGTGTTATTTCGTCTTCTGCCACAATTTCTGTGCCCCACAGTGTGCGTGTATGGCGGTACTACGGTCCCCCGGGGGGTGGTGGGGGACCGTCACTTGGTGACCGTCCCACACGGGGACCGTCTTCCCTGGGGTGGGGAAGGACAAGGGGGGGTGAGGGTATTTTCGGACCACATGCCCTTGCGATGGGACGGTGAAGGTACGAAGACCTCTGGTGGTGTGTCAATATGATCCACGGCCATTCACCGCCTTCACTGATCCCTGATCAGACCCTTTGAAATGGACCGTCACCCCCCCCCCCCCCCCCGAGGTACTTGCAGCTGCTCTCCTCCGTGTTGGTCCCTGCATTGCTTTCCTGTGTCGCTGGTGATGCTTCGGATGATGAGTGAGTGAGTCAGTGAGTGAGTGCCCGTGCAAGTCACAAGCAGCGGGACATTTTCGACACTCTTTTTCAGAGTTGCACTGTCAGTACTTTCACTGCGGTCTGTCCAGGGGAGGGGGAAGTTCGAAAAACACTGCGACCGTCTTCGCTGGCAGTCGGTCGTATCCGTCGTGAATCATTCACTGTTGTCATTCACCTTCCCGTGCCACTGATTGGATTATGTTGCTTTGTCCGCCAATCCAGCGATCTCTGTCTACAGTGCGCTGAGGGACGTCAAGTATGAGATTCGTGGCCCCTTGGCACAACGCGCGGAGGAGATCGAGAACTCCGGACAAAAAGTCTTGAAATGTAACATTGGTGTGCGTGTGCGTGTGTGCGTGCGTCCGCGCGCGCGCGTGTGTGTGTGTGCGTGCGTGCGTGTGTGCGTGCGTGCGTGCGTGCGTGTATGTGCGTGCGTGCGTGCGTGTATGTGCGTGCGTGCGTGCGTGCGTGCGTGTTCCTGGCTTGCGCTGCAGTTTGCGTTGCAGGACCTGAAGACAGCTCTGATAGCAATGCTCCAAGTGCACACTCACTGTTTGTACGGTACTGTGCGGTATACCACAAGTGTGTGTGTGTGCGTGCGTGCGTGTGTGTTTGTGTGTTTTTGTGTTTGTGTGTTTGTGTGTTTGTGTGTTTGTGTTTGTGTGCGTGTGCGTACGTGCGTCATGTGTTCGTTGGTATGGGCATTCAGATTGCACCGTGGTATAGACAGTCGAGCAAATGCTGTTTTGAAGCAGATGTGTCGTTCCATCGCCACGGCTGTTTGGCATCGTTGATGTGGGCTAAGTCACCTTGAAGCGGTTGTTCGATCATGGGAACTATACTTGGGTACGTTGGGGGGGGTTATCCACGTAGTGTGTCCCTAGGGGCCTTCCCTGAGTACACCTCGCAGAGCATTGCTTTGCCGCAAAGTGCGCCCAGTGTTTTGCCTGAATGTCTCAACATGGCCTGGTGTAGCTTAAAACCAGCCGTCCAAGGGATCATGGACCAAAAAGTGGGCCTCATTGGTGCACCATGGCTCCCCATGGATTCACAAGTGCTCCCATGCCTGGGGATCGTTGGAGGTCTCGATTTTCATGAAAACGCCGAGTCGTCATCACGGAAGAAATCCGTCTCTTGGACCGAGGTCTGGATCGACACATAATGGTTGCAATAGGCGAACCAAGTTGCATCTGCACTGCCCCCCCCCCCCTCCAAGAAAAAGTAACCTGTGTTGGCCCCTGCTGGTACACCTAGAATTTTTCTTACTTTGCCACCAACTTCATATTGGATCCGCAAAAAGTCCCCGGGCTGCGGTCAAGAACCCAACACAATTGCTGGGACTCGATCACCCGTACTTGCTTTCGTCCTTTGCTTTCAGGCAACCCGGGGGCCTTTGGGTTCACGGCCCCGAAGGAGATCACCGATGCCATCTACGCGCACATTGATCAGGCGGTGCCTTACTGCCACCAGAAGGGGCTGTTGGAGGCCCGCAAGGCGGTTGTGGAATACGTTGACAAGGTGGACACGTATTGAGGGATGGGGGGGTTTAGAATGAGATAGACGTGCGATGGTATCACGACGCATTGTTGCTGGTTTTTTTTTGTGCACTGCTCCGAAGACCATCCGGTAGCCCGAGTGTGCAAATCCGAATACGTGGAGTCAAGTGCCAGCACGGGACTCGTATGTCTTTTGGTCATGCCAGACCGCCTCCAGAGGGCCACGCGGGTGAAGTGTGAATTGCGGGCGGTGTCCGTGGACGACAGTTGAAACTTAGTTAAGGGGACACTAATGACGGCGGGGGTCAGTGACAGCTGATGTTTGGGGGCTGATTTTTTCCCAGTGGACCTGCAATGTGAAGATGGAGCGCGTACCGGGGGTATAGAAGATAAAGGCCCACCACAGAGGCGAATGGTTAGATGTGGTGCCGGCACAAAAGTGCCTCAGGGTTCTTAGGAATATGAAGGGGGAGTGCAAACTCCGTTCGGCTCGAGGCCCAGGGGGGCATCCGGGCACGGGCTGTGGAGGCGGCCCACCCCATATCGCATATCAGCAGGTCCGTTCACGTCCATCAGGCGTGCTGCCTGGTTATGAAAGGCTGCAGCTGTGCATCAAGTATCTGCTCTCGGGATTACCTCAGCGACACGGAGATGACTGGCATGCAACACCACAAACAGCAGAATGTGTTGCCAGAGGGTCTCCTCCGAACATGGCAGTTGTTGAGATGGGCACCCCTCGTTCCCACGTCTCCCCACCCCTCTGCTCAGGCCTAAAATGGCCAAATTGGGCCAGTTTTGGTGGGTAGACCCCCTGCCCCTGAGCCGCCATCATGGAGTTGTTTTTTTTGCCGGGATTTGGCAATGGCACCTGCGGCAGTATGACAAAGTCATTTTCATGAAAAGGGGTTGTGACATTGGTTGTGGTTGTGGTTGTGGTTGTGGTTGGGTGTAGTGGTATGTGGGTGTTGTCGCCGGGGGGGTGTTGGAGGGGGGGGAGGGGGGGGGGGGGGGGGGCTAACCCCTCCCCCACCCACAAAAAAATGTCGATGGCGAGGACATCCAGCTCAGTCTACCGACCATTTGATGCCTCCAAAAAGATCGGTGGGCAGGTCCGACCATGGGGGTTCACCGACCACCAATCCATACAAAAATGGGGGGCATTGTGCATTTCGATGTAGCGAATCCAGATGTACAACAGTCAGCCCTCGATGGAACGAGTTTTGGAGTGATTGCCCAATACGTGTCCCAGACTGCAAACCCTCCCCCCAAACAAAGCAGATGCGCCCTGTGGACCACAACCCCCCCAAAGGGGGGCCAAGGTGTCGCCCAGCCCTTTGACAAGGTGAGTACACATCTGCCCTTTTCTACATGTTCTGAGGCCCATGTGGGGAGGCCACTTCCACGATGTCACCCGCTGGGAGCCCATGTGGCATGTGTTCCACTACCGTAGGGTCAAGGGGTGGTCGGCACGGCCGAGCCCAAAGCCTGGCTGGAGACCAGGGGCCCGGACCATGTGGCACCCGGAAATGCAATACCCCGGGGGGGGGAGGGGGGGGTAGGAATGGGCAAAATTTGGAATGGCAAAATTTGGCACAACAACAGTGTGCCCAATGCTTCCACGGTACTTTACGTATTTCACTATTTTTCTGGGCGTCTTTTTAGCACTCTTCCCATTGCCGTGCACCTTGCTCTACAGGGACCCTTTTGCAGGCCCTTTGCCAGTTGGAGCCACTGCAATATGTCTGTAGGCAGTTGTAGAAGCCAAGAAAGAAGAAATACCAACCAAAGGCCCGCAGGAAATGACTACCACCATTCACGGTCTATGCTTGTTCTTGTCCACAATCTGGGAATGTTGTACCAAAGTTTGCAGTGGTTTGTCTGATTTGGTACCAAGATTTCTCTGCACCAAGTTCACCATTCCAAATTTCGCACGTTCCTAACCCCCCCCCCCCCCGCACCACCACCGGTACATCGGTGAGCCAGATCATTTTGAAGCACATGGATGCATAGCTATATGGGGGTTTTGATACGAGATGGGTGGCGCCTACTCCACCCACGAACCGAAGACTCAAGTTTTTGGGGCCAGAGGCAGGGGCATGTCATTCCTCTTTGAAATGGGCATGAATAGTACTTTCTAATGCGCTTTGTGTTCGGGGTTCAGCGCAACGCGGCGATTGTTTTGAGGTACAATATGTTGGGAGACCCCGACGCCCTCACCCTTTTCCGACCGATAGTCGGAGGGTCGGCAGCGGATCCCCCCCCCTCTTCTGTCCTTTAGGCTTTAAACAGCGTCCCCCCTCCCCCCCACCCTCGTCGCTCTCTCGCGCGTGGTCCAGTACATCACGGAAGAAAACGGAGGCAAGTTTCCGCAGTTCCCCAAAGTGACGCCGAACGACATCTACTTGGGCAACGGGGTGTCCGAACTGATCATGATGTGCATGCGGGGGCTCTTAAACCCGGGCGATGAGGTGTGCGCCCCCCCCCCCCCCCCGTCCCCTCCGCATCGGACACACGCGCGCGGGTCGGGGCATGAAATGTGATGGCCCTTCGGCCGAGGGGGGGCCTGCACCCCCGCAGTCCCACCGCAGGTCCATGTCTCAACGGTCAACGGACGCGTGGTCCTGGGGACCAGAGGCACAGGAACGGCCCCAAGGGCGATGGTTCATCGGACTGGGAAGCGAAAAAGGGCGTTCCCGCACCACCGAAGGCAAAGCCCCACTGACACAGGCATTTCTCTGTGGTCCGGCCACGGGGGCCTGGGGACGCGGGGGGGCTCGGCCGACCCCCCCACATCAGAAAAGTTCTCCTCCGGGAAAAAGGGAAGTGTATTAAAGAGGCCCGAAATTGGAGACCGACGTTCGGGACCCAAACATTTTCTTGGCGTCCGACCCCCTCGCCCCTCGGAATGAGCAATGGCCTCTTTCGCGAATGCCTGGGGCCTTCGAGCGGCCCTTAGCTCGTGCCACGCCACGCCACACACCGCGTCCGCAAGCCCTCCACTGCCCTTTGCCACGGGGGCATTCCCAACCGCCCCATGCAACGCCGCCCCAAACAAACCCAACGCCAAACAACACCCGACGCCCTGCCATCGTGGCCAATTTCCAGACCAGGCCACCGGGGGGTGCGGGTGGGGGGGGGTCAGAGGCCAAAAACCTGAATTGTGTGTACCTGAGTTTGGCAATCATTTCCGGCCGTTTTAGTACATTTCATTTTTTCCCCCGAGAAAAAATTTTTCTAATATGGGTGTCCCCCCCCCCCCCTCCTGGGGGTCATTACCCTATGGGACCTGTTCCAGCACTTCGACCGTTGCCGAGGCAGCTTAAGCCACCCTTTTGCCCCCGCATCTCTCTGCAGTGGACCCCCGCAAAGCCACGCAAATGCGGCTCAGCCCACCCCCATGCCCCTTCAGGGCCCACGAGCCACTGAACCCCCCGTCATGTCGTCTGACCCACTCGCCCCCCGTCCCCATTCCGTCGTTCGGCCACGCCGGCCTCCCACGCTTCAGCCCCCTGCTTCACTGGGAAGCACGACGTACCTGTGGCACGTTGCTCCCCAAACCCGCAGCGGTGAGCCATCGTTCAGGGGGGGGGGGGGAAGAAGCGAGGGGTCCCCATGCGGCAGCAAACCGGTCGGGCCCCGCTGCAGTGGACGCTTTGGCGGGCGCGCGGGCCACGAAGGGGCGGGCAGAACGCGGCGTAGCTCTCGGCAGCAGTTCTGCCGATGACAAAGGCATGGCCGGTGCGGTGCATAGGGCCACGTGTGCACGATTTAGAGGCACCAGTGGACGCTTCGTTGGGGAGGCTTCGCATGAACTCAAAGGTCTGCTGGGGTCTGGCCTTGTCTTCTTCCGCCGCAGGCAGCTGCGCCTTGCTTTGGCACGGACACCTCCTCCCGTCTCCAGAGCGTAGGGGGGCCCACAACCGAAAGATGAGGGTCAGCGTTCATGTACCGGGGTTTTGAGTAGGACCCTCCCACGCTGGAATGGAACGGGCTGTGGTCTGTCGCAGGTCCTGATCCCGTCTCCGGACTATCCGTTGTGGACCGCCGCAGTGACAATGCACGGAGGCCGCCCGCTGTATTACCCCTGCAAGCCCGAGAACGGCTTCGTCCCCACGATTATGGACATCCGGGCTCTCGTCACGTCCAGAACGCGGTATGGCCACGAGGCGCTGGGGTCAAGTTTTGAGGGCGAGGTCCAATGGCATGGTGACAAAACGATGACAGAATCTCTGAGTTGGATTCTTCCAAAACCTGAGGGGCGTGCCGTTGGGGGCTGGGGAAGGGTCCAATTTGCCACGGCGCGCAGCCACGGCACGGATTGAAACAATTGAACAAATGTTGGAGCCCAGCGCATGTCCCTGGCCCCGAAATGTGCTGGTGACAGGCTGATTTTAATTGCTCTTGTGCTGGCATGGGGGGGGGCAACAGATGGAAGTCCAGACAGCAAAAACTGCGATGCAAAAGAAAATGCAACCCAATAAACAGTGCACACATGGAGCAATGCAAGACATGTTTGTCCGAAACAAAGGATGATGAAGGTGCCAGACTACGCTCCTCGGTTGAATTGCTACTCTGGGCTCTGTACCTGCAAATACAGATAACATGGAGCAGCATGGAGGCCTTCATGTGGGCATCACACAGCCATCAACATCTCCATGAGGCATGAGCATATATGTTATGCGTCGAGTTGCATTTGGCAGGCCATGGCGGTATTTTGTATCCATGGTTCCTGAACAAGCTGTGTGACTTGTGGGGCATCTGGGGATGTGCACATATGGGACAACACCAGATGGACGGTCATAGTGGATGCCTTTAGGCTGTCTTGGTCAAACTGGCAACAATGCTGTAGTCCAGGTCCAATAAAATGAAAACGTTTGCCAAAAAACCTTTCATAATGTTTGATCGTGGGTGTAAACGTTGTGTTGCAATATTGCACACAGATTTTCTTCATGCAAGAGCCCCGACACCTTCAGCGTTGGGTTCATGCTCAGGGTTGAAGCCATGTGATGCCTAAAAGCATATTTTTCATGGCACCCTACAGCCTCTGGACCATGATGCACATCATGGAGCCGCCAGCAGTCATTGGTGTGTGCGGGATGCCACGTAGCTGTGCCTCTGCTGAGCGTCGCCCCTTTCCCCTGCAGGGTGCTAGATGCAAAACACACCATATTATAGATACGTGCCTCCAAGTAGACTGCTTCCTGAAGCTTCATGGGCAACTTGCTGGATACCTTGATGAGCGAAATGTCTGTTCACCTGTGAAAACTGCTATCCAAGGATCATCCGCAGTCTATTTGGCTGGTGCTGCTTGTGCTGACGCCAATGATGCCCGATTTCAAAATGGCTGAACCATCTTTGCCTGCTTTGTCAGGCGCTATGGCAGCGTGCTGGAGAAGATACACAGTCCCCGTGTGGACCCATTAAAATGTGCTGCCATCATTAGGGCACCGATCGTGATTCTTGCCGTTCCCTCTTTAGGGCCATCGTAGTCATCAACCCCAACAATCCTGCGGGGGTGATCTACCCGAAGGAATTGCTTCAGGACATTGTCGCCATGGCAGAGGTATGGAAGACTCATTGGCAACAACTGAAGTGGCCAGATTTATTGCACCCAAGCACATCAGACATTGGCTTCGTGCTGCGTAAAGGGGGGGATATTTCGGCAGGGGAAAATTTCAGAGGGGAAATTGTTTTTAAGATTGGTGCCGAAACCCCCCCCGGAAAGTTTTTGCGCGATCCGGGCCATTTCTTGGTCCTTGGGCCGGTAGCTAACATTTTTCTTCTGTATGGAGGTACTGGTGCCCATGTACTGCATGTCAGGATCAGTCGCTATGCTAATGTGTATCCCGAAACAAATTTACTGTGTGTCCTGTGTATCCCAAAAGATTTTCTTGTGCATCCGCTGTGTACCCCAAGGACTGTGGTTCCCACAAGTACACAAGGCACCAAAAATTTGGAGGTGGCGAATTTTCCCCACCGGAAAATCCAGAGTCGAAACCCCTGTCCGGTCAGTGTGCTGGGGAATTTGAGCGCACAACCCTCGCCCAAATTCCCCAGCACATCGACCGGACTCTTAAAAGTCGACAATCCCCCCCTGTACACCCCTCCCCGAGTGGATGGGTGGGTGGATGGGTCTGAGGACAACGAAAAGTTGGTGTACAAAAATGCGCCTCTAGTTTTTGCCTTCCTATTCAAAATTTCATTCTTCCCTCAAGGATATTCTTTTTTGGTTTCGAGTGGAGGGGGCGTGGTCTGTGGGTGGGTGGGTTCCCCCCCTCATCAAGCAAATCCCGAACCGCGTGGCAACGGGTTCCTTATGGCCAAGGGTCATCCTTGACGGGGATGGGCTTGTCGCAAAAGGGCTGGTCACCGCACTGAAGTTGAAAGACCGCAGATCGGTCAGAAGCGTTATGGCCGTATTTGGCACCACCAACGGTTGAAGCATGCCGCAGCACACTGAAATTTGCTCCTTGCTTCCTTTGCAGAGAATGTTGCATGGTGTGATGTGTGATATGCATCTGCATGATGCGCTTTGTCTTTCAGTGTGTAGGTCAGTTTGCCTGTAGTATCTTTTTATTGCCATCGGGGCAGACCTTTGCTTAAGGGTGGTCCCACCGCACTTGGGGGGGGGGGTCTGTGGCCTGTGGGTGAGTGAGTTAGTTTGGATTTGGGCAATTTGGCCCAAAGTGCCTACCCCCCCCAGGGGGGGGGGGGGGTCTGGGTGGGTGGCTGGGGGGCTGGGTGGCTGGGTGGGTGGGTGGTCGGGTTCACAGAAACTGGACACCATGCAGCATTACCATTGTAGAGACATTTTTTCTGGCGAAATTAGGTGCGGAGAAAATTTGACACCAACTCTTAAACACCACTGGAAAAACTTGGTACAAAATTCCCAAATTGTCGCACAAGAACGAGCATAGACCGTGAATGGTGGTTATTTCCTACGAGCCTCTGGTTGGTTGCTGTTATTCCCCAGAGACAAATTGCCCAACTGCCAAAGGGCCCCTGTAGAGCAAAGTGTGTGGGCACAATGGGAATGCGCATGCCAAGAGCTCTGAAAATGACACCTAGTAAAATGGCTCTGACCTTTAAATACCATGGAATAATTTGGCATACTTTTGTTATGCCAAATTTTGCCTGTTCCGAATTTTCTCTCCAATGGTAGGACCAAGAAAAAGTACAAGGTTATGGGCTGGAAATTATAGACCCGCCTTTGGTCCCATTGTTAACTTCTGACGAATTCAATCAGTATTGGATGTTTCTGGGAATTCAATAAGATCCCAAAACAAGTCACCAAGTGGCTGGCTTGCACTCACAAACGGTCCCGGTCCTCCTACAACGGCATGCCTAATTCAGTGCTGGCTGTCTGTTGATGAAATCGAAACGGATGACTCTGGTTTACAAACATCAGTTGTGCCCTACACATGGTCCTGGACCTGCCATCCGTGGGAAAAACCCATAGTCCACAGTCAAGCCCATAGTCCACAGATGAGACCTATTCAACACAATTTTGGGCATTCCTGGTGCCAACCAGGCACCAATGGTATCCAAGAAAATTTTGCTGTGCTGCGGCATGCTGCGGAATGCTTCAAGGCGTAGGTGTGGGGTAACCCAATTTTCCAAATGCTGCAAACGTGGCAAAACCCATAACCAAACACAAAAGAATGCACGCCCCGACACCCTGCAAAGATGAACACAACAGAATCATTTCATGGGTGGTCATGTTGCTACTCCTCCTCCTCACAATTCCGCTTTTTGTCCATTTTATGGTATACATGATTGCCAAATGGCGCAACGTCACATTACTCATATTATGACGATTATGCGTTAGGATGTGTCCCAACAAATGGAAGGCCCTCTCAACATGGCATGCAGACTGAGGGCAGCGGACAAAAAGAACAGCAATTGATGACAGAATAAGAACATCAGCAGGGGAGGGACCTTCCCACCAGGCAACTCTTGCAGAAATCGTTTCTGGCAGTGGAGATGGAGCAGGCAATACAATGTATCGCTTCCATCACCCATTTACCCTAACCTGGGAAGGTGGGGGTGCGTTGTGCAAAGTGCAAGGTCCCCCAATTAAGAGAGGACCCCAGTGCAGACCTTTGCTTAGCCACTGGGAGGGGGGGGGTTATTTTGGGGCTGCCTGAGGACTAGGTACCCCACCAAACCCACCCACCCACCCAGACCCTCCCCTACCCCCCTAGTAAGGGTGGGGGGTTCTCTCATCCCGCATCCCATGTCCATTGCATACTGAAAATTTCGAAAAAAAATCGAACGTCACCCTGTAGACAGTGCTTGATCCCAGGTCGGCAGTGGCAGCAGATGGTCCAGTGGTATACACCCTGGATTCTGAATAAATGGTCAATAGTTCAATTCCTGAGGTAGGCAAATTTCAACATCACAAATCACTGACCTCTCCCATCCCCAATTTGCTATCTCTCTAATCCTGCCCCCTCCGGTAATGGCTTTTGTCACTGGGAACCTGTTGCCAGGGGGTCGGCTGGGTATCCTGTCGTTGGCTCTGCCTGGCACACACTGTGTGGTTGTGCGGTGTCGGCGGGTTCCCCCTGTGCGTGGGTGCACTGGCAGGGACCTGTGGCTGCAGCACACCTGCTCCTTGGCCGCTTTGCAGGAGTACCCGTTTGGGGGGATGGTCATTTTTGCTGACGAGATTTATGACCAAATCACTTTCGACGGGAACAAGATGACGCACATGGCGTCCCTGTGCCACAACACTCTCTGCTGTTCCTTTGGGGGTCTCAGCAAGGTACGTATGAAGGGATGTGTGCCCCCTCTTCGGCCCCGCAGGCCGCGAATCCGTGTGCATCGGGGATGGAGGGCGTGGCGTCCCATCGCTGTCAGAGGGCAGAGGTAAGGGGACGCGGGCAAGGCAGAGGTCGGACAGCACACAAGCCATGCAAAGACATGGGCACGCAGGCCAGCAGTGAGTGCATGCATGGCGCAGCGGGAGAAGATGCGATGCTGGGCAGGCGGTGTGCAGCGAGAAGGCCGCAAGAGAGGGTCGCAGCTAAGAAGGCAGCAATGATGGGCTGCAGGAGTAAATGCAGGAGGCTGCTGTCATGCACAGCAGAGGCCCGCATGGGTTTGCGGGCGATGTTCGGCAGACAGGAGGCGCTCAGACAAGGGGGATTTGCCGCTGGGCTGTTTTGAATGGAAGTCGAGAAGTTGACAGTCAGGCTCTGGCTAACGCGCTGTATGAAGGCTGCCCCACGAGGCTGCTCATCCTGCGGCGGCACGCCCGCCAGGAAACAGCGGTTTGCAAACCCCCGCCCCCCAAGCCTCAAAGAAGAACAAGGTTTCATAGCCTTCTCGTGTGCAGCAGATGCAGCCACATCAGCAGCAGCTGGCTCTACCTGGGGGGGGGGGGGATTGGAAAAGGCGAAATTTGGCAAAGCAAAATTGTTCCAAATTGTGCCATGGTCTTTAAGGACCGAATTAACAGCAACTATCAGAAGCCTCCAGCAAACAATAGCGGGCCACAACCTTATTTCCTCAATACAAATGCCTGAAATCTTGCCTCCAAATATTTCAAGGGGGGAGGGGGGGGCAGTGCAAGTTCACAAGGCACACCCCCCCCCCCCCCACCCCACCCCATTCCCATCGCCGGAAAATGCCGGAACGTGCCAGAATGTTGTGATTTTGTGAGGCTCAATGTTCTTCAGTGAAAATGCTTGCCTTTGGTGTCTTGCTCTTGTTGCATGGGGGCCTTTTCGTGGGGGGGGGATTGGAGATTTCAAATATGCATGAAAAATATGGAAAAAAAGAGAGCCAGCCCTTGGAGCCCTCTCCCCGGGGGGGGGGGAGGGGGCTGGAAAAGGCGCTCCAAGCCCCCCCCCCCCCCCAACCCCCAAGTAAATGTCTCGGGAGCCCGACGAGTGGGCACCCAACCCACCCATCTACATGTGGAGGATTCCATCCTCAAAATGCAAACACCTGCGTACACCCGGAAGTACCAACCGGCATACTCGCTCAGCTTTTCTGGTGCTCCCCTCCCCAGCTCTTGGTACTGTTGCACTTTTTTAAAACACCCATTCGCTGGAGCCCCAACTCTGGCCCCTCCCCTCTCTAGACCAAGCCCAACCACAACACCAACCGACGAGGCAGAGTTCCAAGCCCCCCCTGGTACCCCCCGCCCAGCCCCCATTCAGGCGCGTGCACAGGGTTTTCCCTGGTGGCTGGAAACAAGCGATGTCAACAATTTGTTTCTATGAAAACTCAACAGTGTGTACACCCGGAAGTACCAACCGGCATATTTACTTCGCCCTTGTGCAACACCTCCCCCCCGTTGAACCTGCCATTGCTAGGGGATTCTGTCCAACCAAGCGACTCGGCACCATTCGAGCAGCCACCTCCTCGACGATCACTGATATGACATAAAGCGAGACAACAACAGGCTATAGGGAATGCAAAAAACTGCTGTACAGCCACACGTCAAAGTGGAAGGGCGGATGCATTACCGGGGGAGGGAGGGGCTCCACAATAGTGGGTTGGTCACCTGGCAGTACAACGGCCATGCTGATTGTATGACCTGCTTGTGATCGATACCTGGCTGACCAGTGGGGTCTGGGACGGCGGCAGAATGCAGCTTTGTGAGTGAGACGTCCCGTTTCTTTTTGAAGGGGACGACATCAGAACACCCAACTGTTGTGTGGAATGATGCTCCTGAGGGGACCCCCCCCCCCCCCCCAGAGTGTTGACAGATAGTTGGAGGGTGGCATCAGGACGAGTCACCCTCCCGCTCCCAGATGCCCACATTGGTATATGTGATGGGTGTGCAAAAGCATTGGAAAGTCTTGGCTTTTAGATGGTTTTGCTAAATAGGGACACCCAAACCCCGCAGACCCCAGGGCGGCGTGCCGTCCCATGTCACTGGCCGGGTGGAGCAAGTGCGTTTGGCACCGGTTTGGGGTCTGGATCGGCCCATGCAATATGGGCACATCGGCTCCCCCGACTCAAACCGCTCGGCCGAACCGCCAGACCGGCAGATTCGGCCGAGTGGGCCCGCGGCCGAGCTCTCTGCCGGTGTATCAATCCTTTGAGTTCATGTGTTTTGGGCGTGTTCAGGTGTACAGGGCCTGCGGTTTCCGTGTGGGATGGCTAGTGATGTCTGGAAACCGCAGCCGTGCCGTGAGCTATGAGAACGCCCTCAATTTGCTGAGTGGTCTGAGGTGTGTGTGAGGAGGCGTCCTCCCCTTACCACTCGCCACACCCATCCCCTCTCTAGTCCCTCCGCATCCTCCGCCATCCGCCCTGCCTCCTCACCCGTCCTCCCCCTCCTCACATCCTCCATAGGTCCTCCTGCATCCTTCTAGATCCTTCCCGCATACCCCCCCCCCCCTGTCCAGCGAACACTTCCGTTCGGACCGTATTTTTGAAGGACAAAATTGTTCGTTGGACACGGGGGGGGGGGGGGTACAGCAAGGGGCAGGCTACCGTGCGAATCCTAATTATTTTCGGAAATAATTAATTCTCGGTCCAAGGTGTTGTTTTGCGCAAAAAAAAACGCAAAAAAATATTAATTTTTGGCTTTGTGCCCTTTGCAAAAATGGGCTCCGCAAAAAAAAATCGCCAAATTTTTTTTTTTTGCCCCTGCCCCCCTTTGCAGAAATACCACAATTGCGGGACGGATGCTGTGTTTGCCCCACTGCTTGTTGCCCCACCCCCCCACCCTTCTGTTTCTCAGACCCCATTCTCCTCCTTGCTGTGCTGTCAGAGAATGTATTATGAAGCAGGGTACCCACGAGCGTCAGGTATTGTGTGAGCACGTTGGACATATTTGAATTTGGATATTGGTGTGCCCCAAAGCAGATAAAGGGGCTAGTTCTCGCAGACCCGGATACTTCCATTTTGATGTTGCTGTGCCCCAAAGCAGATAATGGGGCTAGTTCTGTCCAGCTGGGGTCCATCTTTATTTGAATTTGGATATTGGTGTGCCCCAAAGCAGATAAAGGGGCTAGTTCTCGCAGACCCGGATACTTGCATTTTGATGTTGCTGTGCCCCAAAGCAGCTTGTCTGTGCTATGGACTGCAATCCCAGAGTTCAACTGATCCACATTTGTATGCCTGCATAGGATTGGACTGCAATCCCACAGTCCAAATGATCAACATTTGTATGCCTGTGTAGGATTGGACTGCAATCCCAGAGTCCAAGGTACCCCAGGCCCTTCGCAAAAATGGGTTCCGCAAAAAAAAAAGCAAAAATAAAAAAGTTTTTGTCTCAATACGCTCCGCAAAAATGGGTTCCGCAGAAAAAAATTGCAAAAAAAATTTTTTTCCCCCTGTTTTAAGTGTTGCCGCAAAATTTTGCTTAAATAAAATTCAAAACACCCAACGCAAAACTTAGGATTCCGCAAATAATTAGGATTCGCACGGTATCGCCACAAATACCTCTCAAACAACCCCCAAACAATCCACAACAATCCTCAACACATTTGTAACCGTGAAACCACCGTTGAACAACCCTCAGCTGACCATCAAACAGCCCTGAACAATCAGCCCGTCGAATAATGCCTGGAACAGGCAGCCATCAGATCTTGAATTTTGGACGTCATGCTGCTTTTGGCAAACCCCCTTTTTTTTCCGGAACGTTCAAATTTAGTGTTTGTGAGACGAAAGAAATACGCTTACAACTGGTAATAGTATAAAAGCCAAAGGAGTGCTTGTGCCGCTAGTGTAGAGAGTAATGAATTGGCCACTACGCTGCACTGCACTGCACTGCACTGCACTGCACTGCATTGCACTGCCATGCACGATATTGCCTGTGTTTGTCCCTTTTCACTTAGTGCCAGGAAACATTCTGAGCTCTTGGGTGCCATGGTTGGCAATATACGATGCTGTGCCATCACATGCAGCCACAATTCCCACAACGGGGCTTGGTGGGCCAACAAGAATTGCACCATCTGTCATACCAGACCCCTCCCCCCTCTCATTACGCTTCAAGGGCTGGGCCCGCCAAATGCCTCGCAGGGCGTCTGAAATGCCAGCCTCTTTTTTCCCCACCAACATTCGTTGAGAATAGATTTTCAAAAGCATGGGGCTAAACCTGTTGTGTCCAATCACATTTTGAGCCCTTCGAGCGGTCAGAAGACAGGGCGGGCGAGAGAACGCTACGGCAGCCGTATGACTTTGCTCGCGCCCTGAGCGAGAGCACATGGGAGATGCAGTTGCTAGGTGCCGCCGCAGGTCCATTTCAACGCCGGGGACGGGGCCCCGTCGAGCCGGTGTACTGGAGGGGGGCGGGGTCTGGAAAACAGGCCCCGTTGGATTGCAACGCAAAGGTGCTCAGGAATGGGCAATGACCAACAGCGCCGACCGCCCCGTGTTCTAGATCTGCCCCCAATCCAGCACAGGACCCTGTTTTCCGGGCAGTTGTACATCTGGTAGACCCACAGCGGGGCCACCAGACCCTCTCGTCGCCCGTTTCCCTGGTCGCCTTCTTGATCGGCCTCGATTGCCACTTGGATGGGCTCCAGTTCGATCCATATCGCTGTGCTATTGCGCAGGCTGTGTGCCAACGTGCCCGGGCAGTATGCGGTGATCCCTGCGCTCCAGGACAAGTCCATCAAAGACTTGGTTGCCCCCGGGGGGCGGCTCTACGAGGCCCGCAAGGTGATCCTCAACAGCGTGGCAAAGTCGAAGTACATGAGTATTCACGAGCCCCAAGGTCTTCAGATGAGGCATTGAGGCTGTGGGGGCTGAGTGAGAGACCTCTTTTCAGGAATTCGTTTGAATTTGGTCGTGGTGACGCGGGTGCCTTTGCCAAGTCCCACACCAAAGATCTCAATGATGGCGGCGCAGGGCGCGGGCTGCAAGTGGGGGGTCTACCCACCAGAACGCCCAATTTGGCCAAAAACAGCCATTTGGGGCCCGAGCAGAGGGGACGGAAGGAGTGGGAACGAGGCGTACCCCTCTCAACAACTGCCGGTGTGAGGAGGGGCCGTTGGGGTGCCCTGCCGCTGGGGGCGCGCAGCCCCGTACCCCCCTCCCAGTGCCAGACACACACGCACGGCCCCTCCTCCCGGGCCGTCACCCTCTGTTGTCCATGAAACGCGGTGCAACAGGCCATTCAGCTGCACCGTCTGCGCATCGTTTGGTGGGAACGGGGTGTGCCGGGGGCGGCCCGCCGATGGCCCCGCACATTGTGTGCGACGTTCTCTACATGCGCTGCGCACGGCGCGCCGTCGGAAGTGGCGTTGGCTGTTCCGAGCGAATGCTCAGGCCACGGTGTCCGTGCGTTTGGATTTGCGACGCGTGCGCTTCACCCCCCCCCCCCCCCAGTGCAATGCCCACGGTATCGGACCAAAGGAACCGTGCACCAAAGGCCACAACACTCAACGCCGTGAAGGGCTCAATTCCTGCCGCAGCCTCACAAGCGGTCAGCCACTGCCCCACTGATACCACACGTCTTTGGACTGATCGCAGGAGACGCCCCGCCCCTCCCTCCCCCTTTGGTCAGTCCCCAGGAGATGCGCTCTGTTGTTGTGCGGAATGCGGCCACGCTCCCCTGCGGCAGCGCGCGCGTCCCTCACGGCGCAGGTCGCGTGGCGTAAAGGCGGGCCCCCAGGCCCCTCGATCGGCCGCCAAAGGCCGGCCATTACCGTCTCAGTCTACGGGGGCGTCGTAGGGCCCCGCTGCCCTCCCACTGAAGAGGGTCGGGTCTGCGGGGCCTCGGAGTTGCGGGATCCCGTCGTCCGAGTCCACTCGCTGGTGCCCGAGACGGAGATTTTCTTGCCAACCAAACAAATTGGACCTGCGACGGGGCACGACCGCCGGAGGAGACGGTGGGAGACGTTTAAGGGATTCGTTGATGATCCTGTGGCACCGTCGTGTGGACGTAAGGCAGGGGGGCGGATGGGGGGAACAAGGGATGTTGGATGCTCCCCGTTGGGGTGTGCGGGAGGGTCCATTCCCCCGGAGTTTTGCGATGATGGTCTGTGGGAGCGTGCGTCAGGTTGTGCTGGTGTTCGGCCCACGAGGCAAATTTTTTTGGTTTTGGGTGCGTGGTTTGGCCTGGCGGGGGGGGTCCGCCCGATCATCCCCTCCCCCATGGATAGGCACATCCCTCGTGTGCGTGCGTGTGCGTGTGCGCGCGCGCGCTGATCGGAGGCTTTTGGTCTGATTGGCCCACGTGAGCCTCCTGAGTCTACAGTGGTCTCTCGTGCGGGGCAAAGTGCGCGCAGCTGCTGTCATGCACCTGCATCATTTGACAGAGACAAACTGCTCAACATCGTGTGGCTCCCTTTCTCTCTGGTCGGGGGCTGCGGTCGTGCCTAAGGCCAGGGATTCGGGCCACCGCATCGTTCCTTCTCGCCACAGGGGCCATGTACGCCTTCGTGGAGGTCAACCTCCCTGATTTTGACGACCAGGTCTTTGCGCTGGACCTGGTCGAGAAGAAGCACATCCTCATTGCCCCCGGCAGCAGTTTCAACGTCCCGTACAAGAACCACTTCCGCATCACTTTGTTGCCCCCGCCCGATAAGCTTCGGGAGGCATTCCAGGTCTTCAGCCATTCCGCCTCTCCCCGTCAGAGTGCCCCTATCGCCCCTGCCTCGCCTCTCATTCCACGTTGGCAGTTCCTCAACCCAATGTCATCTCCCAGGTGCCCTGTCCCGTGTCCTTTGTGGCTGGACTCAGCCTGGAGCAGCGCTGTGCACACCCCGATTTCACGGCCAGCTTCAGTTTGATGGGGTGTTTCTCACTTCGCTTACAAATCAGTGCGACACCAATTCAGCAGCAGTGGGGCACTGCCCATACTTGTTACCGATGGTCTGGTGGTGGTATCATCCTGCCCCAAGGCCATATGTACACGGGAGGGAAGTATTACATCGGCTGTGCGCACCACAAGAGGAGCGGGGTAAGGGCTGGACGGCCCGTGCCCCCCCTTCAGCCCCTCTGATTGCCGTATCTTGAAAAGTTGTGGAATGCGGATGCCTTTTGATACCCCACACCCACACCCGCCATGTGGACAGCGCCGGGGGCTTTTGTGGTTGTGCAGTGGTAAGCGGTTGTCTCTTTTGGAGGTTTGGTGGCAGCGACGCGTTCCCAGGGGAAGCATAAGGCCAACACATACAACGAGGCCCAAAAGGCTGCTGCTGCAATACAAAGGTGGGTGGTTTTGCAACTCAGGGCAGTGCCCTACAATCATGCAATGCAAGTAGTTGTGAGGCGAATTTGCTTGCAGTGCTCCCGGCAATGGCTGATTTTTGCTGCACACGCAGTTGCAGTGTTAAAGCATGATTTGCTGCCAGTGAAACCTCAGCCTCAGCCTCATCACACGTACCCCCCCCCCTCCCCCTAAGAATATGACGTGCTTGATATTATTTTGGCGTTTTATATTTTTTGTGCTTGACATCATTTGGCACCCCTCTTAACGGTGCCAATGCACAGCAACCTCTTGTCGCAGACATAATTGAGGCATTGCAGCATATTGAGTTTGCATTATGCCCAAGATTTTCCATGACTTGGGGTCATTGAACCCAAAGGACGCTGAATTGTGTGTCCCTTCTCAGTTTGTGCCTCCACCGCCTGAGGGGCAGATGGTGCATCTATGGCCCCAAAGCCAAAATCTCAGGCTACCCCAAGGCAATTGACAATGTTTGCATTTTTGGCTAAGAAATGACTTCTTCATGATGCCAAGACCCGTTCAAGGACTGGGTGATTGATATTTTTTCAACAGGGTAAAACATCATCAGGCATGCTTGATATTGGGTTGACACTTAATAATAAAAGGGGTGGGGGGTTGGGACCACTGTGATACGGATTGAAATGATGTTTAATATCATTTGAGACAAATTAACCCCGTCCCCCAGGTGGGGCAACTGCTGAGCTGGTGGGTGCAGGAGAGGCAACCAGAACAGCGGGAACAGGGAACCAGAATGGAGCGGATGGTGGAGCGTGCGCATGGGAGGCAGCGACAATAAAGGGGATGGCTTGGCCAGCCAGCCCCGTCGCTACCGGGTGCCAGGGCAACCCCTGCTCAACCGGCATCAGGTGGGGGGTGTCTCCCACAGCCCAGATGGGCTGTTTGCGCAACAGGAGCGGGAGCCCATCAGGGGCAGACCAGCCGTGAGGGGGGAAAGCACATATGGTGGAGGGCCCGGACAGCGCGTGGAGGAACAGGGCACCTGGGCCTCACAGAAACACAGCGAGGCAGGCTCTGGACGGCCTGTGGACAGAGGTGTGTGGACAGCAAAAACAGTCAAACGACCCCAGCAACAACCGGCACATCCTCAATACGGCAATTATTGGGCGCCACTGACGCGCAAACGGCACACCATGCCACATTTAGCACAGCCCCAACACACCAACTACTGGGCTCCGCGAACACGGAAATGACACCAGCAAGAGCACCGGCCGCAGCGGCCGACAGAAAGCAGCGACCCGACGCAACATGCGAAGGGAAGAACGGGTGACTGTCCAGGGCCCCGTAAAGGAACAACAACCAGACGGAATGTCACACAGGGGGACAAGAGGTCTGGGTCAACCCAGCGTCCCTAGCTGGCGTGTGCAATGGTACCCATTTCTGTTCCCCTGCTAACAGCAGCAAATTACACAACAACAAAATCAACAGCGTTTCAGTGTATTTCAGCTGCCTGCACCGGAAAATGGGTAAAGTGAGTTGAGACAAATTGTCTGTCTAACCAGGGCATGCCATAGCATGCCCCCCCCCTTTCCTGCGATATGGTTTACCCTCCAATTTACCATCCAGCACACTTAGGGAGCCTTTCTGGTGAACAACCCTGCGTTCCCATCAAGGCCCACGAAAGCATGTTCTCAGCCCCTGAACCATGGTTGTAGCAATCAGGTACCAAAGGGCAGCCCCATGCGGGTTTCGGAGGTTCAAGTGGTTTGGCCCCTCCCGCGCAATCGATCAGGCATCTCTGCCCAAGGACCACAGTGCCAGGCCACCCCTGCTTGTCCTCCAATTCCAAACACGCCTGCACAATGCTGCAACGGATTGTCAATATCCGGTGCCAGGAGGTTGGGAAACGTATTCACATCCCAAATCCAGATGGCCCTGCATTTACAGGTACACGCCTGAGCCAAGCGGAGTGGAACGTGCAGTGCAGTGCCACACTCCAAGTGGGCATGTGCAGTCGCACAGCGAACGCATTGGGGGGCACTCAGGGGGGCACCGCAGGACAGTTCGGCTGGGACATTGGAAGGCGCACGGGGGGCACATGAGGACACAAAACAGGCGCGCACGCGGCCCCAGAAACGGCCACACAGGGGCACACGAAAGGGTGGCAGGGAGTTGGGTGGCAGTTCCGGCACTTAGCCAAGTACAAGACACGAAGAAGAGACACACTGGATGGTGGGGAGCTTATGCTTTGAACGCCTGCCAAGTAATGTCCCGCCGGGGTAAAACCATGTTCTTTATAGCCCTCCCTATCTCGCAGGACCTACAGGGCCAAAAGGGGGGCAGGGTCTAAGGGGCAGTCGGCAAAAACGCTCGGTCCTTGGTGCACCACCCATCCCTTTGAAAGCCTCCAAGTCCTCCCACCCCCCTCCCCCCGGCACACACCTTTTTCCACTACTTCCCCTCGTTTCCCCCTGTTTCACCCCCATTTTCCCATCCAGAAGGAGAAGTCGTTTGGTTTGTGATGATGCTTAGTGACAGGAACCACCGAATATTTCTCAATAGCCACGACATATATCTTCGTGGACACAATTGATGATGGTCCTGCACAACAGAGAAGCTCGGTACAGCACACATACAGAAGGGGCCCGTACACTGCTACACACACCCTTGGTCACCTGTTCTGTGTACCCTGCCACAAAGGCAAGGCCAGCACATAACACACGCTGCCCTTCGCGTCCCCCGGGCGTCACTGCGACACCGCCCCAGGCCATCGATGAGGTGCTTGAGGAATACGCTCAGACTTTGGAGCAGCGCAAAGAGGAGGCACTCAAAATTGTGCAGGTGTGCGACTCCGTAGGCGATGCCCTTCACCCCGTCGCACCCTTGACCTCGTTTGCCCCGAGAGAGCGGCTGGATTGGTACCGCCCTGCCTGTGTCCAGGGCTCGTGGGTGACTGTTTCCTTTGGTCAAAGACCGCTTGGCAGGTCACTGGCGGATCATTGGACGGCCTTTGGATGGAATGGCAGGGGGTGGTGACAAGGTGGCAGCAGTCATACAGCGGCAGCAGTTGGTGATTGTCTGGCAGCAGTTGGGCATGCAGTGACAGTGGGGGGTAACCCCCGTCTGTGGAATCACCAAATGTGCCAATTGCTGTTCTGCAATCACCATGAGGGGTGTGGTGTGGGGGGGGGGGGCGCGCCTGGTATGCAGCCCCCCCCCCCCCCCGGTAGCAGTAGTAGATAGCGGTCCGATGGTAGCGGTCCGATGGTGTGATGGTCCGGCCACTTGGGCCGCAAACCGGCCCAGAAAAATTTTGTGACCCTGAAAAGGACCCAATGACCCGATTTTGACAAAAATTCTGGCCCCCAACTTACACGATTCGAAATGATGACCACGTCGCACTGACCATTCTGACTCATGTATGTCGCCCCCCGCCCCCCTGCCACTGGCTGGACCCCCCCCTCGGTGAGTTTTGGTTAGGTGTTGGGTCGCATTGGAATCCCCCTCCCCCCCTGAGAATCACCCACTGCTGCCAGTGAAGCACCAAAGCTGAAACCCGAAATGTGTCACTTCACTGCCCGCTGCTGTCAAGTTGTCATGATGAAATTCTGTCCCTATGCACCCTTTGGCACACTCGTGAGCAAGCATGTATTAAAAGGGCTGGCAACCTAGGAGGAAGGACCTTCCCTCCAAGACAAAACTCTCGTCTTCCATGTTGATGGGCTCATGAAGTGAGGGCAAGGAACTCGTCAAAGGGGAATTCGAGGGCAATAGGCCATGCGTGGTATCCTGACACCGACTGCACGGGTGCCTGGTACGCTTACCTAGCGAAGTCCCCTTCTGTCTCTTCCAATGCGTGGTTCGGGGAAGAATTTTTCTTTGCATTTCTTTTCTTGTGGCCGCGGGTGCCGTCTTTTGGTGTCTTTTGGTGTTCCAAAAGCCGTCACGAATAATTAGAAAGTGCTTGGGCCCCTCCTAGGTAAACAATCATAGGAGGAGGACATTCCGCAGTTGCCCACCTAAGCCAATGCTAATGCCAACGTTTTAATAGACAAGTTGACCTTGGCCTAGTTTTAGATGTTTATCCATCTAGCAAGCCCGTGGAATTTGCAGCAACCATCTATAAGACTCCTCCAAGTAACAACAGCAATCCGAATGCCTTCATGAAAATTAGTCAAGGCACAGGGTTGCCCACCAAAGGAATGCGAAAACAATGCCAAAAAGAATCGTTTTTGGTTTTGAAGAATTCCCTGTATTTGGTTTCACAGAAGCCAATGGCACAAACCAATTTTGCGCATTTTGCAGCTTCACACCCTCTTCATAGGGTTTTGACCCAATTTGCCCTTTTCCCCCAGGTGCTTGGGGGATTTGGGTTTAGTGTTAGGCCCGCTGACACACTTGTGGATTAACACCTCAAACTGTTAGCTAATATTGTGGTTTTTTCTTATTGCCGATTCTCCGTATGGTGGGCTTGACAAAGGTTTGCACAGTTTTGTGGGGCCCTCACGCCTTCCGTCATTGTGGGTGGTTGCAACATCCAAAAAACGAAACAGGTTTAGAAGTCTTGATCATTCAACTGTTAGGGCTCGAGGCCATTTATGCAATTTGTGCCCCGAGCACCCCACCTACCTCAGGGCACCCAAAGTCCAAGTTGGGTAAAAGACAAGGTGGCCCAACACCGTTTCCTTTGTGATGCTTTTGTGATGATGATTGGTCACAACGTCTCACCTCCAAGAGAGGTTGTTAGATTAAGTGCAACCGCAGGCGCCCTATACCCTATATATTTCATGTAGCATGCCCTAATGTATTGTATCCAATGTGTATGTAACCCCTTGTAAATTCATCATTTAGGAAGAGTAAGTTGTGCCCCAATGAACCCATACCTGTGTATCACTTTCTAGGGAGACAAAGGTTGGCGGGGTTTTGGGGGGGGGTCGAAATTTGGCCTATAGCCACCACGGTGTGTTGATCCAAGGGTTGGCGGGGTGTGGGGGGGGGTGTCGAAATTTGGCCTATAGCCACCACGGTGTGTTGATCCAAAGGTTGGCGGGGTGTGGGGGGGGGGGGGGGTCGAAATTTGGCCTATAGCCACCACGGTGTGTTGATCCAAGGGTTGGCGGGGTGTGGGGGGGGGGGGGGTCGAAATTTGGCCTATAGCCACCACGGTGTATTGATCCAAACCCAAGTCCCGGAGAAGATTTCTTCTTCGATATGGACCCGCTAACCAATGATGGTGGTCCCGGCTGCTATCTACAGGTTTCCAAGATCGGCACAGCTGTGTTTGGGGCGGCATGGGTTGACGGAGAAATCGCAATTTAGGGATGGGGTGACGTCGGACAACCCCAAGGGACCCTTGGGCTGTTGTTGTGTGATGATTTGGTGACAATGGGAGTATGAACAAACCCATGGGGAGGCAAGATGTTAATGGATGTGATGGATGATTGCAAAATCAGCCATATGGAGGTTGATTCCTCGAGGCAGATCCTCTGCGAGGTGGTCTTGCTAAAGGCAATAGAATCACCTCGCAGCGGTTGTTACATCAAAGCCAGGCAGGCCCGTATGTAGGGGAAAAACGCCACATACCCCCCCATTTTGGGCCTTTTTGGGCCTATTCACGTACCCTACCCCAAGGGGGTTGAATTGTTAGTTTAACCCCTTGTAAAATCATTATTTTGTCCAATAAACGCATTCCCCAATTAGTCCAATTGGTCCAGACCCCCCCCACTTGAAACCCACTTTTTGGAGCTTCTGGGGGAGGGGGGGGGGGAATGACCCCCCTTTTCTTGGGTCAAAAATCATGAATCTTTTGGTTTTTTTCGATTTTGAGCCAAAAAAGTGTTTCCGGTCAGCAACCACCTGGTGTGGTACAGAACTGGTCTACGCTGCAGTGCAGCACGCAAAACACTGAACAATGTGGTTATGACCATGCGCCTGTGACACGGGGGCGTATGCGAGCCCAGTTTCCGTTGCCTCATGGCCCCCGGGGGGTAGTCCCATTGCCCCTCCAAATATTGCGATAGCCGTTGTACCCACGGGATCTTAACAGTAATGTACACCACGGAAACGAACGCTGCATCCAACAGTATCGCAGCCCAACGACAAGTTTCGCCCCACACCAACCGCTGCCTTTTGCCGGGGCTGAGCTTCAAGGGGAATGCCGTGCACACAGTGCGCACGCGGTGCGAAGTTTTGGATGCCGCCATCTACTAAGGGCTCTAGGGTCCCGACTCCATGGGGTTTGTATGGGGCGGACTGGGACGGGCGCTCATGCAGCTCATGCACTTTTCAGCCATTTTTGCTATGTTGGCAGTTTTGGCGACCTCGGTGACCCCGTGGTTCCCACTCTGAGGGGTGTGAGTGGAGATGTTGTGACAGTATATGCCTACTAGGATACGAAAGGACGTTTTTTGCAGT
Source organism: Eutreptiella sp. 'Long Island Sound 2002' (assembly GCA_964036045.1). NCBI lineage: Eukaryota > Euglenozoa > Euglenophyceae > Eutreptiales > Eutreptiaceae > Eutreptiella > Eutreptiella sp. 'Long Island Sound 2002'. Next base: position 67,877,028 of record OZ038386.1, read on the forward strand.
CTCTAGTCCTACCGAGGGCCGGTCAAAACCTGTGCCAAAGACGCGAAATGAGTGTTTCCACCAATGGGCTGGTGCACAACCTGCTTGGACAGTTTTCCACCTTGGACTGCTCCAAATCGAATTTTTCAGTACTTATTTTTTTAATATTGTGATCACCTAAAATGACCATCCAAGGTATGTAAAGCATGTTTTAGGCCGTATTTATGTGTTTTTCACCTTATTTGGGTATTAGGCGCGCGTGGGGGGGGGGGTCTCCCAAGGGATTGGTACACACAACCTGCTTGTGCAGTTTTTCACCTTGGGCAGCTCAAAAATCGACGTTTTCAAAACTTATTTTTTTTGGTACCGTGAATACGTAAAATGACCATCCAAGGTATATAAAGCATGTTTTAGGCTGTATTCATGTGTTTTTCACCCTATTTGTGTATTGGGTGCGGGGGGGGGGGGGGGTCCCAAGGGATTGGTACGCGACCTGCTAATGCAGTTTTTCAGCCTATACAGCTCAAAAATCGAATTTTCCGCAACTTATTTTTTTGATATTGTGATCAGCTAAAATGACCATCCAAGATATGTAAAGCATGTTTTAGCTCGTGTTTATGTAGTTTTTACCCTATTTTGGATGTGTGTTGCTTGGGGTAGATTCTCTACGAGGTGGACTTGCCAAAGGCAATAGAATTTTCACATTTTTCAGACTCTTGACAATTGTTGCTGTCCCAAGCCACACCTTGTTGTTGTACAAACCCAGCTGATTTGTGGAAATGATCAATGCCTATGATTAGGTACATTCTTACGCCCAGAATATTCAACAAACTAAATAATGACTAAGAAACGTACAAACTCGAGCATTGCGCACCGAAGCTGAAACCCGAGATGTGTCACTTCACCGCCTGCTGCTGTCAAGTTGTCACAACGAAATTCTGTCCCGACTGATGCCAGTTGCTGTCATTTGATCACCCGCTGCTGTGAGACAGTGGCCAACTTCCGTGTGATAGTCGCCCACCGCTGTGGGCGAACCACTTGTTGCCGTCTGCTGCTGTCAGTGCCCCAATCGCGTCCTGTCATGACCACCTGCTGTCAATGAATCACCAGCTGCTGTCCGGGGGGTGGGGAGTGGAGACCTGCGCTTGAAGGGAGAGACCCCGCAGCAGTTGTCAGTTACGCTCCAACCATATCCTTCCCACTCGAACTGGGCTGCGACGGTGTTATAACCGCCGCCTCCTACTCCCCAACCACGTCCAAGCAGTTTTACAAGTGTTTGCCACACTACCTCATAGCCCCGCTCTTCTTCAAGTGCAAGGTGGGGGGGGGTGCGATCATTTTGCTGCAACCCACCCACCCACTATTGGTCGAGAAGGATGGGGGTGTGGGGTGGGGGAGGGGGTATTGTATTAATGGACAGCCATTGGTGATTGTCTGGCAGCAAATAGTATTAAAGTGACACATTTTGTGATGCAAAGCAGCGATGGGTAAGGGACAGTAGTTGGTGAGTACGAAGGGGGTGGGGCTTCACGACGGGCCCAGTTTGTTGTGAGATACTTCGCACCTCAATTTGCCACACATTCCGGATGATGATGTGTGTTCGGCTGATTGTCTGTGCGGAGGTCTGGGGGTGGATGTGAAATTTTCCCCCAGCAATTCTGGAATGTGAAATAAATCCAGTGCGGAATTAACCCCTGGCGGAAAACGCCTCCGCGAACCCCGCCGCCCCCATCCAGACTGGACAAAAAAACAGGATCACAGGGACCCCTTGTGAGTTGTCGTTTGAAAAGCTTGGTGGAATGTTGCGATGCTCCATCCCCCCAAGCCTGCATTGCTCCTGGTATAATGAAAAATATCCAAAAAAACATTGAAAACATAGCAAAGAACATGCCAGACACATGCGACATTTGACTTCAAAATCCCTCTCAAACCGGGAATTTTTGATCTTGAACCCAATTGTGGGGTATGAAAAAATGCTCATCCCGTCAAAGAAGATCAATGGACCTTGATGGCCCGCATGGGCCTTCGATCTCAACGGTGTATCCAAATGGCACCTGTGGTACGAGGGGTCACGAACGCAAAATTGCCAATCTTTGTGGAAACGGCAAACCCCCTTCCTATAAAGGGACAAAGGGACACATTTGGTGATTAATTGGCCGGCTGGCTGGTTTTTCAGCCACTCGGACACTCGGACAGGCGCTGAAGGTGTTGTTTGGGCCTCTCGGACCGGCCCCACATTGTGACGAGCCCGGGGTGTGTGATGTGCGGTCGTGTGTATACTTGTGTCTCCAAGGGCTGGTGCTGTCCCTTGTGCAGGCCATGCGCGCAGGAGAGGACAAGGAGAGGATCGAGAAGCTGCGGTCCAAAGCGAAGTTCTGAGGATCAAAAAGCGCGTGTAGGGCAGAGAATGAGGTGCACCTTCAAGGGCACAGTCCACAAGAACAAGAATGCCTTGTTTAGTTCGCTCAGGATAGCCCAAAGCTTTCACAGGGCAGCGACCGACACCCGTTGCCCGTGCTCGGTGCCCCACAGTGGCCGCTTGTGGTGGCCACTGTGAATGGCGTATTGGCCCATTGTACAGGCCCCCCATCCGAAAAATTAGGGTCGGTGTTTTGACGCGGGCTGCAGATTTGTGGGTTTCAGAGACCAAAATCTCACAGTGAAATGCCGGAATGTGCTGCAGAAGAAGCGGGTTTCAGCGCCTTCTTTTCAGTCAGACAGCCCACAAGCGTTGGCAGTCGCTCTTTTACTATGACCCCCTCTGCGCTTTCCTCTGGAATGCTCCCCAAACACCATCTGAAGGCATATCACTCCCAGTGAAGGAGCAGAAAAGCAGTGTTGGTTTCCAGCAGGGCTGGAATGCTCCATCCGGCAGTGATTTTGAGAGGATTGCAGGTACTTGGCAAGGGTTTGGGCAAGTGGGAGAGATTAGGCAGGAAGGGAGCCGTCCTCCCAGGCCCTGTGCTGTCGGCGCAGACAGCAATAATAGGATTATATATGCCACACACTTTCCCAGTGTCAACTGGGGGGGGGGGGGGGGGGGGCTGCATTTTACACCTTGTTTTTCCTGTAGCCATGCAGATGCACTGGTGTGTGGTGTGGTGTGGTGTGGTGTGGTGTGGTGTGGTGTGGTGTGGTGTGGTGTGGTGTGGTGTGGTGTGGTGTGGTGTGGTGTGGTGTGGTGTGGTGTGGTGTGGTGTGCCGAAGGCGCTGTTACCAGAAGGCAATGGCCGGGATGTCTACCCAGGGGCAAAGGTAAACGGGCGGGGCTGTGTGTGTTGTGTGCGCGCTATGGGTTGGTGTGTTGTCGCATAGCCGGACCAGTGCACACTCGCACTTGGCCGGCATTGCTCCGCCGACGCCTGTGCGCTGTCACACAGGGTCTCATCGACCCACTGCACCCTGCGTGCCGCGCTGCACCATCAGTGCTTTCTGTGTGGTGCCGCACTACTTGGTGCTGTGCACTGCACTGCACTGTGTGTGCCCTGCTGCACTGTAGTTGTGGGCAGAGGGCAGTGGGCAGTGGTACACTGCCTCACCGCTTGGAGGCCGTGGGCAGTGGAGCTCCTGCTTCGCACTGCCGCATTGCCTGGGGGCAGTGGGGAGTGGTGTGGTGTGGTGTGGTGTGGGAGAAAGCGGGCATTCTCCCTTGCATCCCCCTTCCCAACCAACCTTCACGGTTGTGTTTTCTGCCCAAACTCTTCTCTGACCCAAAATACTGGTTGTACGGAGGGGGTGAAGTGTTTATTCCTGAGGAGTATGCGCTACCCCTCCCCCCGCGGCCCGCCCGCCCCTCCTGCTGGCCCTGTGCAGCTGGTTACTGCAACCACTACGGCACTCATTTGCGAAGACTACTCCCTCTGAAGCAGGGTTGCGTGTGTTCTGAATGGCCTCTTCAACAGGGTCCTGATTCTTTGATGAACGCATGTCGTTCTCCTCTGAAGTGCACCTCATTGGAATTCTGTTTGCACTCAGAGGCCGACGGGCAGTTGAGCTGTGTGTCTGGGAATGCTAAGCTGATGTCCGCTCTCTCTCTCTCTCTCCTTGTCTGACTCAACCTGAGCCCACATTGAGGGCAGACCTGAAGGTGTTCTCGGCATACCGGATCCCCAACCTGCCCTCCGCATCCCCTGCACATTGGTCTTGTTTTTGCCCTGGCTGCTGCTGCTGCAGCGAAGGATCAGGTGCAGCGGCTGATGTTGACCTCTGGCACGGATGGCTGCTGAAATGGTGGGTGAAATTGTGGTGACCCGCCCTGTCACACGGCCAGTTTGATTATGTATGGTACTGTTGGAGCAGGTTGAAGTCATCTGGGACACTCAACCCTGTCTGGCTTTCCTGGTGGTTGTGACTGCATTGAAGCATAACATCCGGGTACCAAATTTGTGGTGGTGGGTTGCAGCATGTGTTTCGATCTGTGCTACTGCAAGGGCCAGCACTGAGTGCTGCATGTCACCAGGGGTCTAAGCCAGTCTAAGGTGAGGGCCGGGGTTATGGGTAGAAGGATACGAAATCTATCCGGGACCCGGCACCAGAACCGCACTGTGTGTGGAGTTTTGAGTTGCGACGAAATGAGGTTGGAATATTCAAAGTCTTGCTGCTGTTACCACGTGGTCTTGCTGTCCTATGATGGGGGCAAACTGGCGCCCTGGGAGGGGTCCAAGTACTGGAACTGCACACAATAACAGACAGCAGTTGATGTTGCGACTCTGGTTGGCTTGTAACTGACAGCACTTACAGCAGGTCGGCCGGTGCTGCGTTGAGGTCAAGACGCTGTGTGGTTTGGCACTGTTTTTGGCGCTGAGGACAGTCCTGCCAATAGATGAGGGGTTTGCACTGTTTCGTAGTTTGCTTTTGACACAGGGCAACAGTTCATGCCAAGGTTCCTCGCAGGCATCAAGTGCAAGGCCTCATTGCTGCAGTGTCCCAACCAATTCCCTGTGGTACAAGCTGGATGGGGAACATCACAGCCTCAGTGGTGTGCGATAGATGTCTGGCAGGGAAAGTGGCTGTGACTACAGAGCAGTGCTTGTATGCTCTCATTGCATGCAAACACAGGTACACTGTGGGTGGCATCGGTTAAGGTCAGGTGTCCAAGGTACCCTCTCGGAGATGCAGAATTAGGGTGTTTGTTTGGGAGGAAGCAGAGGACTCCTGGAGAGAACACCTGTAGTGCATGCATACCTTATCCTTAGCAACTGGAGGCCAAAATACTCACAGCTTCAGGGTCCTCTACTGACATATCTTTGCCCGTTTTTTTTGTGACTCCGCTGACCCTAAAACATCCCAAAGTCCCACTGTTTTGTTGTTGGGTGGCACAATGGAGAAATTGCCTTTTGGTTTTGCCGCCCATTCACAGCTTTCAGCCTTGGGCTGGAGCATTTCAAGAATGCGATGACGTGAAAGATTTTTGCTGCCATGCCATACTGCAGAGAAGAGGGCTCAAGCCTGATATTTCAGTCACATATTTTTTTGGCACTGTGCAGCCTGGGTACAGCATGCTGCATGCCAGAACATATTGCTGCATATTGCTGGTGCATTTGGTTGTTGCAAATATTTGTCTTTGTCTCGACCTGCATGGCCACCTGGAAATCTGATCAGGAGGAAATGTGGGCAAATCTGCTGCAAAATTTGTCGCGGTAAATTTTGTACTTCCTTATCAATGATCGCTGCAGAGCATCCGACAATTGCATCAGAGCCGAGCAGTAACCACAGGGGCCATTCATGTTGTTCTGAAGGAACAATGGCACAGCTGTGATTTTTGATGGCATGGGCCACAACTACAGCTCCTCCCCCACTATGTCCAATATGGATTCACTGGCTGTTGACAGGAAATTTTTTCACCAGCGCAGCCTGAGCGCTTTGTGTGTTCCAGGCGCAGGGGAGGCCCCGCTACCGCCTTGCAGGTGGTCACACCAGACTCCTGCTTAAAGCTGTGAAATTATGCTTACACTAATGATGGCTAGGGATGCTTGTGTCCCAGATTTGAAAATGGGTAAATTAATTTTTTCCAAAAGGGCAACCACTTGTAAAGGCACAAAGGTCTTCAAGGGCACTGTTAGCTGTGAAATGTCTCAATTTCTGTGGTGCGCAAGCGCCGTTGTGGCAGTGCACAGGGTGTCATTGCAACCCCTAGCACCCCGGGGATTGAGGGGATGCATAGTGCAAAAAAAGGGTGTCATTGCATTGCCGATCTGGCCTTTTGGCTATCCACGAATACAAAACTGACAGGAATTCAGGAATTCAGTTGTTCATTGCAATGAATCTGAGAAGTTACAGGATCTGAAGCAGTTTGTCCACCAATGGAGGGATAGATTGTTTTCATTCAAAGACTGTAGGAAGGGTGGTGTTTCTTGGTGGGGTATTTCTATGTTCCAATTGTGAAGATGTGTTTTGCAAGAATGGGTATTGTGGGTAAATTTGTCAACAGTCATGGTATATAATGAATGAATTGCCCATATGGTGGTCATGTTCGTGTATTGCAATACTCTTGGAACATTTTTCTGCATGCTTGCTAAAGCACAAGCCTTGGCAAGAACAATCGGGCGTTGCAGCATTAATATCCGGTTCACATAATTGTATGCTTGCCAAATGCAAATATACATTTTCCTATTATCTCTAATCTACAACTATGATCACCGAAATCTTGAAATCCCAAATCAAATAATGTAGTCCATTAGGTGGTACAAATATGCCATCCCGAGTGTACTGGATTCTAAATATTTGATAAATATTACCACACAAGCCGAGAAAAAAAAACATAGGTTTTGATTCTACACCAAGGTACACCTTGGTACAGGGGGTACAGGGGAGGGAGGTAGGGACCCCCCCCCCCTATTTTGGGGTCGGGAAACGCAAAAAACCATGTCTTAGAAGTGAATTGGATGGTTATTAGTGGGTATTTGCCCCTATCAAGGGCTCACAATAGCTAAAAATAGGGTATGACATCACTGCTGGTAGGATCTTAACCAGAGTACTAAAAATATCCACTAAATCCTAAAAATAACCCACACCACCCCTATATACATCCAATAACATAGTAATTCAGCGTTTTTAACATACTCTTGTCCAATTTCATGTCCCTGAAACCATTATTGGGGGTATTTGGTGCTAGTATTAGGGGTTTGGACCACAATTGTACCTATGTTTAGTACTCTGATTAGGATCCTACCAGCAGTGATGTCATACCCTATTTTTAGCCATTGTGAGCCCTTTATAGGGGCAAATACCCACTAATAACCATCCAATTCACTTCTAAGACATGTTTTTTTGTGTTTCGCGGCCCCAAAATAGGGGGGGGGGGGGGGGCTACCTCCCTCCCCTGTACCCCCTATACCCCCTGTACCAAAGTGGATACACTGCCCTACATATGCCATATATATTACTACACCCCTCTCCCCTTAAATTTAGCTAGCAACAACAACAAGCAAGCAAGCAAGCAAGCAAGCACGTCACCATTCCGTTTTGGCCATTGCACCTTCCCGACGCCTCGGGCTTGACTCTACTTTAGCCATCCTAGAGCCTAGCTGGTGGCCTTGGCGAATCCAAGTTTTGAGCCACAAACTCACCGGTGGCGGCCCGGGGCGGGTGCGCCAAGTCGGGGGGTGCCCTCCCAAATCTGCGCCGTTTTGGGCCAAAAACAGCCATTTTTCGCCCAAAATAGCCCCAAAACCCGGGCGAAACGCCCAAACGAAGGGAAACGGTGCATACATTACACGTGCAGCTTCACTTCACCGTGGCAAAGAGCCCTCTAGTGCCTTTCAACTCCACGATATGTCCCAAAAACGACCCCAAAAGGCACCAAAAAGCTCCAAAATCTGCGCAATGTGCACCAACACTCTGAAACCAAGCACGGGCCGTATCTTGGGCTACATGGCTCAATTCCAAATTCCGAAGGCACCTAGTCCAACCGCAACCCCCCACTTTTTGTGGTTTCCAAGCCTCGGAATCGCCCAACGAGCCACCTATACCCCCGTACCAGTGGTCATTTGGTGGAGCCGGAGGGCAGCCCGGTTTGCGCACGGACAGGGCCAACGGTGGGTCCACCAGGGTCCCCGGGGCGAAAAAAATCATTTTTTCCAAAGTTGTTCCTAGACCACTTGGGATGCTTAAACAAGTGTTTTTTGCCCGTTTTGAGCTCCTGGTGACGCGTTTTGGGCCATGGAAAATCCCAAAATGCCTTGAAAATGGGCCGTTTTGGGACCAAAAAAGAGTCCACAATGGGACAAAAACGCGTTTTTCCAAAGGTGCTCCCGGACCATTTTGGATGCTCAAACAAATGTTTTTAGCGCATTTTGAGCCGGTGGTGACCCGTTTTGACCCATGGAAAATCCCAAAATGCCTTGAAAGCAAGCACACCGCCATTTCGTTTTGGCCATTGCCCTTCACATCGCCTTGGGCTCGACTCTACTTTGGCCATCCTGTGAGCGCCAGATTCCGCAAGACGAGGCGCTATACAAAAGTCGTTTGTTGCGTGCTTATGATCCACTCCCACATCCGTGTTCACCCATGTTTGACGTACAATTTTTGGAAAATGCCTTGAAAATGAAGTAAGCGCCAGATTCCGCAAGACGAGGCGCTATACAAAAGTCGTTTGTTGCGTGCTGAGGTTGTGCACATCAAACCGTCCATGGACCGTCCATGCTGTGAGCGCCAGATTCCGCCAGACGGGGCGCCATACAAAAGTCGTTTGTTGCGTGCTGAAGTTGTGCACATCAAACCGTCCATGGACCGTCCATGCTGTGAGCGCTAGATTCCGCAAGACGAGGCGCTATATAAAAGTCGTTTGTTGCGTGCTTATGATCCACTCCCACACTCGTGTTCACCCGTGTTGGACCTACAATCCCGCAAGACGGGGCGCTATACAAATGTTGCTTGCGTGCTGAAGTTCTGAACATCAAACCGCCCATGGTGATCAAACCGTCCAATGCTGTGAGTGCCAGATTCCGCAAGACGAGGCGCTATACAAAAGTCGTTTGTTGCGTGCTTATGATCAACTCCCACGCTCGTGTTCACCCGTGTTGGACCTACAATCATTGAAAAATGCCTTGAAAATGAAGTGAGCACCAGATTCCGCAAGACGAGGCGCTATACAAAAGTCGTTTGTTGCGTGCTGAAGTTGTGCACATCAAACCGTCCATGGTGACCAAACCGTCCATGCTGTGAGCGCCAGGTTCCGCAAGACGAGGCGCTATACAAAAGTCGTTTGTTGCGTGCTTTTGATCCACTCCCACCCTCCTGTTCACCCGTGTTGGACCTACAATTATTGGAAAATGCCTTGAAAATGAAGTGAGCGCCACATTCCGCAAGACGAGGCGCTATACAAAAGTCGTTTGTTGCGTGCTAAACTTGTGCACAAGGTTCTTTCATCAAACCGTCCATCGTGATCAAACCGTCCATGCTGTGAGCGCCCAATTCCGCAATATATATATTATATATATATATATATATATATATATATATATATATATATATATATATATATATATATATATATATATATATATATATATATATATATATATATATATATATATATATATATATATATATATATATATATATATATATATATATATTACTACACCCCTCTCCCCTTAAATTTAGCTAACAAGCAACAAGCAACAACACGTCTCCTTGCCGTTTTGGCCATTGCTCCGTCCCAACGCTTCGGATCATTTGCCCATGTAGCCATCCTGGAGCCTAGGTGGTGCCCTTGCCAAATCCAAGTTTTGAGCCAAAAACTCACCGGTGGCGGCCCGGGGCGGTGGCGCCAAGTCGGGAGGTGCCCTCCCAAATCTGCGCAGTTTTCGGCCAAAAACAGCCATTTTTCGCCCAAAACAGCCCTAGTAAGGGTTCAAAACAGCCAAACAAAGGCAAACGGCTGCTACACTCAAGGTGCGGATTGACTTTCTCGTGACCAAGGGACCTTTGATACCCTCTAACTCAACGATATGTCCGAGAAACGGCCCAAAAAGGCGCCAAAAAGCCCCAAAAACTGCGCTATGTGCACCAGCACCCCGAAACCAAGCACGGGATTTATCTTGGGCTACGTGGCTCAAAATCCAATTCCGAGGGCACCTAGTCCACCCGCAACCCCCCAACTTTTTGTGCTTCCCACCCCTCGGAATGGCCCAATGAGACACGTAGACCCCCGTCCTAGTGGTCACTTGGTGCAGCCGGAGGGCCGGCCAGCCCACGCACAATGGGGGCCAACGGTGGGTCCACCAGGGTCCCCGGGGCGAAAAAAATGATTTTTTTCAAAGTTGTTCCTAGACCACTTGGGATGCTCAAACAAGTGTTTTTAGGCCGTTTTGAGCCCGTGGTGGCGCGTTTTGGGCCATGGAAAATCCCAAAATACCTAGAAAATGGGCCGTTTTGGGACCAACAATGCGTCAAAAATGGGTGAAAAATGCGTTTTTCCAAAAGTGATCCTGGACCATTTATGTTGCTCAAACAAGTGGTTTTAGCCCATTTTGAGCCCGTGGGGACGGGTTTTGGCTCCTGGAAACTCCCAAAATGCCTTGAAAATGGGCCATTTTGGGACCAACAATGGGTCAAAAATGGGTCAAAAACGCGTTTTTCCAAAAGTGATCCCAGACCATTTGGGATGCTCAACCAAGTGTTTTTAGCCCGTTTTGAGCCCGTTTTGACCGAGTTTAGCCCCTTCCACGACATGTATGCACCACTTTGTACCCTTCGCCCGTACCTTAGAACCGTGTGGTGGAGCCACCTAGAGTTGGGAGAGGGGTGTAGATTAGAGGATATATATATATATATATGTGTGTGTGTGTATATATATATATATATATATATATATATATATATATATATATATATATATATATATATATATATATATATATATATATATATATATATATATATATATATATATATATATATATATATATATATATATATATATATATATATATATATATATATATATATATATATATATATATATATATATATATATATATATATATATATATATATATATATATATATATATATATATATATATATATATATATATATATATATATATATATATATATATATATATATATATATATATATATATATATATATATATATATATATATATATATATATATATATATATATATATATTGGAAAAACGCGTTTTTGACCCATTTTTGACCCATTGTTGGTCCCAAAACGGCCCATTTTCAAGGCATTTTGGGATTTTCCATGGCCCAAAACGCGCCACCACGGGCTCAAAATGGCCCAAAAACACTTGTTTGAGCATCCCAAGTGGTCTAGGAACAACTTTGGAAAAAATCATTTTTTTCGCCCAGGGGACCCTGGTGGACCCACCGTTGGCCCCCACTGTGCGTGGGCTGGCCGGCCCTCCGGCTGCACCAAGTAACCACTGGTACGGGGGTCTACGTGGATCGTTAGGCAATTCCGAGGCTTGGAAACCATAAAAAGTGGGGGGTTGCGGGTGGCCCAGGTGCCCTCGGAATTCGTTTTTGAGCCACGTAGCCCAAGCTACGGCCCGTTCTTGGTTTCGGGGTGCTGGTGCACATTGCGCAGTTTTTGGGACTTTTTGGCGCCTTTTTGGGCCGTTTCTCGGACATATCGTGGAGTTAGAGGGCACCAAAGGTCACTTGGTCGGGAGAAAGCCAATCCGCACGTGCAGTGTAGCAGCCGTTTGCCTTCGTTTGGCTGTTTTGAACCTTTACTAGGGCTTTTTTTTGGGCGAAAAATGGCTGTTTTTGGCCCAAAACTGCGCAGATTTGGGAGGGCACCTCCCGACTTGGCGCCACCGCCCCGGGCCGCCATCGCTGAGTTTTTGGCTCAAAACTTGGATTTGGCAAGGGCACCACCTAGGCTCCAAGACGGCTACATGGGCAAATGATCCGAAGCGTTGGGACGGAGCATTGGCCAAAACGGCAGGGAGACGTGTTGTTGCTTGCTTGTTGTTGCTTGTTAGCTAAATTTAAGGGGAGAGGGGTGTAGTAATATATATATATATATATATACATATATATATATATATATATATATATATATATATATATATATATATATATATATATATATATATATATATATATATATATATATATATATATATATATATATATATATATATATATATATATATATATATATATATATATATATATATATATATATATATATATATATATATATATATATATATATATATATATATATATATATATATATATATATATATATATATATATATATATAGTCATAGTCATAGTCATAACCACTTATCATGCCGTCTACTGGAGTTACCGGGCATCTCGCGCCGACAGGTGGTTCCTGCCTCGCTCGATCCCGTGGGTCCCAGGGCTGCCTGAGGTGGCCCACAGCATGACGGAGGACCCAGAGGACCGGGGATATCGGTCAACCAGGCTTTGGGGGCAGTGGCAACTGCAAAGCGTTAGCATTAGCAACGGCGACGGACGCTGGCCCGTTTGTTCGCCGGGGGTAAGGGGGCAAGGCAAAGCAGCGCAGCAGCATCGCAACAAGCAGAAAGCAAGGGCATCTCTGTCCGTCGCAAAGCGGCAACCAAGGAACAAAGCAGCACGCATGCGGCGAAGCGAGAGCTGACCCTCCGTCGTTCGCGTACCCCCGCCACCGTGGAGACATCCATCACTCACGACCCCATGGAATCCATTGCCGTCTGCGTCCTCGAGACTGCCCACCACCCCTGACTCCACGTATCCCTCTGCCAGCACGCAATAGCCCTTATGTGCATAGCCAGGATTTCTGGGAGGCTCCAGCCTAGCCTGGCCCTCAGCTTTCATCGCCCCCATGTCTCCACAATGTACGCCACCGTCCCACCGCACCAGTCCCTTAGTATAGTACAGAAACACGGTATCAATTCCACGTCCCCGTGGCCCTGTGCTGCCCCCACACCCCAGATATATACCATGCTGGCACCCCATGTCAGGGGCCAGCGCCCAATCTGCTTCGAGGTAACCACTTGCCCACATATAATATATCTTGAGGGTCTACAGGGGGGGACGCCGGCCGCTACGCGACGGGAGTGGCGCAACCCGTGAATATCGCTGGCTGGGATTCGGGCTGGTGGGTGCCGTAGCTTGGTTATCGACCCCCTGTAGGGGTACCCACCAGAGGCTCGCCCCGGGCTGTGGTAACCAGGTGCACCTCATCTGGCCCACATACAATGCCCTGGCGCCTACCCTTGACCCTTACCTGCACTGATTGGCCAGCTTCCGTGGTTGCGCCTCTTCCGCCACAGCAGCGGCCAGGCCGCAGGTTCGGCCCCCACCGACGACGTGGCGAGCCTACTTATAGCATTGGCCCGCGCGTCACCCCCCGGACCACTCAGTATGCCGCTCCTCTGCCCTCCTCGCCTCTAGCCGACCGGACTGGCGCCCCCCAGGGGTAAGCCGTTACAGTGGTGAGGCGACTGCATACTCTTCGCTACGACGCCGCGCAGTACCGCCGTTGCCACGCCGACGTCACCTGCTAGCCGCCACGACACGCACTACCGCAACCACAAGGCCATGGTCAGAGGCTAGACTATGTACATGCCCGCAGGCACGGTCCCTCTAGTTTGTTAACGGGGCCAGGGGATGCCCCCGCGCTTCCCCTGAGTTGTTAGAGGGGTCAGGGGGACATCCCCGTGCTCCCCCACTGTACGGTTCCCCAGTACCGCCGCGTTCCCCCACCGTACGGACCCCAGTACCGCCGCGTACCCCGACCATACGGTCCCCAGTACCGCCGCGTATACCCCGACGATGCCAGTACACCGTCATCTGGAACTTCCCCGCTGCTCCCCCACTGTACGGTTCCCCAGTACCGCCGCGTACCCCCACCGTACGGATCCCCAGTGCCGCCGCGTTTACCCCCAAGACTCCAGTACGCCGCCACCTGGAACTCCACGTGCCCCCCGTGAGCGCTCCTCCCATGCTGCCACATCGTCTCCACGACGCCCGCCATACTGTCCCCCTGACGACCCCACTGTCATATCCTTCCACGCACACATCTCCGCCCCGTCGCCGCTCCCGGGGCCTGCAGGCTGACCCCGCAACCCCGTGTAACACTCCCAGGGGGCGCCGCAACGCTGTAACCCCCAGACAACTCCGTGCACCCCCGGTGTATCCCGAGCAACCACTCTCAACACTGCCGTAGCCGGGCCGCCAGTAGAGACCCCGGTGCCATGGGAATACCCTACAGGGGTTTGGGCCTTATTACCCTGGTCGGGACGACCCATGACACCTCACTGTTGTATGCGGCGACCCGGGGCAGGCGGGTGAAGCATCCCTGTCCGACCCTCATGCACGGGGGCAGTACGGCTCACCATCAGGCCGGCACGACCTGTCACATCGCGTTGGCCGTCATACGCCGCCTGCCAGTACCGCACAACCAGGCCGCGAAGGCACTGCTTCTCAGGCGCTACCCCCTCCGCTGCGTCCAGAGTAGGGACGGTAGCTGGTGCACCCACAATTCCGAACCCCATCAACCTGCACCCCCGGCCCCCACCACGCCGTCACCATTTCCTCCGCGATGCCACAACCAGAGTATCCGTGAGTCGCCCTCCAGAGCCGCCCACCACAGCATCAGGGGCAGGGCCGCAGACGGCGCTCCAGGGCACCGTACCCCTTCCACTCAGACGCTCTTCAGGCCATCCTGGATAGTCTTCCAGGCACTTGAGGACATCTGTCCAGAGTGCCGCAGTGCCCACCTCGCCTTAGGCCACCCCCTATCGGCACGCTCCTTACATGTCCCGCACAGCGGGGCGGAGGCACACTGATGAACCCAAACTGACACCGTTTCCCCGCACCCGTGGCATCGCTGCGGAAGCACAGACCGCGATGGAACGCAGTTACCATCACAACACTGCGACCACAGGTCCTGCCATACATCGCAGCACGCGTCCTGGAGCCCGAGCAAAGCCCTCGCCAGCGTGCGTGCTATGGCACAACTGAGGAGGCTGCGCCTCGCTTCCTCCCACGTGGACACCGGGCGGAGTATCGGTCGCCCGTCGGGCATCACCGGCAGGCTCTCAAGCAGCCGGGGCCACCGCGCCACTTTGGGGCTGCGTGTGCCATGCGCCAGGAGCTCCCAACCGTAGTCTCGCAAGACCTCCCCAATGACATCAACCCCGTCCTGCTCCGGGCCCCTGGCCGAAGCCAGAACCAAGCGTTGTCCTCCCGCCCGAGCCTCAATGACCGCCTCGAGGCCCAGGGTGTCAAGGGTGTGACGGGCATCGGCAGCCACGTGGTCGTCTCCCTCTGGCAGAGAGAACATGGCCTCCGTGACGTGGCCTTGCGCGTCGTCACCCTGTACCCGTGCCCCCTGCTTGGAGCCCACTAACACTGCCATGGACCGCTGCTCCGTGACCGCTGGTACGGCTCGTCGCAGCTGCCGGTCATACAGCCAGAACGTACCCACGTCAAGTACGACAGCCACCGCCAGGACTGGGAGACTGCACAGAGGTTGCTGAAGGACCGGCAGCACCTCGCGAGGACAGCCCATGACGTTCCCCACAGCTGGATGGTTGGCGTACACCTGGAGCCAGGGATCACTCTGGCCGTCAGGGCTTCTCACCTTGGTACCACGCATCTGGGCCCACGACTGCGCCGACACCACGCGGGACCACTCCCTGAATGCCGTGATGTCCCGCGCCACCCAGGAACCGATCCACTGGTCGAAGGCCTGCGCCACCGCCGCCATCCAGTGAGGGAACAAGGACAGGGCCTCGTCATGCTCGACGCACGACCGCGACACCAGCAGTGCGTGCAGCGGTGCCCTCTGAAAGGTTGTCCGCAGGTCGCCGGGGAGGCCGGCAAACGGGTTCCACGGCGGACGCTGCAGGATCCTCCCTGCCGGCGGGCAGAAGGGTGTGTCACCGCGCAGGAACGCGTATACCGCCCTCCTATGATCTTGCATCGGCAGCTGCATGATCTGGGTGAGCCGATGGTTCCTGCGGGCATACACATCTTCCCCAATCTGGACCATGTCCTCCACAAAGAGCCTGGCCTTGGCAGGGCCCCGGGACGACGCCGCCCGCACCGCAGCGAACAGCCGCTTCAGGTCCCCGGGGACGACACCCGCCATCAGGGATTCCGTCCACCTGCAGCCGTGCTCCCTCCATGCCACGAACTCCAGCGCCCTGTCCGTCAGGGGTAGCTCCGCCGTGAACTCCTCCACACGCCTGCACAGGAGCCCAGCCACCTCCTCGTCCAGCGCACACAGTAGGCGCATGTGGCCACTGTCCTCCTCCGGCCCCCCACAGAAGATACAGGGGTGGGCTGGTATTGCCATACGCGTGAGCTTCTGTCTCCACCGCCGCATGACCTGCATGGTGGACAAGCGACCGTCACTTGCCCGCAGCATATTCCTGTGCGTTGGGCTGTGATGCACAGCTCCGAGGGGCATCGCCTCGCAGGCGCCAGCCAGTGGCGTGTGCGCCCTGGTGCGAGCCGCCAACGAACGCCACTCCATCTCCCGGACTTGCTGAAGGGCTTGCATGGATGGCACACGCGGCTCGAGCTCACCATTATCCCCCGGCACCAAGAGGATGGCGTGCTCCTTCGGCAGGACAAGATGGACTGGCGGGGCCATTGCACGGGCCGCGGCAGAGTCCGGTGCCTCGAGCGGGACCGCCGCCAAGTGCGAGCTCTGCCTCACCACCCAGTGGTGCGGCCCCCCAACTCGGCGTGGCAGCCGCCCCAGCCCCTCCACTATCCAGCTCAGTGCGTGCTGATTGACCAGATGTGATGTCGGCCCCTTGATGCCACGGTACAGGGCCTCCTGCGCCCTGCGGAGATGCGCTCCTATGACGGACGCATCCACCACGTGTACCGTGCACGCTGATGGGGGCGTGTGCAACAAGTACGCCGCCGCGCCAATGATCTCTGCCTCCGGGACCGTGCCGTAGATGGCACCCGTCCATGTGGGGATTCCGTGGCTGGCCACCGCCACGTTTGTGGCGTCGTCTCCCTGGGGCGACGCGTCAGACGATGTGACTTTAGTCGCCACCGGCACCCAGCAGTACCGGTGGGGCTCCAGCCACGCCACGTCGGAGTGGGGGCTCTGCACCACCTTTCCCAGGGACGCCGCACTGGAGGCCGTGAGCTCCGGGGACAGGACCACCCTCGGTCGATACACCGCATGTGGTCTCCAGGCCAGGTCACATCCGCAGACTGACTTTATGGCGTCCAGGGCGGTGGTATACTCCGCTCCCCAAACTGTTGCGGAGCAGGAAGGCTGGTATACCACCACAGACCCCTGCTGCACTGCGCCGCCATCACGCAACGACGTGACGGCGACGTGCGGATCGTGCGGCACGTTGGACATCCGGACCACTTCCGGGACCAAGTACTCATCCAGATCCGGGATTGGGCCTGCCGGCAGCAAAAGAACAATTGCCCATTCGCTGCACTTGTGCACCGCCGCGCACGCCCTGGAAAACGCTGGCCGCCCGTGCACAACCCACAGTGGTGGCGGGCTTATGCCGCCCCCGTAAAGAAGGTCCCTACCAGGACCGGCCCCCGCTGTGCCCCTTCCGCCTGTAATCCCTGCTGATTTGCTCCTGATCAATGCTTGCATTATTCAAAGTCCCGGGTCCAAAATCCAAAAATATAGAAAATCGAAAAATACAATCCTCCTTCAACCCTGAACAGCCATCAGATCCCACAAATGCAGCAATAACCCGATTCACAATCCAATCCACGATGCGGGCTTCCGTTCAGCACACCGGTCTTCCCACGGTGGCGGGCATGTACAAGAATTGCACCAAGGAAGAAAGCCCTGAAATTGGCATATGAACACAAATAAAGCAAAGTTGGGGAAAGAGGTAAACATACACATTCACAACCATGAACCCCTCATTCCCTGGACTCAAGACCTTCCCTTGACTCACCAACATATTGCCCTGAACCAGTTCAAATGAGATGGCTGAATGCCATGTGTCACACGTCACTACACAAACCCCCAAAATGTGTTCACTCCCAAGCTTATAAATCCTACCCCAATAGAGGAGGTGGCGTGTCATGGCCTAGAGTGGCACTCAGGACCATGCCCTACCCTGACATAACCTTGGTTGGACTTGGAGTCGAATGGGCTTGGAGATATGCCCCATGAGTTTGAACTCATAACATGCCAAAAAACTGCCAATTCACACCATAATGGCCATATATCACATATATGCTCAAAATTGAAGTTACCTCTTATCCGAAGGCTCAAAGCATGCATGGAATCGAAGTCTAATATTCATGGAGGATAGAGACCAAAGGCCAATGCCCATGTACATCCCCATTTTACCCTCAAAACCCCTTCGGATATGGGCGCCACGCACTGCCCAAGTCAGCCCATGATCTTGAGACCAATTCTTGTGATCCTTCGTGCGCCAAGCCAAATGGAGTACGCGATCCGGCATATGGTGGTGTTCAACTCCAAAGCATATGCCAACATATGAAGAACATACCATAGTTCGACTCTCCATAGGCTTCTTGCTGATTGCCGACCAGGTAAGTACACAAAATGCAAAAATGAGCAAAAATTGAGGTCCAAAACATGAAAATATGTCCAAATACAAAGTTGTCATGATAGTATATCTCTATGCTCACCCATGATATCCGCTCATGGTTCAATACACAAATGATTGGAACCATTTGCGAACAATTCCCCCACTTGGATCCCCAATCGGGCGCATGGAGATACCTTCGCCACTCATATCTACATGCCCCATGAAAATGGGAGTGCACTCATGGATCTCTTTGCCTAACATACCATGAGCAATACATATGCGGTAGACTTAGTCTAGCGCTTTGAATTCCACCATTGAGACATGGGCAAAACCCTTGTCACGTATGGCTCTTCATCTCTTCGGCCACACGAAGATATATAACATGGGCGTGAGCATATCAAGACATATACCATGCGTATAAAACATACCCTCAAAAGTGGCTCCCACCATGATATGCCATGTCCCTCCATGGACATAACTTCACGTCAAAAATGCGTAGGAACCCAAGGAAAGTATCTATGCAACCCCAACACTCATGCGGTACACTCGAAAGTCGCATTAAAATATTCGGTTGCATGGTCCAAGAGTTATACATCAATTTATACTCTCTTGACCATTATCCCTTGCAACACCGGGCATGTGTACGCACCAAAGGCGTTTGATGCTTCCTAAATTAAGTTGAGACCAAGGCGCTTGCAACGCAACTTTCCCTATTCTCTTTCCTCACACTCGCTCGTAGATATGGCCCTTCAAAGTGGTCCCACGATTCACTTTTGTTTCCCTTATATCTCCAAGTCAAATGGGTGGCAAGTATAAGGGAAACCTGATTCGGGCATAGGGAGAAGAGTACGACCACTCGAAGAAGTCCAAATCAAGTGCGGCGATGTCGAAGTCGAAAATCCGATTTCGACATCGCGAAAAATTCAGATGAAAATTTCGAGTGCTTATTTAGAAAATTGCGGAAGCAACGAACCCTTTGCTGATGAAATCTGACCCTTCAACGGAGTATCCGCCAAAATATCTGGAAATAACAGTTAACCAATCGGTTAACGCAAAATCACGAGCCAACTGACGGTCGCCGATACATTGACCATCAGATCGAAAGGCTGAAAAATTACGGAAACATCATGATAATAAAACCCTGTTGATTCCTGATATTCTGATATATAAATCTCAGCTGGCGGCGCCTCGGTACTGAATATGGCCGCTCGTAGCCGGAATGGCCAAACCTATCACACTATCACATCGGGTTAGTTCAGGTGGACGGGAGAGTATGATATCAGCCAGTGGCGGCTTGTCGGCACATAGATACACACCCCAAGTGACCCAAAGATGGCTCTTCGTGGCCCGACACACGGCACAGTCGCTGCAGTACCTATCCAGGATGGCGTAGTACCCCGGAGGGAACTTGAAACGCCACTCCAGGTCCTGCTGCATCTTGTCTCGGCCAGGGTGCATGAGCTGGGCGTTGTGCCAATGGTCAATGAGCTCCTCCACTCGGTTTTCGGGCACCAGCAGCTTGTCCTTGAGGAACAACTTGTCGCCATCCTCGGTCAAGCCCTCGGGCCATTCGTCGTCCGACGGGGCGCTCACGGCATTCCAGTACTTGCTCCAGTGCTCGGATGCCGCGTAGTCATCCGACCAGTCCTCTGTGAGCACCGACCTGACTAGTGTAAAACGCCTTTCAAGACCTCAGAGTCTTGTTTCGGCCAGTACTTTCCCATGACTTCAGAATTTTCAAACCTCTCATTTTCAATCCCCTGCAGTCCCATTTTGAAAACCTTGAAACGACGCCCTTCTTGTAATTGCCGCACGCAATGAATCAAATGAGTTGATCAATCTTGACTTGGTGATACGGCCAACCCACAGCCACGCACACTAGGCCACCGAACACCTCCTCCGGGACCCCCTGATCAAAGAAGCCACCATGACAGGGGCAGTGACACAGGCCCTGCACCGACACCTCACCAAACACACGGAAAGCCCCATGGAGGCAGCAGCACGCCTCCAGCTAGAAGCGGTCCGCAGAGCAGCGGCCCAAATGGTACACCGCAAACACCTCCTACTAACACACGCGGAACAACTCACCGACCCCACCGCCAGGGAACACATGCACCGTCTCATCCATTACCATGCCGTGCATGACCCAGACGTCCACTAACCCGCTCCACGCCCCGCACGCGCCCCCCGTCTCCATCCACAGGTCTCCAAGGCACCACCACAGCGCCCCGAGACCCGTCTCGCACCCAAGAAGCCACCCGGCACCGCCCAGTCCGGCCGAGCCCAGCCAGGGCCAACCATCCATCGACGTAGACGCGCAAGACCCCGGCAGCCCATCCAGCCCACCCCCCCCGGACCCGGGGCACCCCCCCCTCACACCGGCCACCATCCGCGACCCCGACCTCCTCCGAGCGACCCTCCAAGACAGGGCCCCGACCACCCCCCTGGGCTGGTACCGCCTACAAGAGGACTGGACCAAGCTCACCGTCAAAGCGCTCCGGGACCTGACCACCCCAGGCAGCGGCCTCCACGAGACCATAGTAGACCTCGTGCTCTGGCGAGCCCGCAAACACACCCGGGGCCAGCCCATCTGGATCCCCCCCATCGAGTGGGGCCAGGCCCTGACGCACGACACCGGCATCAACGTCACGCGTCGAGGGACCGTACGCCTACGGCGGGCCCAAGCGGAGACGGACCACCCAGCGGACCCGAACCACCCGGAGCAGTGGGAACGGGCCACCGCGCCCAACCGCGACACCGCCCTCCGCGCCGCCGGCCTCCGCACCCCGGACGACGACCTCCCCCCCCCACCTACAGACGGTGACCACCCCCCGCCGGAGGTCTGGGTTACAGTCCTCGAGCGCGGCCACTACTACGTGATAGCCGCTACGGCGGCGTCCCCCGGCCCGCAATGGATCATCCAGGGGACAGACACCATGTTCGCCCCGGAGACCGCCCCACCAGGGGCAGTGGGGGACCCCACCACCCAGCACAGGATCCTCAGGGGTGTCCTCCAGCCAGGGGACACGCCCCCAGCCCGCGCCCTGGCCCAAATCACCTCAGGGAAGGCGGGCTACCACCTGGGATTGGCCATGCTCTGCCTAACCCACTGGATCCAGCGCCACTGGCCACCCACGGGGACGGTGCCCTGGGTTTGGGCCATCCCCACCGCCCACACACAAGTCGAGGCAGGCCCGGACACACGACCAAACCCCCCCCCCAGACCGCAGCAGTCCCTCACCTGCGGGTACCACGCCATCCACAGGGTCCTCAACCGCGCGGGTCTTAGCCCAAAGCTAGCATGGCCCCTTCCCACCACTGACCAAGAGGTCCACCAGATACGAAAGCTTGTCTGCGAAATCCTTGCCGCGGCAGCAGAAGACGGCAAGCTTCTCCTCCAAACCGCCCGGCCTACAACTGCCCACGCAAGCGCGCGGCAAGCGGACACATACACCGGCACAGCACACCCCCCCGCACAATCCCCGCCCATGCCCCCCCCCTCTCGCTGCTCAACCGGAGACCCACACACGCCCACCATCGCGCGCACCCCCGGGCCCCGCGACACGGGCCTCCCCCACCCGCCCGAACACCAGCACACGCCCGCCACACACCCACCCACCGGCCACCCTTCACCGCCCCCCACACTCGACAACCCACAGACACCCGCCAAGGGGAGCCCCGCGCCCCGCGGCACGCCCACCCCACCCAGTGGCCCGCCCACGCCCCCCACACACACCCCAGAGGACCCAGGCCCACCCCCCCCGGCCCCTGAATGCAGCCCACGCGAACTGTTCCCCCCCGCGGACACCAACCCACACGACCTCGCACATTGCAGGACCCGGGCCCAGCCGAGCCCAGAAAGAGAAGGCCGCAGCCCCGCGCCTCCCTCCCCCGCCGCTGCCGACCAGATCGGCCCGCCGGGCCGCCAGGTCACGACCGGGCCCCCCCAGCCGCCCGCCCCCAACCTACAACCGGGGGACATGCCCTCCAATCTCCCCGCCGTGGCCGCAGCAGAAGCCGCCGCCCGCAAGCCCGCCAGCATCACAGCCCAACCCGCGTCCACCACCTCCTCCTCGTCCTCAGCCTCGTCCACCTCCTCCACCTCATCCTCCGACCCCCCCCTCCCCGCCAAACTCATCCTCAAGGCCACGGCGAAAGCCAAAGCCGCGGCCGCACGCACCAACCCCTCAACCCCCACACAGGCGACTCAGGCACCCCGGCAACCCACCGGGACGACCCCCGACCCGACATCGGCGCCCTCACACCTCCGGACAGAGGTACTCCTCAACCTGGAACCGGACCCCAACCCCAAACCCGACCCCAAACCCAAGCCGGACCCCAACCCCAAACCCGACCCCAAACCCAAGCCGGCGCCCACGCGACCACACACAACACCGCACACGCAACGACACAAAACCACCCGACACCACCCCCGCCCGGGCCCTCGCCCAAGCCAGGACCCCCCACCCACCACAACCCGCGCCCCCCTCCCGCCGGCACCCACCACCACCGCGGAGACGGCCACCCAGCACGACCCCGTCCAGGCCCTCGTCCACATCCCCGTCACCAAGCGCCCCGTCATCCATCCCCCACAAACCACCACCACCGCCGGCCAAACCGACCCAGGGACGTGGGACCCCTGAACCATCGTCACCGTCAAGCCCGGCCCCCAACCCTTCCCCCATGCCCACCACATAGTGCAGCCTCGGGGACTGCCCACGATGCCCAACCCCCCACCCCCACAAGGGGGACCGGAAAACCCACAAGGACTCCATGGGCCATACCCGCAACACCAACCCCACCACTACCCACACCACCACCACCAGCGGCCCCACCACCACCACTACCAACACCACCCCCACCACTACCACTGCCCACCGCCCTACCCCACCGGGCCACAACCCCCCGTACACGAACAGCACCAGCGGACGGGATGGCAGCCACCGAGCGCCCCGCCCGCATACCCCACCTACCGCCAGGAGCCACCCCCCCCATACCAGCCACCACCCCTGTACCAGCCGTACCCCCGCGGCCACCATCCGATGGCCGAAGGGGCCCCATGGACGACGGGGGACCTCCCCCCCCAGGCGGCACCGCGGGAGGCCCCGTACCCCCCCGGCCACCATCCGATGGCCAAAGGGGCCCCATGGACGACGGGGGACCTCCCCCCCCAAGCGGCACCGCGCGAGGCCCCCCAGGGGCCGCCGACGCTTCCGGACTGGCCCGACTCGAGCGACGGGGGCCGGTCCCGCAAACGGCGGCGCTCCCGCTCCCCCCCCGCACGGCACACTCGCCCACGGCGCCCACACTCCCACCGCGCCTCAACCACCCACTCGCGCCGCTCCCGCTCCCCCAGGTACCACCACGACCCCCAGGGACCCCGCTCCCGTCGCTCCCGCTCCCCCGGGCACCACCACGGGCGCCACCGCCGCCCCATGTCCCCCTCCCCCTCCCCCCACCGGCCACCCAGCCCCCGCCACCACCACTCCCGCTCCCCCCGACGCAGCCAGGCACGCCACTGCCGCCCCACGTCCACCTCCCTCTCCCCCCACACGCCCCGCCGGGCTCCCCGTTCCCCCCGCCACCCGTACCCATCCACCACCCCCAGCCCCCGCCACCACCATTCCCGCTCCCCCGGACGCCACCGAGCGTGCCACCGCCGCCCCATGTCCACCTCCCCCTCCTGCTCCCCCCTCCGCCCGTACCCGTCCTCCACCCCCAGCCCCCGCCGCCGCCGCTCCCGCTCCCCCAGGCACCGCCACCCCCGCCACCACCGCAGGTCCACGTCTTCCCCCCGCCGCTCCAGGACCCCGGGCACGGACCCCCCCCCCCCGGGCCCCCGCCTACCTCGCCTGGTGGTCTCCCCCCGCTCTGCAGGAGCTCCGCCGCTGGGTGAAGTGGGCCGGAGGAGCGGGAAGGCACGAAGGGGTGCACATGGTGCATACTTTCGAGGAGGTGCGCACCCGCACCCCCGCAAACCCGAACGAGGCCGCCCCGGAGGCCATCATGCCGCAAGCGGCATGGGAGGCCCTCCTCCGCGATGCGGTCCAGGGCCTCCGCCCCCCCTACACCCCCCAGGCCCTCCGCCAGTGGCTCCAGGCCACCCACCCCCAGGCCTGGGCCACCGGCGCCCCCTCCCCACCCCGCCCCTCCCGCCACCACCACACCAGGAAGGGACAGGACAAGGGCAAGGGAAAGGCAAGGGGCACCAAGGACCACACAGACAAGAGGGCACGGAAGGGCCCCAAGTGAGGGCAGGCACACGCAGGGACTGGGCGCCGGAAGCGACACCACATGGGGGCAGGAAACCACCCAAGAACCAGGAAGGGGCGGGAACGGGGACCAAGACGCGGAGGAAAAGGGCACCACGGCAGGCACCACGACCCACACCCAGGAAGGGCACACCACGACGGGGAGACCAGCGCCGCCCCAGCCCCACCAAACACCCCAACACACACCACCGAAGCAAACATCGGACGCCAAGCGAATCACACCAGCGCACGCCCACCGGCCACCGAAAACCCGCGACTAGGGACCGAAACCCCCAAAGGACACGGGACCAAGGCACAGGCCCCCAGGGAGGGCAACCCCACGGACCGTCACGCGACCACACCATGGGCTATAAGGGCCGGGCTGCGTTACCGTCGCGGTTTGACGCAGAGTATTGCTATGCACTTGGATTGACGGCCGGGGGCTTGATCTCAGCTGGTCTCACGTCCGTGAGGGCGTCCGTCACCAACCTGGTGCGTCCAGTGGAGGAATGGCACTGCAGCGGCACGCCGATACCGTCCATGATGAATTTCGAGCGCCGCAAGGGGAAGTGAAAGGCTGTGATCGATCGCGAAGGCCTTGGTGCTGCTGGACGGTGCCCCCTTCAAGGCCGTCTCCGAGCGCCGTGAAGACTGGAAGTGCCAAGATTACTACCGGTGCCCCGGACCCCTGCAGTTCAGCACCGGAGATATGGACATCCCCCTGACCCTGAAGTATGAGCTCATCCCTGCCGGCGGCACCGACCCGGACCCTCATGTCCCTGCCAGCGCAGCCGAGCTACAGTGCAAGCCTTTCGCCACTCAAACAGCGTTCGGAAGCCACCTCCACCGTCCGACTCCTGATTTCTGTTTGTCTGCCTTGGAGAAGGAACGCCTTTCCTACACCCCGAGTACGCCTGCCTGTCTGCGAGGCCCGGTGAAGATTGAGTCCATGGGTGAGGGTCAGCGTGCACGCCCCAAGGACACCGTGATCATTCAGCAGAATTTCCCGAAGACCTACCCGACCCACCAGCCCGAGCGGCACGCCCAAGCCCCCACAGCACGGACCCAGCGAGCCAACCACACCTAACCGCACCCCCCAACCACCAGCCGGCCACACTCCAGCCCGCACTCCGCACCACGACACAGGCCAGGCTGACCTCCACTGACCCACCGCGGCATCACGCGAGACCACGGCACACCGCACCACAGCGCACCACAGAGCAACGCACCACAGCACGACGCGACGCGACGCGACACAGAGCGGCACAGCACGACACAACTGACCCTAACCTGAGGGGCTAACCGAAGCCAGCCACCGCACACCCTGAAAGGCGCCGCGCCACCACGCCACGCACCAGCACCGCAGGCCACACACGGGGCCACAGCGCGCCCGGCGACAACGGTGGCGGACCACCCAGAAGATTACAGCCGGCACCGCAGAGGAGTAAGCACATGAACAACCCAAGCCCCCTAACCCAAAACCACAAGCAGCCGCCTGGCGCAGCCGCCCAGCCGGCAGAGCCAGGACCTAACCCGGCAAGAAGGGGCGCCGAGCCCACCGTGTACAAAGCCCACCCGACCCATGGGGCCGGAACGTGGCCACGCAGAACGCAACTGAAGACAACAGCCCGGAAGACAACACTGAATGCAGGCCAGTGCGTGCGCCAGCCCAGGGGAGGCAGAGGGAGGAACAGGCAACCCCCCCCCCCAGAAAAAAAAAAAGGAGGGGGGAGGGGGAAAAGGCACGAAAACAGCCCACAGCTGCCAAACCGCCCGCCAACACCACCACAGGCGGCCAAGCCCCCCCCCAGAAGGCAAAAAAAAAAAAAAAAAGAAAAAAGGACCCCCACAGAGGCACAGGGGGACCACCCACCCAAAACCGGCAACACCAAGCCAGTAACAGCGGACCACGGGGAAAAGGGACACGGAAAAAAAAAAAAAAAAAAAGAGAGCCACCAGCCCAGCCCGAAAGAAAGGGGATGGAGGGACAGGGACCACAAAGCCCGGAAAAGAAAAAAAAAAAAGAAAAAGAATACACCAAAGCGCAAAAAAAAAAACACACCCCGACAACCCAGCCAAGAAGGGCTGGGCACAGGCGAGACCCGGGCCCAGCACACACGCCCACACCGCGCGCCGCAACCGGAAACGGCGGGGGGCAAGCGGGGCGCCCACGAAACCACACACGTCCCAAAAGCAGGCCGAAACCGAAGCCCAACCACGAACACCATAAACAGCCAACACTAGAGAGACAACACTACAAACTGTGCCCAAACACACCCACCCAAGACCCCAGCCAGGACTGGCGGGGTTAACAAAACCCGCACCCAACCGCCAACCGGACCCAAACACAAACGCCACACAACAGTAGGAAACCCAGTGCCCACAGCCCGGGCACTGAGGCAGCCCGTGCCATGCAGGTGACCCGGCCAAACGAGATCCGGAGACCGGGGGTAAGGCTGCATCCTAAGGCCTGCGCTGCTTTGGGACTCGAGGCGGAGCGTGCGACACCCAAGCGCCTCGGAACCCTAGTACCAAGAACGTGCATGCACGCCTTGGGAACGGGATACGCCAGGAAGTCCGGTGAACCCCTAGGGTTCCGCCCAAAGGAGGGGACGTGCGCAAGCACGGGGGCACACCCTCCCGGCGAGACAAGCATGTCACGCTGGCGGCGATCAGCCCTCCCGGCGTAGCCCGGGGCCGCTTTGTTGGGGGCCAACAGTCAGGTCTAGCGGGATGTAAGCCGCCTCCCCTCTTCACGCGCGAAGCCTCTTCCTGTTCGTCACAGGGGCGACGCCAGGGGGAACCATGGGGCGCCTCTCCACGACCGAGTGCACCTACCTACCTACCTTGGTGATACGGAGTGATTCAACAGATAAGCCGTTTCATGGCCTAAACAATAATGGACGCTCAGCACAATACATACACTGTAAACATGCTAAAATCCTACAAGGTCAGATCATTTTAAAATAAAAACAAAGCTTTTCAAAAGCTGTTTCTATGCACAAATCTGTGCGCACGCGTGTACTGCAGTGCCCAAAAAGGCGGCATCTGCGACGCACCACAGCAAATAACTTATATGGGGCTATGTCATGCACAACAAACAAAAATTAGACATAATTGCTGTAATCCTGACCCTGCCAAATGCAGAGGTCCACAGAAGAAATCAACCTTGTTCTGTCCTGTCCTGAGCTTCCCTTTACACTCCCCCCCCAAGCCCACACATACCCTGATGTGTGGCTGAGACCCCAAAACAAAAGGGTGCGAAGGGTTTTACCATAGGGCTGGGAAAAGCTCAGACAGAGCTGGGTGGGTGTAAAACGCAAGCACCCAAAAGGCTGCCTTGCATGTTTACACTCCCCCCCCAGGCTCAGCACTCCCCAAATGAGTTGCTGACCCGAGAAAAAAAAATAGCAAAACATGCAGGCCTTAACCTACAATACAATACAGATATTATTGTCTGTGATCTGGCTCTTTCTACCCATTCCAGGTAAAAACAGCTACTATCTATGTGCAGATCATGCTAGTGGAATACCACTGGTACCATAGATAGCTTTACCCTCCTGAAAGGGATTTCTGTCACAAAACAGTGCCCTAGGGGAGTGGTGAAGTGGTGTTTCAACCTATACCCACTCAAATTCCTCAAAGGGTGTAAAAACCTGATAAGTGCTCATGGCACACAACCTGAAGTGCTCATGGCACAGATAAAATTTAGTATAAAAATACTGAAAGAAAACCCCTGCTTTTTCCAACAAAAGCAGAAAAACAAACGGGAAAACCACTCTGCTTTTTCTCCAAGACAGAAGCAGCTGAAAAAGAAAAAAAGACACACTGCTCACAAGCAGGCAGGTGCAAAGCAAAACAGAATTGCAAAACTGAGTAAACCAGAGTTCACTCAAAGTGTAAAGCAGGGTGTATCCCACCACTGCTCATTGCAGACCCAAAATAGTATCTACAACAAAAAAGAAGGCAAAGGCATATGTCAGTGCCTGCACACAAGGCGCTTGGCGCCACTTGTAGGCCAAAAAAAGGCTTCGTTGACAAAGTCAACTTTTGGATGCATTGTAATTTACATCACATTCTGCCATCTGTGGCAGATATATACCACAAGGCGCTCACAGCGCCAAAAGCTGACAAAGAAAGCGCTGCAAGCGCTCGCAAATTGAACAACGCTCACGGCTGCAAACATACTGCGCTTTTTTAGCGCCCAAAACTGCAATGGGATCGTTTGATCTACTCTCAAAACAAATCCTTGTTTTGATTTTCGTATGCTTGTTGATGTCGAAATTGAGTTGGTGATGGTCTCCATTTGTTTGTCTACATTGCTTGCTAATTCCTCAAGTCTGTCGTATGATTGCTTCAATGAAGTATGAAACCCCATGAGGTCTTGGTGAAGTTTCCGAAATTGTTGATCATTTTGTTGATGGTTATGATCCACTATTTTCCGGAGGCCTCTCCCTTCGTTGAGCACACCAAAGGCATTGCGCTTCAGCCAGCGCGCCAACGGCAAAAGCAGCGCGCTTTAAAGAGCACTGCTCAGTCCAAGAAGGGATTCCCTTGGTTCTCCTTGGAGTTCACCACAGACTGCCCCCACATGTCTCGCGTAGGGCACTCGGTCTTCTTCTCACTTGTACCTCGGCATGCGCGACCCTGGATTGAGTTTAATACCTGAAAGAACTTGGCTATAGCGCGGCGACGCTGCACAGCTCGTCCTGCTCGCTGTCCCCTTTGATTGGGCCTCGCGACGTTCGACGACTCATTTGTGGAGCTCCTTCGCTGCTGAACTCCACCAGGATCTCCCGAAGTTACTGTCCACGCGTCAAAATCATCCAAACTCGCTTGTAACTCGTCCGTTCGGCCCTCAGTCACTTGGGATTCGTTCTGCCGGCGCTTCGTCACACTTGAAACGGGCCTTGGTTCTTGCTTCTCGACGAACTTGTTCCATTTGTTCGTTCTGACGGACACAGAGGGCGAACAGTTACCCAACAGTTCCACAACTTGTCGGAGGTCACTTAAGGATCGCTTCAAGGAATTTTCCAACGAGGTCTCCAACTTCGCCAACACACCTGAGTACTCAGACGCTTTGTTCTTGTTCGGCGGCGCATTCGATTTTGCGGTGTTCTTCTTTGGCATTGCCTTGCTGGAATCCGCCAGCTCCTTCAATGAGCGCTCCCCTGGTTCCCTCAGTTCGTTCGGCGGCGTACTTGTCTGCCCCGAATTCAACGAAGGCTGGAACAACCGGCAATAGAGCTTTTGAAAAACGTGGCCAAAGTTCGCGTACCTCTTCGCGCAGATGACTTGTTGCTCATACCTGAGACTTTGCCTTATTCGTTCTTCCTCTGCGACGAGTCGTTGCACTGCTGTGATGGCGGCGGCTTCAGTACATCGTGGCACTTCTGTTACTCCACTTGAAAGGCGCTGCGGCGGCGGTGTTGTCCTGGGCGGGGCTGGCGCTGGTGTGGACGGCGCCTTGATGGTATCTTGATTGACGGCTCGGCCGGGCCGTAGACTCCTGTGATTGCACTCCTCACTCTTATTGATCTCATCTGCAGCTACAGGCAAAGGCAAAGAAACGTCGTGTTTATCTGTTGAATATTTCAAGACCTCAGAGTCTTGTTTCGGCCAGTACTTTCCCATGACTTCAGAATTTTCAAACCTCTCATTTTCAATCTCCTGCAGTCCCATTTTGAAAACCTTGAAACGACGCCCTTCTTGTAATTGCCGCACGCAATGAATCAAATGAGTTGATCAATCTTGACTTGGTGATACGGAGTGATTCAACAGATAAGCCGTTTCATGGCCTAAACAATAATGGACGCTCAGCACAATACATACACTGTAAACATGCTAAAATCCTACAAGGTCAGATCATTTTAAAATAAAAACAAAGCTTTTCAAAAGCTGTTTCTATGCACAAATCTGTGCGCGCGCGTGTACTGCAGTGCCCAAAAAGGCGGCATCTGCGACGCACCACAGCAAATAACTTATATGGGGCTATGTCATGCACAACAAACAAAAATTAGACATAATTGCTGTAATCCTGACCCTGCCAAATGCAGAGGTCCACAGAAGAAATCAACCTTGTTCTGTCCTGTCCTGAGCTTCCCTTTACAACTAGCTCTACAGGGGCCACCATCCATTGCTCGAGGGTTTCCTCTCGAATAGCTTGGACGCGGGCACCCCGGAACTTGGCCAGGTCCGTACGGTTCGCCATCACCACAAAGCACTTGACCCCCTCTTGCTCCATGGCCTTCTCCATCTCGATGATGCGTTTGGCCTCCTCGGTCTCCTCGGCGTCGCCATGGCTGGATATGTCCATCCAAGCCTTGCCTGCGGGGTAGGCCCATCGACTGAGGCAATCTGCCACAGTGTTGTCCTTCCCCGGGACGTATACGACGCTGAGGTCGAACTTGGCGAACGTCTCATGCCATCGGGCCCTCCTTGCCGCCGGTCCCGAGGGGGTGTCGACGTGCTCCTTGTGCCAGCTCTGCAAGGACTGATGGTCCGTGCAAACCACCACCGGTTGCAATGCGATGTGGCCAGACCACTTCCTGAGCGCACAAACAATGGCGTACGTCTCCTTCTCCCTCGCGGTCCAGGTGCGGCGTTGGCCCTCGGCCAGGATCCGGCTCCAGAACGCCACGGGTACATGTGACCCGTCGTCTCGGATCTGCTCGAGGACTGCCCCCACAGCATAGTCCGAGGCGTCTGTCCGTAGCACGAATGCCTTGTCCGGGTCCACCAGGAATAGCCCCAACTGCCCCAGGAGTCGCTCCTTCAGGCTGTTGAACGCATCTTCAGCCTCAGGGGTCCAGGCAAGCTTCTTCTTGCTCCCCTTCCGGCCATCGAACTTCCCCACCTGCAGCATCTTGTGCAGCGGCCCCGAGAGTTCTGCATACATCCGGACGTAGCCCGAATAGTAATTGCAGAACCCCATGAAGGACCAGAGTTCGCTGATGGTCTGGGGCTTCTCCCAGTGGTGCAGGGACGCCAGCTTCCCAGGCATGGGACGGCGTTGCCCGTGACCAACCACGTGACCCGCGAACTCCACTTCCTTCACGAAGAGTGAGGCTTTGGTGGGCTTGCACACCATGTTGTGCTTGTCCAACTCGCTGAGCACTCGGCGCAGATCCTTCTCATGCGCGTCGATGAGCTCGTCCTCAGTCATGTTCTCCGTGCCGGACCCGATGATGATATCATCCACGAAGGGATCGGCACAGTCCCGGACAGGACCGAGTAGGTCCTCCATCATGCGCTGGAAAGCGGCGTTGCCATTCTTGGCACCCATAGGCACCACTTTCCACTGCATGAGCCCCAGCGGCGTCGACATCGCTGTGCAGGGCCTGGAGTCCGGGTGTAGCGGCATCTGGTGGTAACGGTGTTTCAGGTCCAACACCGTGAAAATCCGCTTTTTCTGTTGTTTTTGGAGGATGGAGTCGATCAGAGGAAGCGAGCACGAGTCGTGCTCGGTCTGCTCGTTCAAACCTCTGTAATCAACCACCAACCTCCACTCGCCCTTCTCCTTCTTGGGCACGATGAAGGCTGGGCTGGCCCACTCACTGTCGGAGGGTTCGATCCATCCCCGCTCAATGAACTCGGCCAACAGCTTCTTCATGGCCTCGGCCCGATCGCCCTGAAGTTGGTACTCCCGATGACGATGGATCTTGGGGTTCGGCTTCAGCTTGATCTTCGCTGTGCCGAACCTCCCACGATCTGGAGGGTTCTTGTTGGCGACGCCACTGAATAGCCGCGGATAGGCCTTGATCAGCCTCTCCTTCAGCTCGGCGACCTTCGGGTTCTCCTGGGCCTCTTCAGCCGCTTGCTTCGGTATCGATACAACCGCCCGCACTGCGGTATAGGCCTCTTCCGGGTCCGAGTCCGACTTCTCCTCGTCCGATACGCCGTCTTCATCGTCGTGGGTCTCGACTCCCACCGATAATCTTCGAAAATTTGCGGCCTCGGGCTGGTGACTGTCGCTATCGACACCCATTCTTGGAAAATCCCATGTTGGTGGGTCCGACCCAACCGGACCATCGTATTGGTCCGCGATGTGATCCATGACCCTCGCCACGAACTCATCCTTCTCGTACTCGCCGGTGACCATTATCTTGTCATCCCACCAATGCGGAGATGTGACCATGGCCCGCCTCTTCTTGGCTGCCACACGGTCGTGCATCCCCATTCGCATGTAGTTGACGACGTCGTCGATCTCGGAGTGGGACAGGATGTCAATGCCATCCACTGGCTGATCCGTCCCCTCCTTGGGCTCAAACATGACCTTCATGGGCACCGCCTCCACCCTACGGATGAATGCTTCATCACCCGTGGGCTGGGCTTGCGCCCCATCCACCAGGAAAGCCTTGGTACCCCACGCTTGACCCGGGGAGGGCATTGATACACCCTTGGCGTCGATGAACAACTCCTCCTCTGGCCCGAATGACATCTCGTTCAGGGTGATGGAGTCCAGCGTCGACTTGAGACGCTCCAGCGGACATGGGGTGGATCCTATGCCGGTTATGACCAGGATCCCCTTCGCCCTATCCGCGATGATCTTCTCCACCGTACGTCTGGTATTGTCCAGGGAGCCATGCCAATACATGGGTCCCCACTCCTTCAAACCCCAATGCCGGTGCCAGGCTGAGTCTCCTCGATGCCAGTGCCGCCTACACTTCCTCAGAAGTGGGGCTTCCCGGGAAGCAAAGACGTCCGTCTCGGGCGCTTCGGCTCCCAGCGTCTGGATCATCCTGTCGTACACCTGCGGCGCCATTCCATACTCCGTGAGCTGAACTCCGCGGTCTCCTCTGGACTTGGCACTCACAGCTTGCACCGCTCAGACGATTCGATCCTCTTCCTCAGCATTCCATTGGGATGATCCGCATGCATAATCCGTGGACAGCCATGTGAGGCATTCATCATCCTCCCGGACCAGCGTTGCACGATGGGGAAGGGCTCCAATGGCGTTTGCCACCATGAAGTCATACCCCATGATCATATCCCAATCTGTAATGTCGGCCACATAGAAGTTCCCAGATAGAGTGCTTCTCTTCGCCTGATCAGGGCGGTTCAAGCGCTCATGCTCCCAGAATTCCATATTGATAGTGACCTCATGGGTGCCACCACCCATAATCTCTCCGTTGGCGACCTTCAGGCGGACCGGTCTCCGGCTGGGCTGCAGGAGTTCCTCCTTGAACAACCCTCTCCGGACCAGGCTCACCTGGGCACCCGTATCCACTAACACATCCACCACCTTCTCCTCTCGTCCGCACCGTACTCGCACCTTCAAGTGCAACTGCCGCTCGTCGCCATGAGGTGTATGGACGACTCTCACGGCATGCAACTCTAGCACGTCCGGGTGCATCAGGACTTCAAGGGTATGGTCACGGATGGTGTAGATTTTGGGTTGGTCCTGCCCGTCCACGGGGCTCTCCGTGGTCGCTCCTTCCTTCTTGCCATGTCCCGTACCCACATGTACTTCCCTTGGCAGGGCGCTCCAGGGGTTGGGAGTGGCGAAACTCAGTGGTTTTGGCTCTTCTGGAGCCTTCTTCGGCACCCGATGTGCCTTCACTTTCTCTGGGATTCCACTGATTTTCGGAGGAGAGACCTCCGAGGTCCCACTCCCGTGGGGGCTCCTCTAGACTTGGTTTCCCGCAGCCCCTTCCGGCTGCGATCCGCCAGGACTTTGTCCACCACGTTGCTGGGCTTTGAGTTCCTCCAACGTCCTCAACATGTCCTCAGCAACCTCCTCGATCGACCTCACTCGTCGTTCTTGGCCAGGTCCACCACCATAGCCTCTTCCTCCGCCTTTTCCTTGACCTTTGCCTTGGCCCTTTCCCCCGTCTCCGCCCTTCGCCTTCCAGTCGGAAATCCGCTGCTCCTTGGGCTTCTTCTCGGGGTGGGCGGCGAAGTAGGCCTTCTTGTCCGCCTCATACACCTTACACTGACGGTGGTCGTGTGCATGGTTGTTTCCCTTGCCATAACAGACCCAGCACCCGTCGTGCTGAGACCTGTACTCTCGGAACAAGAGCGGTGGGTTCCCGATCCTCCTTGGCTCTCTGCTCTTTTTGGGTCCCAGCTGGCTCCATCTGGACCGATCCTGCCCATGGTTCTTCACGTTGTGCGCCACAAACGCGAAGAAATGGGCCTCCTCGTGATCCTCCCGGGACCCGGTCCAGTGGTCTTGGCCACTTCCACTTCCATCCTCCGCGGAGTTGGCCGTGTCCTCCTGGATCTCCCGATGATGGCGGTCTTCTCGGTGTCCTCGTTGTCCATGACCATGCCGATCCTGCACGTGGGCCTCGTTCTTCGCATTGAGCTTCAACTCAACCGTGATGTACTTCACGATCTCTTCCAGGCTCATGCGGGCGAAGATGACTTGCATCCTCAGCGGCTCCCCGCGCCTCCACTCCACGTTGTTGAGGCGCAGCAACCTTTGCCCCATGGAGTCCCCAAATACCTCCACGTACACGGCGTTCTTCAGGCCCAACATCCGGTTGGGTTCGCCCAGGTTCCTCCTGAAGAACTCCATGATACCCGCATGGGTATCCTCCGCCGCCATGATCCTCACCGCCACCCGCTTCTTGGCGCGCTTCTTCTCCTCGTCCTCCACTCTCCTCTTCCAGTTGCCGGGGAGGACGTCCTTCAGCAATCGGCGGATCTCACTGGCCTCGTTCCAGTCTTCCACCAGCTTGAGGCATCTGCGGTACTTCCGCAGATACCGGTTCCACTCCCGGACCCGCAACTCACCGCGGTCCAGCGGCAGTGGAATGGACCACAGGTCCTCCAGCTTTTGATTCGGAGCGTCCACCCGCTCCTCATCCTCCAACCACTGGAAGCAGGCCTGCTCCGTACGGATCAGTCCTTCCCTGATCTGATCCCGCAGCTCCTCCTTCAGGTCCTGCGCCAGCCGGTGTGGGAATGTCCGGCATACCCACTTGTCCCGCGGCGCTCCCCGCATCTCGCCGACGACCTCCTCGGCGAAATCCTCCCAATCCAGGATGAAGTCATCCAGGTTGGAGGGGTTGCCATCGTAGTAGGGGATTTTGATTCCCCTGAGGTCGTCTATCCTGATGGCGTCTCCGACGTCCCCAGCCACTACTCCACCGAGACGGATACCACCTGTGGCCGGGGGGTGCGAGTACACTCCCCGTACATCCCTCTCCTCCATGGAGTGCGGTCCAGTTGGGCCTGAACCCATGGGGTTTGGAATGCGGGAAGGACTTGCTCCATCGGCCGTCCATATCCCCGTATTGGGGTCCTTCGCCCACAGGTTTCCGCTTGGATGGCCTCGACCATGTCCGTCGGCGCTTCCCATGGTTCGCCCCTGCATGGTCTGGTTCTCGATCTTCTCTTCTGCATAAACGACCATGTTCGTCGTGATCGGTACATCCTGGGCGGCATGGGACATCTGTACCGTCAGGCTCCTCGGGTCCGTGGTTACGTGCCCTTCCCGCATGGACCCAGCCGGTGCCGTGTGTTCCCCGAGCATTGTGGATTCGCTGAACATGGGAACAAACGGCAGCGCACCCGGGTCAACACGCGGAGGCGCGTATGGTGCCTCTGCAGGGCCGCCCATGGGTTTCTCCATGGCGCTCCTGAGGGTCTTGACCCGCTCCACCAGCTCTACCGCGGCCGGCTTTGCCGGGAGCTCCGGACCCGAGGCGAGGGGCTGTAGCTCCTCCAGCCTTTTCAGGCGTCCCGACATGTCCTCCACCAGGTGGAGGAGGCTGTCCACCACTCGCTGCTGCTTCTCCAGGGCCAGCTCCAGATTCTCCCGGTACCGGTCCCGTTCCGCTCGCAGCTCCTCCATGTCTTTTTCCGCGGCCGACTGGTCATCCAGGATCCCCGCGACGTCCTCCTCTAGACCGTCCTTGGCATTGTCCAGGCGGTCAAGGCGATGCACGATGGCGTCCATCCCCATCTTCGGGTACTTGCCCATGAGGAAGGACACGTGCTCACAGTGGCACGTAGCGTGCTTTCCGCCGGATTCAGCGCATCCCGCGGTTCCCGGCACCTCGGACTCATCGCGCATGGGCGTATCGCCTATGGCGTCCGTCTCTGGTCCCGTGTGCCGGGGCACAGGTGCCGTCCGGGCCCTGGCTGGCCTCTCCAAGCCCTCGGCGTCGTGCTGCAGGGCGGACTCGGGGCCGTATGCGCCCTGGCGATCGGCGCGGACATCTCCGACTCCGAAGGTGGCTCGTAGGCTGTCCGATAGCCCTCGGAATGCCCCTCGGATTCCCACAGCCTGACCGGGCTGGGGTCCGTGTCCATAGCCCCGGCGTCCCTTGCCGCGGACTTGGGTGACCCGCGCTTCCGGTAGCGCCGGGACCGTCCTCCACTGCTGCCTGAATGGCAGGCCTCGTCAGAGTCCTCCGCTGCGGAGCGGAGGTTGCATGCCTTTCGGCAGCGACGCTCACACATGGAGACCAGGTCCTCCATGTCACGTCCTCCTCTTCCCGAATGCCGTACTTCTCTTCGGGCTTCAACTTCCGGAGTTCGCCATGCTCTTGAACGTCTCGGTTCTCCTATGGCTCCAATCTCCGGCGTGGTCTCCACCGAGTCCACAATACGCACCCGGGGCGTACTTGGGCAGGGCTCATAAGGGCCCAAGTCCCCGGGTCGGCGGTTGGTAGGGGCAGCAGGTAAGCCTCTGCTACCATAAAGAAGGTCCCTACCAGGACCGGCCCCCGCTGTGCCCCTTCCGCCTGTAATCCCTGCTGATTTGCTCCTGATCAATGCTTGCTTTTCTCAAAGTCCCGGGTCCAAAATCCAAAAATATAGAAAATCGAAAAATACAATCCTCCTTCAACCCTGAACAGCCATCAGATCCCACAAATGCAGCAATAACCCGATTCACAATCCAATCCACGATGCGGGCTTCCGTTCAGCACACCGGTCTTCCCACGGTGGCGGGCATGTACAAGAATTGCACCAAGGAAGAAAGCCCTGAAATTGGCATATGAACACAAATAAAGCAAAGTTGGGGAAAGAGGTAAACATACACATTCACAACCATAAACCCCTCATTCCCTGGACTCAAGACCTTCCCTTGACTCACCAACATATTGCCCTGAACCAGTTCAAATGAGATGGCTGAATGCCATGTGTCACACGTCACTACACAAACCCCCAAAATGTGTTCACTCCCAAGCTTATAAATCCTACCCCAATAGAGGAGGTGGCGTGTCATGGCCTAGAGTGGCACTCAGGACCATGCCCTACCCTGACATAACCTTGGTTGGACTTGGAGTCGAATGGGCTTGGAGATATGCCCCATGAGTTTGAACTCATAACATGCCAAAAAACTGCCAATTCACACCATAATGGCCATATATCACATATATGCTCACAATTGAAGTTACCTCTTATCTGAAGGCTCAAAGCATGCATGGAATCGAAGTCTAATATTCATGGAGGATAGAGACCAAAGGCCAATGCCCATGTACATCCCCATTTTACCCTCGAAACCCCTTCAGATATGGGCGCCACGCACTGCCCAAGTCAGCCCATGATCTTGAGACCAATTCTTGTGATCCTTCGTGCGCCAAGCCAAATGGAGTACGCGATCCGGCATATGGTGGTGTTCAACTCCAAAGCATATGCCAACAAATGAACAACATACCATAGTTGGACTCTCCATAGGCTTCTTGCTGAACGCGGACCAGGTAAGTACACAAAATGCAAAAATGAGCAAAAATTGAGGTCCAAAACATGAAAATATGTCCAAATACAAAGTTGTCATGATAGTATATCTCTATGCTCACCCATGATATCCGCTCATGGTTCAATACACAAATGATTGGAACCATTTGCGAACAATTCCCCCACTTGGATCCCCAATCGGGCGTATGGAGATACCTTCGCCACTCGTATCTACATGCCCCATGAAAATGGGAGTGCACTCATGGATCTCTTTGCCTAACATACCATGAGCAATACATATGCGGTAGACTTAGTCTAGCGCTTTGAATTCCACAATTGAGACATGGGCAAAACCCTTGTCACGTATGGCTCCCCATCTCTTCGGCCACACGAAGATATATAACATGGGCGTGAGCATATCAAGACATATACCATGCATATAAAACATACCCTCAAAAGTGGCTCCCACCATGATATGCCATGTCCCTCCATGGACATAACTTCACGTTAAAAATGCGTAGGAACCCAAGGAAAGTATCTATGCAACCCCAACACTCATGCGGTACACTCGAAAGTCGCATTAAAATATTCGGTTGCATGGTTCAAGAGTTATACATCAATTTATACCCTCTTGACCATTATCCCTTGCAACACCGGGCATGTGTACGCACCAAAGGCGTTTGATGCTTCCTAAATTAAGTTGAGACCAAGGCGCTTGCAACGCAACTTTCCCTATTCTCTTTCCTCACACTCGCTCGTAGATATGGCCCTTCAAAGTGGTCCCACGATTCACTTTTGTTTCCCTTATATCTCCAAGTCAAATGGGTGGCAAGTATAAGGGAAACCTGATTCGGGCATAGGGAGAAGAGTACGACCACTCGAAGAAGTCCAAATCAAGTGCGGCGATGTCGAAGTCGAAAATCCTATTTCGACATCGCGAAAAATTCAGATTCAAATTTCGAGTGCATATTTAGAAAATTGCGGAAGCAACGAACCCTTTGCTGATGAAATCTGACCCTTCAACGGAGTATCCGCCAAAATATCTGGAAATAACAGTTAACCAATCGGTTAACGCAAAATCGCGAGCCAACTGACGGTCGCCGATACATTGACCATCAGATCGAAAGGCTGAAAAATTACGGAAACATCATGATAATAAAACCCTGTTGATTCCTGATATTCTGATATATAAATCTCAGCTGGCGGCGCCTCGGTACTGAATATGGCCGCTCGTAGCCGGAATGGCCAAACCTATCACACTATCACATCGGGTTAGTTCAGGTGGACGGGAGAGTATGATATCAGCCAATGGCGGCTTGCCGGCACATAGATACACACCCCAAGTGACCCAAAGATGGCCACGGGGGTCCGAACCGGCTTCACCCGGCGTGAGGAGTGAGCAGGGGGACGGACGCCGGATCGTCTTGCTGTTGGTAGCCCTCAAAGACGTCCCCCAACAGAAACAGGAGGGCGGCTAGCGGGACGAACGGCATGGACAGCCCCGGGTTGGCCGGGTCCCATCCTTCCTCCCTGTATCCGCCCACCACATACACGTCCCCCGCAGCGGACTGTCTATTGCGTTTGCTGGCCTTCTTTCGGCGCACCGGGTGTATTAGCCGGTGAGTCAACGGACTAGGCAGCTGCGGCCGGAAGACGTCGCGAAGCCCCGTGAGCCACACGTGGTCCAGCTGGTGGGGCCCTACTCCCGCGTGCCGAAGGTGCAGGTGGTCCTCATGGCACTCCTGAAGCTGGACCGCCCAGTGCCCAGGCGCAGGGCAGGGGAGCCGCGCATGCAGGAGGTCATTTGCGGGATCAGTCAGGGACTGTACTGTCCCATCTGTGCGGGGCCCCGAGAGAATGCAGATGTCCCTACCCTTGAAGGTATAGGATTGGGACACCCACTTCCGCCCCGCCCACTGCACTTGTGGCAGATGGGCGTGTACACACGAGTACACCGACGATGGCATGAGAAGCCCCACGCGCAACGTCGCCATCGCCCTGAGTACCCTGTCCACCCACGTATTGCCAGCGTGTGTGGCGAATGACGCAGAGGGCACCATGAACTGCCCGCACACTCCGTACTGCACGTGCATGTCTCGGAGCATGGCCCGCAGCTCATCACGGACTGTCATCGACCTGTGGTGGGTGAGCTGAGCCATGGTCGCCACGACGGAGTCGCGGCATATAACCTGGACATCCGCCAACCGTAGCCCATGACCTGACCGCACCGCTACGTTGGACAGGTCCTTGGGCAGCTTCTCGAACTGCAGGGCCGCAGCCTTGATGGCAGTATTCAGCTTGATTACCGCCTCCGCCGTGTCGGACAGGTAGGGCGCCGCGTACCGCACGATGCCTCCAACCACAGCAGCCATCACCTCATGAGGCACCGACGCCAGCCCCAGCGTGTTCTTGCACCAGCCCAGCAGGGCTTCACACCGGAGTACATGTTTCTCCTTCATGATCGCCATCCCCCTGGGATCGAGGCGCAGGCCCAAGTATGGTACCGTGCCTTTGGCACGTAAGCATACCCATGGGGCCGCCGTGTCCCCCGGGTTCAGGTATACCATAATCGAATGGATGCGAGCAGTATTGGCATAGGCGCATTTGCCCACGTTGAGGGACATGCCCATGTCAGTGAGATACCGCGCTATCGCCGCCGCATACTCCAGGAATTGCGGCAGGGAGTGCGCTATCAACAGGAGGTCATCACAGTACGCCTGTACCAGCGGTGGCACCGCATGGCGAGCATCTCCCCGCGCCTTACAGGCGAGGCTCCGCAGGAGAGGCTCCTAAAGGAGGAGGTAGAGCACAGCGCTCTCCGCACTACCCTGCCGCAGGCCCCTGCAGAGCCGTATGCTCGGCGTCGGGCCGTGCGCGGTGACGATGCGCACCAGAGACCCGCAGCTGAGGGTGTGGAAGAGCCTGATGAGCTCCTCCGGGACACCCATGTGGCGCAGGAGGAGCGCCAGCGCTCCGTGCGGCGCTGTGTCAAAAGCCTTCGACACATCGAAGGCCAGGACGTGGTTTTCTTCTAGCCCACGCTGCAGCCTGCGCTGGGCCAGGAACACCGGGGCAGCCGCCGTGGAGCCCGGCATGGCTCCGAACTGCCAGTCCGCGGCCAGTCCCTTGCGTGCCAGAACAGCTGTGAACCTCCGCATGAGGGGAGTCATGAGCATTCGCATGTCTTGCTGCCCCAGCGCTATCGGCCTGTACTCGTCCAGGTTGCCCGTGGCTGTGCCCTTCGGCATCAGCCAGATAATGGCCTCGTGCCAGGACTCCGGGACGTCCGCACCCCGCAGGATTGCCCTGTACGCATGCACCAGGAGCCCCTGCACCGGTTCAGGCAGCTCTGCTATGAGGGCAGCCGTGACCCGGTTGGACCCCGGAGCTTTGTCGTCCGCCACGGCCTGCCTCACGGCGTCTTTAAGGTCCTGCATGGTGTAGTCCTGTACCGACCTCCATTCCTCCGGCACCCCTTTGGGAATGTGGGCCCGGACCAGCCGCTCGAAGGCCGGCAGGTTCACTGGCCGCTTGGCGTACAGCGCCTCCCAATACCTCTGGACCTCGCCAATGACGTCCGAGGGCTCCAAGAGCACCTTCTCCGACTCGCGGACGCGTACGGACCATAGGCCTGACGGGGCATAGTTCACCACGTTGATGGCCCCCCGTATCGCCGTCCACCGGAGCTGCAGATCCGGTACCCTGCCCCGCCAGTAGTCCTTGATGGACCGGCGCCTGTTGCTCCTGAGGACATCCCGCAGCTCCTCCACGCGTGTCTCCAGCTGGTGGAGCTGTTGGTCCAATGCGGCACGCAGGTCCTCTACCGAGGCGGGGGACAGATCGGGGTCCACTCGCCGGAGGTGCTGTAGCAGGGCAGTCGCTTCCTGGGAGTGGAGTCCGGCCGCCGCCGCGTCCCGTTGCCACAGCTGATGGGCACGCCAGGCCAGGGCCTGCTGATCCGAGAGGACCTGGTCCAGCGACGCCTCCGTTTCCGCCTACCCGTATGGGTACTGCGGGTCCACGCCGGAAGGCATGCGCACTCCCGTGACCCTGGACACGTCATCACGGAAGGCGTAGAGCAGGTCAAAGACCGCTTGCACCTCCGACGTGCCCATGGTGGCAGTGTCCTGGTCCGACGAGAGCCACGCCTGTAGCCGCTGATCCCCGCAGGCCTTCTGCAGTACTGCCGCTGTCGCCTCACGAACCCCCGGGGAGTCCGGGCGTATGGCGTGCAGCCTGCCCTGGGCGTGCGAGTAGGCCATCCTGGTGACCCTCTCCTTGCCGGCCACCGCCAGCGGGATGTCCAGGACCACAGGGCCATGATCCGACCCCAGTGACGCAGGAGACCGCCCCGGCGCTAAGTGAGGGCGCTCACGCGCCGCCCACGGGACCAGAGGCGAGTTTAGAAGGAAGGAGTCCAGTAGGTGACCTGCCCTCGTGGGCCTCCTGTCCTCCTCCCGTTCCGGGCCTGCCCTGTGGAAACCACACTGTTCCCACAGGGCTTGGAACCTCCTCGTGGTAGGGTGCCACAGGGACTCCAGCCACACGTTGAAGTCCCCTCCGAGGAGCACGGCCCTGGTGCCACCCGCGCTCTTGGCTGCCGCGTACATGGCCACGTCAGCCCAGAAGGACGCCTTAGACGCCCGGGAGTCGCCGCCGCTGCCCGGGCCGTGGACGTTGATGACCGTGAGGGTGCCACCTGCGGTCACCACATCTAGGGCCATGGCCTTGCCCGGCACGATGTCCACGATGTCTCGAACTTCCTCCGCGGCGAACACGTCCGCCCGAAGGGCAATCAAGAGCCCGCCGCGCACCGCCGCCGCCGACGCCGCCTGGGCATCCACCCCTGGGTATGCATGATACCCATGGTGACGCCACTGGTTCTCGGAGTGCACCACACCTTGTGGGTCCTGCAGGCCAGTCTCCTGGAATAGGCCCAGGATGGCACCCTCGGCCTTCATGATGCCCGCCGCCACCGCTTCACCGTCGAGCATACCTGGGGCCACTGGTACACCGTCCCCCCGCATCGAGCCCTGGACGTTCCAGGACACCGCCGCCCGGGTGTCGGAGGCTGGGCCCCTTCATGGCTGCACGTGTGGACCGGGGCCCCCCGCCGGATCCGGATCACTGGACGGAGAGGGGCCACCAGCAGGTTCAGGGTGACCACCCGCACCCGGCGCGGGCGGCTGGCGAGGTGGCCCCTGACCCCGTGGGCCTCCGCCCGAGGCGGTCGTCGCCTGCTCAGACCCGGCAGATGTGGCGGGTTCCCCCTCTGCCTGTCCGCCGGATGTACTTGCCGCCGTACTCCCCGTAGAAGACACTGCCCCACGCCGTGCTGCAGACCCAATCACTCCAGATCGTGCCGCCGACGGCGACGCCCCGCGCCCCGCCGCAGGGCGGGCACCCGTGGGCAGCGTGAGCGCTCTGGACCCCGCCTGGGCCGACGCGAAAGGCCCCGCCTGGCCCCCCGGCATAACGCCAGTCAGCATGGCCAGCGCCTGGTCCCGTTGTGCCGGATCAGTCGCATGGTCCCGCTGGATGTGGTCCAGCAGGTCCTTGGGGTGAAGGTGGGTGGGCCGGCAGTGCTTGCCAGCTTTCCAAGCGCAGTGACCAGCCCCCTCCAGCCGACACCAGGGGCAGACATTGATCGTCTTTGTCCCACGCTGATCCGTGGCCAAGTCACCACCGAAGTGCTGCAGCACGTACCGAATGTTGGCATAGGCGCCATACTGAGGCGGGGGGCTCCTCTTGGGCGGCGGCTTGGGCGCCGCTTTCGGGGCCTGCCTCGCCGCCGCGGCCGGGGGTGCCGCAGGCCGCACTGGTGGCACGCTTGGTGGTTGCGGCAGGTGCAGCATTCCCCCCACGGGAAACTGCTCCTCCACCCGGTCGCCCTCGACGTTCCATCTGGACGTGGAGAACGCCCGGAGCCACGGCCCCATGTTCTCCGCCATAACCAGGCGGAGGGCATCTCCTCCGCTCTGCCGGCGGAAGCGTGTCGCGGCCGCGCCTGCCACGGTCCCTTGGAGGTACAGCGCGTCGCCCCCGTCGCCACTCAGTGCGCTAAGGTGCAGGGCCTCCAGGTCGGCGGGGCGGACCGTGAGCACCGTGCCCTGCCCGCGATCGTACAG
This sequence comes from Eutreptiella sp. 'Long Island Sound 2002', assembly GCA_964036045.1. NCBI lineage: Eukaryota > Euglenozoa > Euglenophyceae > Eutreptiales > Eutreptiaceae > Eutreptiella > Eutreptiella sp. 'Long Island Sound 2002'. The sequence continues at coordinate 67,921,532 of OZ038386.1, forward strand.
GCGCAGCGCCGAGGAGTGGGGCTCCAACGCCGCCACAACCCAGTACCACGCCCGCGACGCGTTATGCAGCAGTGCTAGCGAGGCTGCCGGCCTGTTGCTGGAGGAGTGCGCCGCCGGGGCCCTGGGGAGGGCTGCCGCGTGACCCTGCAGCGCCCTGCATATGCCAGCTGCATGCTCAGCCTGCCACATGTTGCTCGGGGCTACGGGCCAGACGTCCTGCCCCTGGACCACCGGCGGCCGCGTGACCTCCACGAAGACCGCCGGCGCTGGCGGGATGTCCTCGGCCGTGCACCTGTGCGCCCTGCGCACCGGTCCCAGCCCACTGAGGCACTCCTGGAACACCCGGTAGCAGGCCGGGCCCCTGGACTGCTGCCTCCTGAGCCGGCACGCGGTGACTACGACCCACTCCAGTCCCCCTGTTTCCACCCGATCACAGGCCCAATACTCCGCCCCCTCCAACACCACCAGCCGCCCCATATCCGCCATGCCCACCGCATGGGTGGAAGGCACGCTCTCCACCCTCAGCCACCGCTTGGCGCTCTCTTCCCACGGCTGGGGGGCATGCATCCGCTGCTGCTGCATCGCGTCCTGCACGTGCTGCAGGGACACCGTCACCAGCATGGACATCCCCCCGTCCGCCGCCGCCGCCATACACAGCAGGGCATGTTGCATGCGCGCCCCGGGCAGCCCCACGTTGTGCGGGACGTTCGCCAGGTCCAAGGGCGTGCGGGGCGCCGGCAGGGCCTCCAACACCGCTGCAGGCAGCTCCCCCAGGGACGGCAGACGCGCGATGGGCACCATGTCCCTGTTGAGGACCACCGCCGCCACCCACCGCCTGTCCAGCGCGGACAGGAGGTTGCCCGGCCTCGGCACCCTGAGGAGGGTACCGACGGCGGACATGAGGGCGCACACGCCACAGTCCTTGGTGTTGCCGGCCGGCTGCTGCACCTGTGCCGCCCGGGCCTCCGCCAGCAGACGCTCCGCATCCGGCCATCCCGCCCTCTGGCCCCTGGGTGCCATGCGCATCGTCCGGACCGCCATGTCCCACGTGTGCGGCCATTGGGGCGGAGCCCCCAACACCACAGGCCGGCCCAGCGGGTCCACGGCCAACCGCATGTCAGGGGCCACGAGGTGGTGGGCCGTCCAGTGCCGCATGTCAGGCGTCTCCAACCGGTCGAGGTACACCGCCTCTGAGCCCCCCAGCTCGACGTACCTCGCAATGAGGAGGGCAGCCGGGGTTTGGTCGTGCCGCTGGCCTTCCCCCCCCTCCCTCGGGAGCATCATGGCGTGGGGGGCCAGGAATTGCACCACGTCGGCTGCCAGCGCGACCACGTCGTCGCTGAGCTCCACCCCATGGTCCGCGGCCACCAGGAAGTGGTGCCTGGGCTTGGAGTACACGCGCTCCAGGGCGCCCCGCAACTCAGCCGGCGGGGGAGAGGCGTCTCCGCAGCCCCGCAGCCAGGGGAGTGCGCCCGGGAGATGCCGCCCCGCTCCTCCTGACCAGACGGCGGCCTTAAGGACCGGCAGGTCCCGCCAGACAGCCATTGCGACCTGATCGCGCCAGGGCTGTGGCTTGTTGGCACCCCACTGGAGGACGGCCACCACAGCATGCGTGGTCAGGGGCTCTGCAGTGAGCTGCAACGCCGTCCCCCCGTCGGTCTCGATCACCGTGCCCCTTGAGGCAGTGAACACGTGGCCATCGGCCCCACAGACCGCCACCCATCCCCACAAGACCGCCACGGTCTCCCAGCTGGGGTGGTTGGTTCTCCTGGGCAGGACCACCACCGGTGGGCACGGGCCATTGGCGGCCCACATGCGCCATTCCACTCCCACCAGACGCTCGTGACCAGGGGGCCGGTACACCTGGGGCCACGCGTCTGGGAGCTGGCGATGGACAGCGGTCCACACATCAGCCCCGCTAGCCCGCGTGAACTGAAGTCCCCCCAGGATGTCCCCGTCCACAGGGCTGGGGAGGCGGGCGGTGCGAACTTCCAGCCCCTGACTCAGGCGAAGCCCTGGCCCCTCTCGGTCTCCCAGCAGCGAGACCTCCGGGTCTGTGGCCGCAAGACGAGCCGCCAGCGTGGGGAGATGCAGGGAGACAGTCCACGGCTGGACTGAGACTATCGCGCGGGAGGTCAGGGCAGGCCGCCACAGCACTGCCATCCCTCGCCCAGCTGAGCGCCCTGTCCCACCACTGCGCCCACGCACCCGGCGCTGCCGGCAACGACCAGGACAGGTACGTCACGACCGCCTTAGCCTGCCACTCGCGAGGGTCCATGCCGGCGGGGTGTGTGTGCCACGTGCACACCCATCCCAGGTTGGCCTCCTGGACGGTGACCATGTCCCTCCACGGGACCACCGGGAACGGAGTGAGCAGGGCCGCCATGCCACATGGCAACGCCACCGCCCACTCCGTCAGGCCCCCACTCTCCACCGCGTACCCCACCGCCGGGAGCCCTCCCCCTTGCGCCTTTACCACCGCCTCCTGCAGCAACGTTCCGTGGCCCCGGCCGTGGCCCTTGCTGCGGTCCAGGCTGAGAGCCCCCACACGGGCCATGGCCTGGAGGATCAGGAGCAACTCCTGGGGTAGTCCCCGCGGCACCGGCGGCTGGGAGTGGGCGAACCGGCAGGCATCTGCCCGCATGCACCACCCCTTGGCCCAGTGCCTGCAGGTTTCCACCTCCCCCGTCTTCGGCCCAGCCTTATCCGCCACCCCCGGCTCCCCCTTCGGCCCAGCCTTATCCGCCACCCCCGGCGCCTCCTTCGCCCCCACGATCACCAGCTCCTCGTCCTGCTCCCCGGCACCCTGTGCCTCTTCCCCTTTGAACTCCGGCTCCTCGTCCTGCTCCATGGCGACTTGCGCATCCTCACCCCTCCTGCGTTGGTCCTCCTCCTCCAGTGCCTCCGTCGTCGGCGGCGGGCCCGCAGCACCCGTGATCCTCGCCAGGGCCCCCGCCACAATGGCCTGCACGTCCACCTCCTCCCCGGCCACCTCCGGCTGATCCTGCTGCGGCTCCTCCCCCGTGGGTTGCTCTTGCCCCACCCCGTCACCGCCACGGCCTGCTTCCCCGTCGCCCCCCACCGGGATCGCGTGTTCGGACCCCTGGGGGGCGGCGCTCCCGTCGAGGCGCCTGCCCTCCACCACCAGCAGCTTGAGGTCACCGCCGCGGCTCTCAAGGCGGTAGCTGCTGGTGGTGGGGACGAGGACCGCCCCATCCCCGGTCAGCAGCAGGCGGTCCGCGTCGAACACGACCTCTGCACCCTCGGGCTGCAACGCCACCAGGAGCGCATGGGACCCCAGCGCCTGGGGTGTGAGGGGCCGCCCGGCCTGCTCGCGACGCCAAGCGTCAGCCCCACCCCGCCACAAGGCCGCGTACAGGCCTTCGTCCCGCCGCACGTCCTCCAGCCCCGCCTCGCTCAGCAGGCGCACCACGGACAGGCGCACTGACAGGGGGAGGCTTTCCTGGGGCTCGGCCGCCCGAACATCACCGGGGTGGTGACCCAGGACCGCCGCATCCCCCAGTTGGACACAGCGGACCTGGCCGTTGTCCGGGGACGCTGCCGCCAGGGCCATCTCCCGGGCGACCTGCCCTGGGCGCTGGAGCTCATAGCGCTCCAGGGCGCTCGCCAGCATCCCTGCCTCCCGCTGCCCCGTGCCCGTGAGGCGGTGCCTGTGGGCGCCCTCGGCCGCATGGTACCTGCAGTGCCGCCGCTCACAGCTCCCCAGGGGAGGGGGCGGCACCGCAGTGGGCATGGGCCGCAGTGGCTCGTTGGCCGGGTCCCCGTCCATGCCGGCGTAGACGTCGGGCCCGGCGTCGTCCTCAAACATGAGGCCCAGCGCCGACTCGCCGGGCCCGTATGCCTCCTCGTCCTCCACTTCCTCCGCCTCCTGCTCCCCCTCCGCCCCTTCTCCAGCCGCGACCACCGCCGGCGGTGTGTTCGGCCGCGGCGGGAAGGGCGCCAGAGGCCGCTCGTCAGCGCCTCCACCCCTTGCCGCCTCCGCCGCGTCCAGCCGTGCCCGCAGGTTGGCGGGCAGCCGGGCCCAGCTGGTGCCCGCATGGAGATCCATGCGGTACGCCAGCCCCGCCGGACACGGCTCACCAGGTACCACCTGGCGCCACTCCCGCCACTCCCACATCCAGCCCTCCACTTCTTCCCCCTTGGCACGTCCCCCACTGGGCTCCACAACCCCGCCGCCCTCCGCCGGCGTTTGCGCCCTCGGCACACCCCGCCCCGCGCCCTGTCCCCCCGAAAAAACCGCCTCCGTCGGCGTCTCCTTGGCCCCTTTCAGTCCTCGGGGCGACAGCCGCGAGCGCCTGTGCTATCAGCTCGCCGGCGTCAGCCCCTTCCGGCGCGGCTCCCCCACTCCCCACGGCTGTCCGCCGGTACTCCTCCAGGGCCTGCGCGAGCAGCTCGCTGATGTCTCGCGGGCCAGCCACTGCCGCCTCCTGCGCTGCATCCCCCGCTCGTTCCCCCGCCGTAGTCCTCTTCATAGGGGCCGCGCCCTGCATCCCACGCGACGGGGGCAGACCCCCACCCGGCACCACTGGCTCCGGGTCCGTCGGCACCACGGGCGGGGCCTCGCGCGGCACGCCTGGGTCCGGCATCTGGACCGTCCGCGGTGGTGACCCCGCCGCGGGAAACTCCGGCTGAGGCACCGCCAGGGGTGGCGCAGCTGCAGGTGCCCCCATTCTCCTCGCCTCGCCCGGGGGCACGCCATGTGCCTCCCCTTGCGACACCCCCTGCTGCTGGGCGCCCCGCCCCGGCCCAGGTGCCGGTACCGGTACCGGCACCGGCATGGTGTGCTGAGGCACCGGCCGTGAGTGCTGCTGGGGCGGGGGGCGAGGGCATTCCACATGCAGGTGCGGACGGTGATGGTGATGGTGATGGTGAGGGTGGACGGGGTGCCGTGGCACAGCCCCTTGCAACACCCCCTGCTGTTGGGCGCTCCGCCCCGGCCCAGGCACCGGTACCGGTTCCAGCACCGGCATTGTGTGCTGAGGCGGTCGTGGGTGCTGCTGGGGTAGGGGATGTGGGTACTCCACATGCTGGTGTGGACGATGATGGTGATGGTGATGGTGAAGGTGGACTGGGTGCTGTGGCCCAGCCCCTTGCGACACCCCCTGCTGCTGGGCGCTCCGCCCCGGCTCAGGCACCGGTACCGGTTCCGGCACCGGCATCGTGTGCTGAGGCGGCAGTGAGTGCTGCTGGGGCAGGGAATGCGGGTACTCCACTTGCTGGTGCGGAAGGTGATGGTGACGGTGATGGTGAAAGTGGACGAGGTGCTGTGGCACAGCCCCTTGCGACACCCCCTGCTGCTGGGCGCTCCGCCCCGGCTCAGGCACCGGTACCGGTTCCGGCACCGGTACTGTGTGCTGAGGTGGTCGTGGGTGCTGCTGGGGCAGGGGATGCGGGTACTCCACATGCTGGTGCGGATGGTGATGGTGATGGTGATGGTGTAGGTGGACGGGGTGCTGTGGCACAGCCGCCAGCTGGTGGTGATGGTGAAGATGGACGGGGGGCTGTGGCACAGCTGTCGGGTGTACGTGTTGGTGCGGGAAGTGATGCTGCATCATGGGGAACCCGACGGGGTGATGAAGTAGGTGATGGAGATGAAGTTGGTGGTGGTGGTGAGCCCCAAAGGGCGGGATGGGCATGGGCCCGAGGCCTGGGGGCGGCGGCATCGGAAACGCACCCGGCGCCGCATACCCCTGCTGCCCCGTCGACCCCACTGGGGGCCGCTCGCGCTGCGCGTCCTCGAGCTGCCCGAGATCTTGTAGACATCGGAGTAGTCGGTTGAGCAGGTGCACCCCGAACGGCACCGTGCCCGCCGCGAACCGCGCCTGAACGTCGGGCGCGCTGTACGGGTGGGGATCGCGGGCCAACATCTGCCGCAAGCAGACGTCAACGAAGTGGTCCCACCCGTTGTCCCTGGCCGGACGGTCCGCGTCCACGCGCGCCTGGAACGCCGCATACGTGTGTGGCCCGTGTCTGACGAGATCAGACACTGTGTCTACCAGGCGCCGGGCACGTCGCCGGAAAGCTGGCAACTCCGCGGGATTGGTGGGGACAGATAGCGACATTTAGCTAACGAAGGCTGTGTGAGCTAAGGACACGGGAGAACGGGTGGACTCTGTGGCCCGTCCCGCCTGCTGCTGGCGTATTGTTGCACGACACTTCGCACGACACAGCTGCGCACCCCTCTTGCTCGCCCCTCTTCCCTTCCGTGTTCCAGTGCCCCTGATTGTGCTCGCTAGGTTTGCCCTTTGGCCCAACACGGTTGTTGGCGGGCTTGTTGCCAGGCAGGGTTGGGGGGGGGGGGGGCGCCCGACGCTGGCTCTGGTCCCTCCCCCCGGGAGTTTCCCCACGGGGGGGCCGATGCATGCACTCCCGGTCAGGGTGTAACTCTGTTGTACGGGCCGTCCATTTGTACCCGCTCCGTACAAATGGACCTGCGTCGTATCCAGGTACGTCGGCCCTTCCCCACACCGGGGTCGGGTACACTGTTGGTCTCTGGGGAGTCCTTGCGGGATAGGCACGTCTCTTGCCTACCCCGATGGACGGTATGCCCTACCCGCAGCCCCTCACAGGACACGAACCGCAGTACGTGCCGTGGGGAGTGCTCGTGGTCAGGCCCATTGGCCACCCCCCCAGGCCAGTGCCACCTCGGGCCGCTGGCCAACGGTCCCGGGCGCAACCCACATTATTGCTCGCGCTCAGATGGGGCCGATACGGACACCGGGGGGGGCCCCAAACCCCAGAGGTCGGGTACCTCACCAGCGTTGTTCGCGGGCTCTTGTCACCCCGGCCCCCCCCCGTTGGTCCCTGCTTCCCAGATTTCGTCCCCAGGGGCGTCCCCCTGTCCCGCGCCCCTTGCTGTGCCCCCTGGCTCCCGCCATGTCCCGTCTGCCCCTGCTGTCTGCCCCTGCTCTGGCGTGTTGGTGTCCTTTGTTGTTCGTTTTGTGTTTTTTTTTTTTCCTCTGCCCCCCCCCATGTCCCCTCGCTGTCTCCTCGCCATCCTCGCCCTTTTTGTGGGTGGGCGTAGGAGAAGGGGGCGGGGGGGGGGGGGGGCGTTCTCGCTGTCCGCCCTGTTGCGCAAGCACGTCGGAAGCACGGCGCAGGCACGAGGCACGGAGGCCTGGCCAGCCACAAAAGGCGCCGTTCAGTGCAAAAAAAGGCACGAGGCACGGCACTTGTCCCTCCGCTGGGGAAGGGGGTTGCCGTGTGGCTCCTGTCGTCACCCTACCCTTCCTGCGGTTGCACCCCCGGCGGTCCCCCCGTTGGGGCTTGCACGGCGCGTGCTCCCCTTGGGCACGGTCGTGTGGATCGTTCCGCACTCTCGTCCCTCTGCCTCCCCACCCTGCCGCGGTGTCCTCGGGGGGGGGTCCGCCGCCCGCTACCGTCATCCCTCTTGCCCCCTCGCCTTCTCCCCGTTGCCCTCGCCTCTTTCCTTGGTGGGTGTGGGAGGTGGGGGCCGGGGGGGGGGGCGCCCTCGCTGCCCTTCCTCCGGCGTAAGCACATCGCAGGCACGGCACTGGCACGTGGCACGGCACTTGTCCTTCTGCTGGGGTGTGGGGCACGCCGCGTGGCCCCCGTCATCGCCCTGCCCTCTCTGCGTTCGCTCCCCCGGTGCCCCCCCCGCTGGGGCCTGCTCGGCGCTTGCTTCTCTTGGGCGCGGTCGTGCAGTCCGTCCCGCACCCTCTCCCCGCTGCCCCCCCATCGTGCCGCTGTGTCCTCGGGAGGGGGGGCCGCTGCCCGCCCCTCCCTTCCTGCATCCCCCACCCTTGGGGGGGCGGAGGCATGTGGGGGGGGGGGGGGGCTTGTCGTTTTCCCTCCGTTGCTCTGGCGTCGCAGGCACGAGGCGCGGCTCCCGTCCCTCTGCAGGGGGGGGGGGGTTTGCCTCGCGGCTCCCTTCGTCGCCCCTTCTACCCTACGCCCGCACCCCCGGTGGTCCCCCTGCCGGGGCTTGCACGGCGCGCGCCCTCTACGGCCACGGTCGTGTGGCTCGTCCCGCACCCTCCTACCTCTGCCTCCCCACCCTGCCGCGTTGCGCTCGGGGGGGGGGGGGCTTCTTGCCCCCCCCCTACCCGCATTCCCCGCCCTCGGGGGGGCGGTGGTGTTGGGGGGGGGGAGGGGCGCCCTTTTCGCCTCCCCTCCGTTGCACGCACGTCGCAGGCATGACGTAGGCACAACACAACCACGGGGCGAGGCACTTGGCTGCAGCGGGGGGGGGGGGTTTCCCTTTGGGCTTTCCCGCCCTGCTCCATGGTATAGGCCCCGCACTCCAGGATCACCAGCCGCTGTTGCCCCCTCGGCGGTAGTCGCCACGTCTCCGCATGGTGCTCAGTGTCCCGTGCCTGCTCCCTCCTGTGCCCATACTTACTGGAGGAGGTACGTACCCGGGTGGATTCGGAAGATGAAGAAGTACGGGCAGCGGGGAGGACTTACCGTACGCCTCGAAGGCTTCTTGCGCCATCCGCCGCCCTGGTCGAGGCCAGGGCCCCTGTTTCGGCACCCAACAGCCCGGGGGGGGGCGACCGCCCATCCTCTCCCTGGTGCCTGTGTATCCACTTCCGAGCGGCCTGATACCGGTGCCGTGGTATCAGTCCGCTGGAAGTGGCGGCTACAAAGCGGCCGAGCGCTCTTGTCCCCCGGGCCTCTGCCACCCCCGAGCGCGATGGAGGCCCCTGAGGTCCTATGGCAGAGACGCGGGGAGGCGGACGGGGGATTCATTTGTGGCATCCCCTGGCCACCTAGTTAATCAGTACAGCTCAATCTACGCCGCAGGGGGCCCACCGGTTGGCGCCGCTGGTGCCCGTCCCCTCTGCGTCACACTTCCTGGAACAGGCGCAGGGGGTCCAGTGGATGGCGCCACTGGCGCGTGTCCCCTCTGCGCCGCTGGTGGGGTCATCGCACGGGAGGCCCTACGGATGGCGCCGCAGGTGCCCGTCCCCCCGTGTCGCTTCCTGCCTCCTGCTCTAGGCTTGACGGACATGACATGACGCATGAATGAGGTCAGAGTCGGTTTCAGGACGCGCACGGCGCACGGCACGACGTTTGGCAACTATCCCCTTACCTTCCCCAGCTGCTCCCTCCCTCGCCCTCTGTGCTCGCCTAACGCTGAGCATGCCCCTGTCTCCCTCGTGGCTCCCTCTCTCTGCTCTGGCTAGCGCGGGGCGAAGCAATTCGCGAAGCAACCCTCCCTCCTTGCCGCCCCCCTCTGCTCCCGTCCTCTGGCCTAGCCCTGCCCCTCGTGTGCGCGTCCCCCCTCGTCCTCCCTCGCTCCCTTTCCCAGGCCCTTGGGTCTTTGTCCCTCTGTCTCCTTGTCCTCGTCCTCGCTGTACCCTCCCTGCAACGCACCTCTCCCATTCCCTCTTCTCCTTGCCTCCCCCTGGCGCCTTGGCCTCTAGGCTTGTGGCACGCCGGTCGCTCCGCACCCCCCTGCGGCCTTCGTCTCTCTATGCCCGCCATGCCTCCCCCTCCCTCCCCTGCCCTGTGTCCCCTCTACCTCTTGCTGGTCACTGTGTAGGCAAGTCGCACGCACGCACCTGGCCCTCGTTGTACGTCTCTACGCGGCGCTCCGCCTTGTCCAGTACCCCCGCGTACTGCGGGCGGCTCGCTCGGTTGTGGGGCACCTTTGTGCTTCTGCCCCACGCCCCCTCCTCCATGCCGCCGTGGCACGCCCTCTTCCCTGCCCTGCCTTCTCTGCCCCTCTGCCCTCCGGCCAGCGCGAGCACATTGCGGAGCAATTCGCGTGGCAGCGCTCCCTCTTTGCCCCCTCTCTCTGTCCTGGCCCCTTGGCCCTGTCCTGCCCCCTGTCTGCTCGCCCTCCCTCGTCCTCACGTGCCCCCCGTCCCAGGTCCCTTGGTCCCTGGCCCTCGGTGTCTCTGTCCTCGTCTTCCCTTTACCCTCCCGGCATACATTTCGCGGAGCAACACGCGAGGCACCCCTCCCACTCCCCCTTCACCTTGCCGCTCCCTGGCGCCCTGGTTCTGTCTGCACCGCAGCCCGCGGCCCTCTACTCCCGCCCTACCTCCCCCTCCCTCCCCTGCCCTTGCCCCTCTCTATACTTACTTTTTGTCCCTACGCTGGTCACTTTGTAGGCAAGTCGCACGCATGTCGCAGGCACGCATCCGGCCCCTCCCTTCCTGCCCTGCCCTTTCCCCTCTCTTCTCTACGCAGAACACTTCGCAGGACACTGTGTAGGCATGTCGCATGCATGTCGCAGGCACGCACCTGGCCCTCGTTGTGTGACTCTACGCGGGGCGGACCGCTTCGCGGCAACGCGCCGCGGCGCCCCGCCTTGTCCAGTGCCCCCGCGCTCTGCGGGCGGCTCGCTCGGCGGTGGGGCACCTTTGTGCTTCCGCCCCACGCTCGCTCCTTCATGCCGCCGTGGCACGCCCCCTGCCCTGCCCTGCCTTCTCTGCCCCTCTGCCCTCCGACCAGCACGAGCACAATGCGGAGCAATTCGCGTGGCTGCGCTCCCTCTTTGCCCCCTCTCTCTGCCCTGGCCCCTTGGCCCTGTCCCTCCCCCTGTCTGCTCGCCCTCCCTTGTCCACTCGTGCCCCCCTTCCCAGGTCCCTTGGTCCCTGGCCCTCGGTGTCTCTGTCCCCGTCCTCCCTTTACCCTCCCGGCATACACTTCGCGGAACAATACGCGAGGCACCCCACCCACTCCCCCTCCACCTTGCCGCTCCCTGGCGCCCTGGTTCCGTCCGCACCGGCCCGCAGCCTGCGGCCCTCTACTCCCGCCCTACCTCCCCCTCCCTCCCCTGCCCTTTTCCCTCTCTACACTCCGCAGAACACTACGCAGGACACTTTGTTGGCATGCCGCACGCATGCCGCAGGCACACACCCGGCCCCTCCCTCCCTGCCCTGCCCTGTCCCCTCTCTACACTATGCAGGTCACTCCGCAGGACACTGTGTTGGCATTTTGCACGCATGTCGCAGGCACGCACCTGACCTCTATTGGCGGCATCGTCGGGAGGGCTGGCTCAACGCTGTGACCGCCCGCCGCTGCCGCAGCCCCCGCAGGAGCCGCCGCCGCGGGCAGCCACTCCAAATGCCGCGGGGGGCGCGGCCCTGGTAGGCCCCGGCTGCCCCCCGGCCAGGGTTTCGCTGTACCCCCCGCGGCGCCTGGTCGCCGGGGGGGATCCATCACAAATTTCTGCAAGACATCGAAAAAATATATATATATATATATATCCTCCAATCTACACCCCTCTCCCAACTCTAGGTGGCTCCACCACACGGCTCCAAGGTACGTGCGAAGGGCACAAAGTGGTGCATACACGTGGTGGAAGGGGCTATACTCGGTCAAAACGGGCTCAAAACGGGCTAAAAACACTTGTTTGAGCATCAGAAATGATCCGGGATCATTTTTAGAAAAACGCGTTTTTGACCCATTTTTGACCCATTTTTTGGTCCCAAAATGGCCCATTTTCAAGGCATTTTGGGAGACTCCATGAGCCAAAACCCGTTGCCACGGGCTCAAAATGGGCTAAAACCACTTGTTTGAGCATCATAAATGGTCCAGGATCACTTTTGGAAAAACGCGTTTTTGACCCACCTTTGACGCATTGTTGGTCCCGAAACGGCCCATTTTCAAGGCATTTGGGGATTCTCCATGGCCCAAAACGCGCCACCACGGGCTCAAAGCGGCCTAAAAACACTTGTTTGAGCATCCCAAGTGGTCTAGGAACAACTTTGGAAAAAATCATTTTTTCGCCCTGGGGACCCTGGTGGACCCACCGTTGGCCCCCACTGTGCGTGGGCTGGCCAGCCCACCGGCTGCACCAAGTGACCACAGGTACGGGGGTCTACGTGTCTCGTTGGGCTGTTCTGAGGCTTGGAAACCATAAAAAGTCGGGGGTTGCGGGTGGTCCAGGTGCCCTCGGAATTCGTTTTTGAGCCACGTAGCCCAAGATACGCCCCGTTCTTGGTTTCAGGGTGCTGGTGCACATTGCGCAGTTTTTGGGGCTTTTTGGCGCCTTTTGGGGCCGTTTCTCGGACATATCGTGGGGTTAGAGGGCACCAAAAGTCCCTTGGTCACGAGAAAGTCAAGCCGCACGTGGAGTGTAGCAGCTGTTTGCACTCGTTTGGCTGTTTTGAACCCTTACTGGGGCTGTTTTGGGCGAAAAATGGCTGTTTTTGGCCCAAAACTGCGCAGATTTGGGAGGGCACCTCCCGACTTGGCACCATCGCCCCGGGCCGCCACCGGTGACTTTGTGGCTCAAAACTTGGATTTGACAAGGCCACCACCTTCGATCTAGGATGGCTAAGATAGAGTCAGGCCCGAGCCGTTGGGAAGATGCAATGGCCAAAACCGCACGGAGACGTGTTGTTGCTTGTTGCTTGTTAGCTAAATTTAAGGGGAGAGGGGTGTAGTAATATATATATATATATATATATCCTCTAATCTACACCCCTCTCCCAACTGGCGCTCACAGCATGGATGTTTTAATCACCCCGGACTTTTCGATGAAAGAACCTAGTGCACAAATTCAGCACGCAACAAACGACTTTTGTATAGCGCCTCGTCTTGCGGAATCTGGCGCTCATAGCATGGAGGATTTGATCACCCTGAATTTTTCAATGAAAGAACCTAGTGCACAAGTTTAGCACGCAACAAACGACTTTTGTATAGCGCCTCGTCTTGCGGAATCTGGCGCTCATAGCATGGAGGATTTGATCACCCTGAACTTTTCGATGACAGAACCTAGTGCACAAGTTCAGCACGCAACAAACGAATTTTGTATAGCGCCTCGTCTTGCGGAATCTGGCGCTCATAGCATGGAGGATTTGATCACCCTGAACTTTTCAATGAAAGAACCTAGTGCACAAGTTTAGCACACAACAAACGACTTTTGTATAGCGCCTCGTCTTGCGGAATCTGGCGCTCATAGCATGGAGGATTTGATCACCCTGGACTTTTCGATGACAGAACCTAGTGCACAAGTTCAGCACGCAACAAACGAATTTTGTATAGCGCCTCGTCTTGCGGAATCTGGCGCTCATAGCATGGAGGATTTGATCACCCTGAACTTTTCGATGAAAGAACCTAGTGCACAAGTTCAGCACGCAACAAACGACTTTTGTATAGCGCCTCGTCTTGCGCAATCTGGCGCTCACAGCATGGATGTTTTAATCACCCCGGACTTTTCGATGAAAGAACCTAGTGCACAAATTCAGCACGCAACAAACGACTTTTGTATAGCGCCTCGTCTTGCGGAATCTGGCGCTCATAACATGGAGGATTTGATCACCCTGAACTTTTCGATGAAAGAACCTAGTGCACAAATTCAGCACGCAACAAACGACATTTTTTTATAGCGCCTCGTCTTGCAGAATCTGGCGCTCATAGCATGGAGGATTTGATCACCCTGAACTTTTCGATGAAAGAACCTAGTGCACAAGTTCAGCACGCAACAAACGAATTTTGTATAGCGCCTCGTCTTTTGTATAGCGCCTCGTCTTGCGGAATCTGGCGCTCATAGCATGGACGGTTTGATCACCCTGAACTTTTCGATGAAAGAACCTAGTGCACAAATTCAGCACGCAACAAACGACTTTTGTATAGCGCCTCGTCTTGCGGAATCTGGCGCTCATAACATGGAGGATTTGATCACCCCGGACTTTTCGATGAAAGAACCTAGTGCACAAATTCAGCACGCAACAAACGACATTTTTTTATAGCGCCTCGTCTTGCGGAATCTGGCGCTCATAGCATGGAGGATTTGATCACCCTGAACTTTTCGATGAAAGAACCTAGTGCACAAGTTCAGCACGCAACAAACGAATTTTGTATAGCGCCTCGTCTTTTGTATAGCGCCTCGTCTTGCGGAATCTGGCGCTCATAGCATGGACGGTTTGATCACCCTGAACTTTTCGATGAAAGAACCTAGTGCACAAATTCAGCACGCAACAAACGACTTTTGTATAGCGCCTCGTCTTGCGGAATCTGGCGCTCATAACATGGAGGATTTGATCACCCTGAACTTTTCGATGAAAGAACCTAGTGCACAAATTCAGCACGCAACAAACGACTTTTGTATAACGCCTCGTCTTGCGGAATCTGGCGCTCACAGCATGGATGTTTTAATCACCCCGGACTTTTCGATGAAAGAACCTAGTGCACAAATTCAGCACGCAACAAACGACTTTTGTATAGCGCCTCGTCTTGCGGAATCTGGCGCTCATAACATGGAGGATTTGATCACCCTGAACTTTTCGATGAAAGAACCTAGTGCACAAGTTCAGCACGCAACAAACGACTTTTGTATAGCGCCTCGTCTTGCGGAATCTGGCGCTCATAGCATGGAGGATTTGATCACCCTGAACTTTTCGATGAACGAACCTAGTGCACAAATTCAGCACGCAACAAACGACTTTTGTATAGCGCCTCGTCTTTTGTATAGCGCCTCGTCTTGCGGAATCTGGCCCTCATAGCATGGACGGTTTGATCACCCCGGACTTTTTGATGGTTGCCATTTTCCATGGGCCAAAATGCATCACCACGGGCTCAAATGGTGTTTGAGCATCCAAAATGGTCTAGGATCACTTTTGGAAAAACGCGTTTTTGACCCATTTTTGACCCATTTTTGGTCTTGAAACGGCCCATTTTCAAGGCATTTTCAGGTTTTTTGTGGCCCAAAACACGCCACCACGGGCTCAAAACGGGCCAAAACCACGTGTTTGAGCATCCCAAATGGTCTAGTATCACTTTTGGAAAAACGCGTTTTTGACCCATTTTTGACCCATTTTTGGTCCCAAAATGGCCCATTTTCAAGGCATTTTGGGAGTTTCCAGGAGCCAAAACCCGTCGCCACGGGCTCAAAATGGGCTAAAAACACTTGTTTGAGCATCATAAATGGTCCAGGATCATTTTTGGAAAAACGCGTTTTTGACCCATTTTTGACCCATTGTTGGTCCCAAAACGGCCTATTTTCAAGGCATTTTGGGAGTTTCCATGGCCCAAAACGCGCCACCACGGGCTCAAAATGGCCCAAAAACACTTGTTTGAGCATCCCAAGTGGTCTAGGAACAACTTTGGAAAAAATGATTTTTTTCGCCCCGGGGACCCTGGTGGACCCACCGTTGGCCCCCACTGTGCGTGGGCTGGCCGGCCCTCCGGCTGCACCAAGTGACCCCTGGTACGGGGGTCTACGTGTCTCGTTGGGCGAGTCTGAGGCTTGGAAACCATAAAAAGTGGGGGGTTGCGGGTGGACTAGGTGCCCTCGGAATCGGATTTTCAGCCACGTAGCCCAAGATACGGCCCGTTCTTGGTTTCGGGGTGCTGGTGCACATTGCGCCGTTTTTGGGGCTTTTTGGCGCCTTTTGGGGCCGTTTCTCGGACATCTCGGGGAGTTAGAGGGCACCAAAGGTCCCTTGGTCGCGAGAAAGTCAAGCCGCACGTGGCGTGTAGCAGCCGTTTGCCTTCGTTTGGCTGTTTTGAACCCTTACTAGGGCTGTTTCGGGCGAAAAATGGCTGTTTTTGGCCCAAAACTGCGCAGATTTGGGAGGGCACCTCCCAACTTGGCGCCACCGCCCCGGGCCGCTACCGCTAAGTTTTCAGCTCAAAACTTGGATTTGGCAAGGCCACAACCTAGGCTCCAAAATGGCTTCATGGGCAAATGATCCGAAGCGTTGGGACGGAGCAAGGGCCAAAACGACAAGGAGACGTGTTGTTGCTTGTTGTTGCTTGTTGTTGCTTGTTGCTTGTTAGCTAAATTTAAGGGGAGAGGGGTGTAGTAATATATATATATATATATATATATATATATATATATATATATATATATATATATATATATATATATATATATATATATATATATATATATATATATATATATATATATATATATATATATATATATATATATATATATATATATATATATATATATATATATATATATATATATATATATATATATATATATATATATATATATATATATATATATCCTCCAATCTACACCCCTCTCCCAACTCTAGGTGGCTCCACCACACGCCTCTAAGGTACGTGCGAAGGGCACAAAGTGGTGCATACATCCGGTGGAAGGGGCTAAACTCGGTCAAAGCGGGCTCAAAACGGGCTAAAAACACTTGTTTGAGCATCCCAAATGGTCCGGGATCACTTTTGGAAAAACGCGTTTTTGACCCATTTTTGACCCACTTTTGGTCCCAAAATGGCCCATTTTCAAGGCATTTTGGGATTTTCCATGAGCCAAAACCCGTCGCCACGGGCTCAAAATGGGCTAAAACCACTTGTTTGAGCATCATAAATGGTCCAGGATCACTTTTGGAAAAACACAATTTTGACCCATTTTTGACCCATTGTTGGTCCCAAAACGGCCCATTTTCAAGGCATTTTGGGATTTTCCATGACCCAAAACGGGCCACCACGGGCTCAAAATGGCCCAAAAACACTTGTCTGAGCATCCCAAGTGGTCTAGGAGCAACTTTGGAAAAAATGATTTTTTTCGCCCTCGGGACCCTGCTGAACCCACCGTTGGCCCCCACTGTGTGTGGGCTGGCCGGCCCTCCGGCTGCACCAAGTGACCACTGGTACGGGGGTCTACGTGTCTCGTTGGGCGATTCTGAGGCTTGGAAACCATAAAAAGTGGGGGGTTGCGGGTGGACTAGGTGCCCTCGGAATTCGTTTTTGAGCCATGTAGCCCAAGATACGGCCCGTTCTTGGTTTCGGGATGCTGGTGCACATTGCGCAGATTTTGGGGCTTTTTGGCGCCTTTTTGGGCCATTTCTCGGACATATCGTGGAGTTGGAGGGCACCAAAGGTCCCTTGGTCACGAGAAAGTCAAGCCGCACATGGAGTGTAGCCACTGTTTGACTTCGTTTGGCTGTTTTGAACCCTTACTAGGGCTGTTTTGGGCGAAAAATGGCTATTTTTGGCCCAAAACTGCGCACATTTGGGAGGGCACCTCCCGACTTGGCGCCACCGCCCCGGGCCGTCACCGGTGAGCTTTTGGCTCAAAACTTGGATTTGGCAAGGCCACAACCTAGGCTCCAAGATGGCTACATGGGCAAATGATCCGAAGCGTTGGAACGGAGCAATTGCCAAAACGGCACGGAGACGTGTTGCTTGTTGTTGTTGCTTGTTGCTTGTTAGCTAAATTTAAGGGGAGAGGGGTGTAGTAATATATATATATCCTCCAATCTACACCCCTCTCCCAACTCTACGTGGCTCCACCACACGGCTCTAAGGTACCTGCGAAGGGCACAAAGTGGTGCATACATGTGGTGGAAGGGGCTAAACTCGGTCCAAACGGGCTCAAAACGGGCCAAAAACACTTGTTTGAGCATCCCAAATGGTCCGGGATCACTTTTGGAAAAACGCGTTTTTGACCCATTTTTGACCCATTTTTGGTCCCAAAATGGCCCATTTTGAAGGCATTTTGGGATTTTCCATGGCCCAAAACGCGCCACGACGGGCTCAAAACGGCTGAAAATCACTTGTTTGAGCATCCCAAGTGGTCTAGGAACAACTTTGGAAAAAATCATTTTTTTCGCCCTGGGGACCCTGGTGGACCCACCGCTGGCCCCCACTGTGCGTGGCCTAGCCGGCCCTCCGGCTGCACCAAGTGACCACTAGTACGGGGGTCTATGTGTCTCGTTCGGCGATTCTGAGGCTTGGAAACCATAAAAAGTGGGGGGTTGCGGGTGGACTAGGTGGCCTCGGAATTTGTTTTTGAGCCACGTAGCCCAAGATACGGTCCGTTCTTTGTTTCGGGGTGCTGGTGCACATTGCGCAGATTTTGGGGCTTTTTGGCGCCTTTTTGGGCCATTTCTCGGACATATCGTTGAGTTAGAGGGCACCAAAGGTCCCTTGGTCACGAGAAAGGCAAGCCGCACGTGTAGTGTAGCAGCCGTTTGCCTTCGTTTGGCTGTTTTGAGCCCTTACTAGGGCCGTTTTCGGCGAAAAATGGCTGTTTTTGGCCCAAAACTGCGCAGATTTGGGAGGGCACCTACCGACTTGGCGCCACCGCCCCGGGCCGCCAGCGGTGAGTTTTTGGCCCAAAACTTGGATTTGACAAGGCCACCACCTAAACTCTAGGATGGCTAAAGTAGAGTTAAGCTCGAGACGATGGGAAGGTGCAGTGGCCAAAACAAAATGGAGACGTGTTGTTGTTGCTTGTTCCTTGTTAGCTAAATTTAAGGGGAGAGGGGTGTAGTAATATATATATATATATATATATATATCCTCCAATCTACACCCCTCTCCCAACTCTAGGTGGCTCCACCACACATCTCTAAGGTACGTGCGAAAGGCACAAAGTGGTGCATACATGTGGTGGAAGGGGCTAAACTTGGTCAAAACTGGCTCAAAACGGGCTAAAAACACTTGTTTGAGCATCCCAAATGGTCCGGGATCACTTTTGGAAAAACCCGTTTTTGACCCATTTTTGACCCATTTTTGGTCCCAAAATGGCCCATTTTCAAGGCATTTTGGGAGTTTCCAGGAGCCAAAACCCGTCGCCACGGGCTCAAAATGGGCTAAAAACACTTGTTTGAGCATCCCAAATGGTCCAGGATCATTTTTGGAAAAACACGTTTTTGACCCATTTTTGGTCCCAAAATGGCCCATTTTCAAGGCATTTTGGGAGTTTCCAGGAGCCAAAACCCGTCGCCACGGGCTCAAAATGGGCTAAAACCACTTGTTTGAGCATCATAAATGGTCCAGGATCATTTTTGGAAAAACACGTTTTTGACCCATTTTTGACCCATTGTTGGTCCCAAAACGGCCCATTTTCAAGGCATTTTGGGATTTTCCATGGCCCAAAACGCGCCACCACGGGCTCAAAATGGCCCAAAAACACTTGTTTGAGCATCCCAAGTGGTCTAGGAACAACTTTGGAAAAAATGAATTTTTTCGCCCTGGGGACCCTGGTGGACCCACCGTTGGCGGGCTAGCCGGCCCTCCGGCTGCACCAAGTGACCACTGGTAGGGGGGTCTACGTGTCTCGTTGGGCGATTCTGAGGCTTGGAAACCATAAAAAGTGGGGGGTTGCGGGTGGACTAGGTGCCCTCGGAATTTGTTTTTGAGCCACGTAGCCCAAGATACGGTCCGCTGTTGGTTTCGGGGTGCTGGTGCACATTGCGCAGATTTTGGGGCTTTTTGGCGCCTTTTGGGGCTGTTTCTCGGACATATCGTGGAGTTAGAGGGCACCAAAGGTCCCTTGGTCACGAGAAAGGCAAGACGCACGTGTGATGTAGCAGCCGTTTGCCTTCGTTTGGCTGTTTTGCACCCTTACTGGGGCTGTTTTGGGCGAAAAATGGCTGTTTTTGGCCCAAAACTGCGCAGATTTGGGAGGGCACCTCCCGACTTGGCACCATCGCCCCGGGCCGCCACCGGTGAGTTTTTAGCTCAAAAATTGGATTTGGCAAGGCCACCACCTAGGCTCCAGGATGGCTAAAGTAGAGTCAAGCGCGAGGCGATGGGAAGGTGCAGTGGCCAAAACAGAATGGTGACGTGTTGTTGTTGTTGTTGTTGCTTGTTGCTTGTTAGCTAAATTTAAGAGGAGAGGGGTGTAGTAATATATATATATATATATATATATATATATATATATATATATATATATATATATATATATATATATATAGTCATAGTCATAGTCATAACCACTTATCATGCCGTCTACTGGAGTTACCGGGCATCTCGCGCCGACAGGTGGTACTTGCCTCGCTCGATCCCGTGGGTCCCAGGGCTGCCTGAGGTGGCCCACAGCATGACGGAGGACCGAGGGGACCGGGGATACCGGTCAACCAGGCTTTCGGGGCAGTGGCGACTGCAAAGCGTTAGCATTAGCAACGGCGACGGACACTGGCCCGTTTGTTCGCCGGGGGTAAAGGGGCAAGGCACAGCAATGCAGCAGCATCGCAACAAGCAGAAAGCAAAGGCTTCACCGTCCGGTGCAAAGCGGCAACCAAGGCACAAAGCAGCACGCATGCGGCGAAGCAAGAGCGGACTCTCCGTTGTTGGTGTACCCCCGCCACCGTGGAGACGTCCAGTACCCATGACTCCACGTAATCCACTGTCAGCTGCGTACTCGTAAATATCCACCACCCCTGACTCCTCATATCCCTCTGCCAGCACGCAATAATCCTTTTATGCACAGCCAGGATTTCTGGGAGGCTCCAGCCTAGCCTGGCCCTCAGCCTTCATCGCCCCCGTGTCCCCACAATGTACGCCGCAGACCCACCGCATCAGTCCCCTAGTATAGTACAGAAACACGGTATCAACTCCACGCCCCCGTGGCCCCGAGCAGCAACCACACCCCAGATACATATACTGTGCCGGCACTCCTTGTCAGGGGCCAGAACCCAATCAGCTTCAAGGCATCCTCTTGCCCACGTTTAATATAACCTGAGGGTCTACAGGGGGGGACGCTGGCCGCTACGCGACTGGATTGGCATAACCCGTGAATATCGCTGGCTGGGATTCGGGCTGGTGGGTGCCGTAGCTTGATTATCGACCCCCTGTAGGGGTACCCACCAGAGGCTCGCCCCGGGCTGTGGTAACCAGGTGCACCTCGTCTGGCCCACATACTTTGCCCTGGCGCCTACCCTTGACCCTTACCTGCACTGATTGGCCAGCTCCCGTGGTTGCGCCTCCTGCGCCACAGCAGCGGCCAGGCCGCAGGTTCGGCCCCCACCGACGACGTGGAGAGCCTACTTATAGCATTGGCCCGCGCGTCACCCCCCGGAACACTCAGCATGCTGCTCCTCCTCTCTCCCCGCCTCTAGCCGACCGGACTGGCGCCCCCCAGGGGTAAGCCGTTACAATGGTGAGGCGACCGCATACTCTTCGCTACAACGCCGCGCAGTACCGCTGTTGCCACGCCCATGCCACCTGCGAGCCGCCACCACACGCACCACCGCAACCGCAAGGCCATGGTCAGAGGTTAGACTATGTACATGCCCGCAGGCACGGTCCCTCTAGTTTGTTAACGGGGCCAGGGGATGCCCCCACGCGCCCCCTGAGTTGTTAGAGGGGTCAGGGGGACACCCCAGTACCGCCATGCATCCCCGCAGCTCCCCCACTGTGTGGTTCCACAGTACCGCCGCGTACCCCCACCGTACGGACCCCAGTACCGCCGCGTATACCCCCAAGACGCCAGTACACCATCACCTTGAACTCCGCGTGCCCCTCGTGAGTGCTCCTCCCAGGCTGCCACGCCGTCTCAAGTACGCCCGCCATACTGTCCACCTGACGACCTCGCCGTCACATCCCTCTACGCACACATCACCACTTCGTCGCCGCTCCCGGGGCCTGCAGGCTGTCCCCGCAACCCCGTGTAACACTCCCAGGGGGCGCCGCAACGCGTGCACCGTAGCGCCGGCAACGATGTCGCCCGCCCCCAGACAACTCCGTGCACCCCCGGTGTATCCCGAGCAACCACTCCCAATACTGCTGTAGCCAGGCCGCCAGTAGAGACCCCGGTGCCATGGGAATACCCTACAGGGGTTTGGGCCTTATTACCCTGGTCGGGACGACCCATGACACCTCACTGTTGTATGCGGCGACCCGGGGCAGGCGGGTGAAGCATCCCTGACCGACCCTCATGCACGGGGGCAGTACGGGTCACCATCAGGCCGGCACGACCTGTCCCATCGCGTTGGCCATCATACGCCGCCTGCCAGTACCGCACAATCAGGCCTTGAGGGCACTGCTTCGCAGGCGCTACCCCCTCCGCTGTGTCCAGCGTAGGGATGGTAGCAGGTGCACCCACAATTCCTAACCCCATCAATCCGCATCACCCCGGCCCCCACCACGCCGTCACCATTTCCTCCGTGATGCCACAACCAGAGTATCCGCGAGTCACCCTCCAGAGCCGCCCACCACAGCAGCAGGGGCAGGGCTGCCGACGGCGCACCAGGGCACCGTACCCCGTCCACTCGGACGCTCTTCAGGCCACCCTGGATTGTCTTCCAGGCACTTGAGGACATCTGTCCAGAGTGCCGCAGTGCCCACCTCGCCTTAGGCCACCCCATATCGGCACGCTCCTTACATGTCCCGCATAGTCGGACGGAGGCACATTGATGAACCCAAACTGACGCTGTCTCCCCGCACCCGTGAAGCCGGTTCGGACCCCCGTGGTCATCTTTGGGTCACTTGGGGTGTGTATCTATGTGCCGGCAAGCCGCCATTGGCTGATATCATACTCTCCCATCCACCTGACCTAACCCGATGTGATAGTGTGATAGGTTTGGCCATTCCGGCTATGAGCGGCCATATTCAGTACCGAGGCGCCGCCAGCTGAGATTTATATATCAGAATATCAGGAATCAACAGGGTTTTTTTATCATAATGTTTCCGTAATTTTTCAGCCTTCCGTTCTGATGGTCAATGTATCGGCGACTGTCAGTTGGCTCGCGATTTTGCGGTAACCGATTGGTTAACTGTTATTTCCAGATATTTTGGCGGAAACCCCGATGAAAGGTCAGATTTCATCAGTAAAGGGTTCGTTGCTTCCGCAATTTTCTAAATATGCACTCGAAATTTTAATCTGAATTTTTCGCGATGTCGAAATCGGATTTTCGACTTCGACATCGCCGCACTTGATTTGGTCTTCTTTGAGTGGTCATACTCTTTTCCCTACTCCCAAATCAGGTTTCCCTTATATCAGCCACCCATTTGACTTGGAGATATAAGGGAAACAAAAGTGATTTGTGGGACCACTTTGAAGGGCCATATCTACGCGTGAGTGCGAAGGAAGAGAATCAGGAATGTTGCGTTGCAATTGCCGGTGTCTCAACTTATTTCAGTAGGGTCCAACACCTTAGGTTGTCATACACACTCGTTGTATCATTAGATCATGGTCAACATGGTAGAAACTTGTTTATAACTTGTTGACCATGTGTCCGGAGTTGATATTATGACTTTCGAGTGTAGCGCATGAGTCTTGCGGTTGCATAGCATCTTTCCTTTGGTTCCCACGTCCATTTTACCCAATGTTATGACCATGGAGGGGCATGGCATACCATGGTGGGAGCCACCTTTTGAGGGTATGTGTTATATGCATGGTATGTGCTTCGATATGCTCACGCCCATGTTATATATCTTCGTGTGGCCGAAGAGATGGGGAGCCACACGTGACAAGGGCTTTGCCCATGTCCCAATTGTGGAATCCAAAGCGCTAGACTAAGTCTACCGCGTATGTATTGCTCATGGTATGTTTGGCAAGGAGATCCATGAGTGCACTCCCATTTTCATGGGGCATGTAGATATGAGTGGCGAAGGTATCTCAATGCGCCTGATTGGGGATCCAAGTGGGGGAATTGTTCGCAAATGGTTCCAATCATTTGTATATTGAACCATGCGCGGATATCATCGGTGAGCATAGAGATATACTATCATGACAACTTTGTATTTGGTCATATTTTCATGTTTTTGACCTCAATTTTTGCTCATTTTTGCGTTTCGTGTACTTACCTGGTCGGCAAACAGCAAGAATCCTATGGAGAGTCGAACCACGGTATGTTGTTCATATGTTGGCATATGCTTTAGAGTTGAACTCCACCACATGCCGGATCGCGTACTCCATTTGGCTTGGCGCACGAAGGATTACAAGAATTGGTCTCAAGATCATGGGCTGATTTGGGCAGTGCGTGGTGCACATATCTGAAGGGGTTTCGAGGGTAAAGTGGGGATGTTCATAGGCAAGGACCTTTGGTCTCTAGCCTCCATGAATACTAGACTTCGATTCCATGCATGCTTTGAGCCTTCGGATAAGTGGTAACTTCAATTTTGAGCATACATTTGATATATGGCCAATATGGTGTGAATTGGCAGTTTTTGGCATGTTATGAGTTCAAACTCATGGGGCATATCTCTAAGCCCATCCGACTCCAAGTCCAACCAAGTATATGTCAGGGTAGGGCATGGTCCTGAGTGCCACTCTAAGCCATGACACGCCACCTCCCCTATTGGGCTAGGATATAGAGGCTTGGGAGTGAACACATTTTTGGGGTTTTTGTAGTGACTTTTGACACATGGCATTTAGCCATTTTATTTGACTGGGGTCAGGACATCATGTTGGTGAGTCAGGGGAAGGTCTTGAGTCCAGGGAATGAGGGGTCTATAGCTGAGTATGTGTATGTTTCCATCCTTCCCCAACTTTGCTTTATTTGTGTTCATATGCCAATTTCAGGGCTTTCCTCTTTGGTGCAATTCTTGTACATGCCCGCCACCGTGAGACAACCGGTGTGCTGAACGGAAGCCCGCAGTGTGGATTGGGTTATTGCTGTACTTGTGGGATCTGGTTGCTGTTCAGGGTTGAAGGAGGATTGTACTTTCTACATTTTTGGATTTTGGACCCTTGATTTTGATAAATGCAATCGTTGATCAGGAGCAAGTCGGCAGGGGTTACAGGCGGAAGGGGCACAGCAGGGGCCGGTCCTGGTAGGGACCTTCTTTATGGTAGCAGAGGCGTACCTGCTGCCCCTACCTCCCGCCGACCCGGGGACTTGGGCCCCTATGAGCCCTGCCCAAGTACGCCCCGCCTGCGTATTGTGGACTCGGTGGAAACCACGCCGGAAGTTGAAGCCCGAAGAGAAGTACGATGTTCGGGAAGAGGAGGACTTGACATGGAGGGCCTGGTCCCCATGTGTGAGCGTTGCTGCCGAAAGGCATGCAACCTCCGCTCCGCCGCGGAGGACTCTGAGGAGACCTGCCATTCAGGCAGCAGTGGAGGACGGTCCCGGCGCTACGGGAAGCGCGGGTCACCCGAGCCCGCGGCAGGGGACGCCGGGGCTATGGATACGGACCCCAGCCTGGTCAGGCTGTGGGACTCCGAGGGGCACTCCGAGGGCTATCGGACAGCCTATGAGCATCCTTCGGAGTCGGAGGAGACAGCCGGACCGCCCACAAGGGCGAACACGGCCCCAGAACCCAGCCTGGAGCATGACGCCGAGGCGTTCGAGAGGCCCGCCAGAGCCAGAACGGCGCCTGTGGCCCGGCACACGGAGCCATCGCGGGATAGCATGGGCGACACACCTATGGCGGAGGAGTCTGAGGCGCCGGGAACCGTGGGATGCGCCGGATCTGGAAAGCAGGCTGAGTGCCACTGCGAGCAGGTGTCCTTCCTCATGGACAAGTACCCAAAGATGGGGATTAACGCCATCGTGCATCGCCTCGACAGCCTGGACAACGCGAAGGACAGTCTAGAGGAGGACGTCGCGGGGATCCTGGATGACCAGTCAGCAGCGGAAAAAGACATGGAGGAGCTGCGAGCGGATCAGGCCCGGTACCGGGAGAATCTGGAGCTGGCCCTGCAGAAGCAGCAGCGAATGGTGGACAGCCTCCTCCACCTGGTGGAGGACATGTCGGGACGCCTGAAAAGGCTAGAGGAGGTACAGCCCCTCGCCTCGGGTCCGGAGCTCCCGGCAGAGCCGGCCGCGGCAGAGCTGGTGGAGCGGGTTAAGACCCTCAGGAGCGCCATGGAGAAACCCATGGGCGGCCCCGCAGAGGCACCATACCCGCCTCCGCGTGTTGACCCGGGTGCGCTGCCTTTGTTCCCATGTTCAGCGCATCCACAATGCTCGGGGAACAAACGGCACCGGCTCGGTCCATGCGGGAAGGGCACGTAACCACGGACCCGAGGAGCCTGACGGTACAGATGTCCCATGCCGCCCAGGATCTACCGATCACTACGACTGCCCATGCAGTTTATGCGAAAGAGGAGATCCAGAGCCAGACCATGCAGGGGCGAACCATGGGAAGCGCCGACGGACATGGTCGAGGTCATCCAGGCGGAAACCTGTGGGCGAAGGACCCCAATACGGGGATATGGACAGCCGATGGAGCAAGTCCTTCCCGCATTCCAAACCCCATGGGTTCAGGCCCAACTGGACCGCACTCCATGGAGGAGAGGGATGTACGGGGAGTGTACTCGCACCCCCCGGCCACAGGTGGTATCCTTCTCGGTGGAGTGGTGGCTGGGGACGTCGGAGACGCCATCAGGATTGACGACCTCAGGGGAATCAAAATCCCCTACTACGATGGCAACCCCTCCAACCTGGATGACTTCATCCTGGATTGGGAGGACTTTGCCGAGGAGGTCGTCGGTGAGATGCGGGGAGCGCCGTGGGACAAGTGGGTATGCCGGACATTCCCACACCGGCTGGCGCAGGACCTGAAGGAGGAGCTGCGGGATCAGATCCGGGAAGGACTGATCCGTACGGAGCAGGCCTGCCTCCAGTGGTTGGAGGATGAGGAGCGGGTGGACGCTCCGAGCCAGAAGCTGGAGGACTTGTGGTCCATCCCGCTGCAGCTGGACCGCGGTGAGTTGCGGGTCCGGGAGTGGAACCGGTATCTGCGGAAGTACCGACGGAGCCTCAAGCTGGTTGAGGACGGGAACGAGTCCAGCGAGATCTGTCACCTGTTGAAGGACCTCCTCCCCGGGCACTGGAAGAGGAGAGTGGAGGACGAGGAAAAGAAGAGAGCGAAGAAGCGCGTGGCGGTGAGGATCATGGCGGCGGAGGATACCCATGCGGGTATCATGGAGTTCTTCAGGAGGAACCTGGGCGAGCCCAACCGGATGTTGGGACTGAAGAACGCCGTGTACGTGGAGGTATTTGGAGACACCATGGAGCAAAGGTTGCTGCGCCTCAACAACGTGGAGTGGAGGCGCGGGGAGCCGCTGAGGATGCAGGTCGTCTTCGCCCGCATGAGCCTGGACGAGATCGTGAAGTACATCACGGTGGAGTTGAAGCTCAATGCGAAGAACGAGGCCCACGTGCAGGATCGACATGGTCATGGACAACGAGGCCACCGAGAAGACCGCCATCATCGGGAGATCCAGGAGGATACGGCCAACTCCGCGGAGAATGGTAGTGGAAGTGGCCAAGACCACTCGACCTGGTCCCGGGAGGATCACGAGGAGGCCCATTTCTTCGCGTTTGTCGCGCACAACGTGAGGGACCATGGGCAGGATCGGTCCAGATGGAGCCGGGTGGGACCCAAGAAGGGCAATGTGCCAAGGAGGATCGGGAACCCACCGCTCTTGTTCCGGGAGTACAGGTCTCAGCACGACGGGTGCTGGGTCTGTTATGGCAAGGGAAACAACCATGCACACGACCACCGTCAGTGCAAGGTGTATGAGGCGGACAAGAAGGCCTACTTCGCCGCCCGGCCCGAGAAGAAGCCCAAGGAGCAGCGAATTGCCGATTGGAAGGCGAAGGGCGGAGACGGGGGAAAAGGCCAAGGCAAAGGCCAAGGGAAAGGCGGAGGAAGAGGCTATGGTGGTGCACCTGGCCAAGACTGACGAGTGAGGTCGATCGAGGAGGTTGCTGAGGACATGTTGAGGACGTTGGAGGAACTCAAAGCCCAGCAACGTGGTGGACAAAGTCCTGGCGGATCGCAGCCAGAAGGGGCTGCGGAAAGCCAAGTCTAGAGGAGCCCCCACGGGAGTGGGACCTCGGAGGTCTCTCCTCCGAAAATCAGTGGAATCCCAGAGAAAGCGAAGGCACATCGGGTGCCAAAGAAGGCTCCAGAAGAGCCAAAACCACTGAGTTTCGCCACTCCCAACCCCTGGAGCGCCCTGCCAAGGGAAGTTTATGTGGGCAAGGGACGTGGTAAGAAGGAAGGAGCGACCACGGAGAGCCCCGTGGACGGGCAAGACCAACCCAAGATCTACACCATCCGTGATCATACCCTCGAAGTCCTGATGCACCCGGACGTGCTAGAGTTGCATGCCGTGAGAGTCGTCCATACACCGCATGGTGACGAGCAGCAGTTGCACTTGAGGGTGCGTGTACGGTGCGGACAAGAGGAGTTGGTGGTGGATGTTTTGGTGGATACGGGTGCCCAGGTGAGCCTGGTCCGGAGAGGGTTGTTCAAGGAGGAATCCCTGCAGCCCAGCCGTAGACCAGTGCGCCTGAAGGTGGCCAATGGAGAGATCATGGGTGGTGGTACCCATGAGGCCAATATCAGTATGGAATTCTGGGAGCGTGAGCGCTTGAACCGCCCTGATTTGGCGAAGAGAAGCACTCTATCCGGGAACTTCTATGTGGCCGACATTACAGATTGGAAAATGATCATGGGGTATGACTTCATGGTGGCAAACGCCATTGGAGCCCTTCCCCATCGTGCAACGCTGGTCGGGGAGGATGATGAATGCCTCACATGGCTGTCCACGGACTATGCATGCGGATCATCCCAATGGAATGCTGAGGAAGAGGATCAGATCGTCCAAGCGGTGCAAGCTGTGGGTGCCAAGTCCAGAGGAGACCGCGGAGTTCAGCTCACGGAGTATGGAATGGCGCCGCAGGTGTATGCCAGGATGATCCAGACGCTGGGAGCCGAAGCGCCCAGGACGGACGTCTTCGCTTCCCGGGATGCCCCACTTTTGCGGAAGTGTAGGAGGCATTGGCATCGAGGAGACTCAGCCTGGCACAGGCATTGGGGTTTGAAGGAGTGGGGACCCATGTATTGGCATGGCTCCCTGGATAACACCAGACGTACGGTGGAGAAGATCGTCGCGGATAGGGCGAAGGGGATCCTGGTCATAACCGGCATAGGATCCACCCCATGTCCGCTGGAAGGTCTCAAGTCGACGCTGGACTCCATCACCCTGAACGAGATGTCATTCGGGCCAGAGGAGGAGCTGTTCATCGACGCCAAGGGTATATCAATGCCCTCCCCGGGTCAAGCGTGGGGTACCAAGGCTTTCCTGGTGGATGGGGCGCAAGCCCAGCCCACGGGTGATGAAGCATTCATCCGTAGGGTGGAGGCGGTGCCCATGAAGGTCATGTTTGAGCCCAAGGAGGGGACGTATCAGCCTATCGATGGCATTGACGTCCTGTCCCACGCCGAGATCGATGACGTCGTCAACTACATGCGGATGGGGATGCACGACCGTGTGGCAGCCAAGAAGAGGCGGGCCATGGTCACATCTCCGCATTGGTGGGATGACAAGATGTTGGTCACCGGCAAGTACGAGAAGGATGAGTTCGTGGCGAGGGTCATGGATCACATCGCGGACCAATACGATGGTCCGGTTAGGTCGGACCCGCCGACGTGGGATTTTCCAAGAATGGGGGCCGATAGCGACAGTAACCAGCCCGACGCCGCAAATTTCCGAAGATTATCGGTGGGAAGTGCACCCCACGACTATGAAGACGGCATATCGGACGAGGAGAAGTCAGATTCGGACCCGGAAGAGGCCTATACCGCAGTGCAGTCGGTTGTATCTATACCGAAGCAAGCGGCTGAAGAGGCCCAGGAGAACCCGAAGGTCGCCGAGTTGAAGGAGAGGCTGATCAATGCCTATCCGCGGCTATTCAGTGGCGTCGCCAACAAGAACCCTCCAGATCGTGGGAGGTTTGGCACAGCGAAGATCAAGGTGAAGCCGAACCCCAAGATCTATCGTCATCAGGAGTACCAACTTCAGGGCGATCGGGCCGACGCCATGAAGAAGTTGTTGGCCGAGTTCATTGAGCGGGGATGGATCGAACCCTCCGACAGTGAGGGGGCCAGCCCAGCCTTTATCGTGCCCAAGAAGGAGAAGGGCGAGTGGAGGTTGGTGGTGGATTACAGGGGTTTGAACGAGCAAACCGAGCACGACTCGTACTCGCTTCCCCTGATCGACTCCATCCTCAAAAAACAACAGAAAAAGCGGATCTTCACAGTGTTGGACCTGAAACACGGTTATCACCAGATGCCGCTACACCCGGACTCCAGGCCCTGTACAGCGATGTCGACGCCGCTGGGGCCCATGCAGTGGAAAGTGGTGCCCATGGGCGCCAAGAATGGCAACGCCGCTTTCCAGCGCATGATGGAGGACCTACTTGGTCCAGTCCGGGATTGTGCCGATCCCTTCTTGGATGACATCATTATCGGGTCTGGCACGGAGAACATGACTGAGGATGAGCTCATCGAAGCGCATGAGAAGGATCTGCGCCGAGTGCTCAGTGAGCTGGACAAGCACAACATGGTGTGCAAGCCCACCAAAGCCTCACTCTTCGTGAAGGAAGTGGAGTTCGCGGGTCACGTGGTTGGTCACGGGCAACGCCGTCCCATGCCTGGGAAGCTGGCGTCCCTGCACCACTGGGAAAAGCCCCAGACCATCAGCGAACTCCGATCCTTCATGGGGTTCTGCAACTACTATTCGGGCTATGTCCGAATGTATGCAGAACTGTCGGGGCCGCTGCACAAGATGCTGCAAGTGGGGAAGTTCGATGGCCGGAAGGGGAGCAAGAAGAAGCTTGCCTGGACCCCTGAGGCCGAAGATGCGTTCAGCCGCCTGAAGGAGCGACTCCTGGGGCAGCTGGGACTATTCTTGGTGGACCCGGACAAGGGATTCGTGCTACGGACGGACGCCTCGGACTATGCTGTAGGGGCAGTCCTCGAGCAGACGCGGGACGACGGGTCACACGTACCCGTGGCGTTTTGGAGTCGGATCCTGGCCGAGGGCCAACGCCGCACCTGGACCGCGAGGGAGAAGGAGACGTACGCCATTGTTTGTGCACTCAGGAAGTGGTCTGGCCACATCAGATTGCAACCGGTGGTGGTTTGCACGGACCATCAGTCCTTGCAGAGCTGGCACAAGGAGCACGTCGACACCCCCTCGGGACCGGCGGCAAGGAGGGCCCGATGGCATGAGACGTTCGCCAAGTTCGACCTCAGCGTCGTATACGTCCCGGGGAAGGACAACACTGTGGCAGATTGCCTCAGTCGATGGGCCTACCCCGCGGGCAAGGCTTGGATGGACATATCCAGCCATGGGGACGCCGAGGAAACCGAGGAGGCCAAGCGCATCATCGAGATGGAGAAGGCCATGGAGCAAGAGGGGGTCAAGTGCTTTGTGGTGATGGCAAACCGTACGGACCTGGCCAAGTTCCGGGGTGCCCGCGTCCAAGCTATTCGAGAGGAAACCCTCGAGCAATGGATGGTGGCCCCTGTAGAGCTAGTCAGGTCGGTGCTCACAGAGGACTGGTCGGATGACTACGCGGCATCCGAGCACTGGAGCAAGTACTGGAATGCCGTGGGCGTCCCGTCGGACGACGAGTGGCCTGAGGGCTTGACCGAGGATGGGGACAAACTGTTCCTCAAGGACAAGCTACTGGTCCCTGAGAACCGAGTGGAGGAGCTCATTGACCACTGGCACAACGCCCAGCTCACGCATCCTGGTCGGGACAAGATGCAGCAGGACCTGGAGTGGCGCTTCAAGTTCCCACCGGGGTACTACGCCATCCTGGACAAGTACTGCAGCGACTGCGCCGTGTGTCGGGCCACGAAGAGCCCCAACCACTCCACAACGGGCAACCCGGTGTACACGGCTATACCGGAGGCCCCTATGCGGTCCGTGGCCATGGATGTATTCGCCATGCCTGAGGTCACCGTGGAAGGAGAGACCTACGACTGTGTCATCCTGGCGGTGTAACCGCTGCATAGTGGTTGATCTTTCTTGTAACTGCGAAGCCTGTAGCCTTGATGCCCCAGGGGTCGTAACGCCCGACACTGCCCCTGATATCTCCGAACCCAACTGACCCTCTTCAGACCCATATCCAGCCTCGGGGAGCGACATATGCGAAGCACTTGTAAGTCCTTTGAACTCCATGGTGGAATATGAAGAGTACGAAAACCGGGTCTACAAAAATGGAGCAGACATAGAATCTCAATGCACATTCATCGCACATAATGACACAACGTGAAATCATTCGAAGTAATTTAAATAAATCCGATTGGGAAATCACGAAAGACAAATGCGACTCGACGCGCGCTCACAGGCGACATCTGGCGGCGAACGGAAAACATGAAAACAAGCGGAAAATTTACTGCACTAATGTACATCTGAGAATCATTGAAATTCTGATCACATTGATGTATAATCTGAGTGCTGTCACTGCTGCCGTTACACTCCCCCTCTGAAAACATACGCCAGTATGTCAGGCTGGGTCAAGTGAAGTGAAGGAAACGGCGAAAGTGACCAAAAACCAACTAATCTAAGACAAAATGTGAGAAATTGAGCTGAATTGAGCAAAATTGTGCTGAGATCTGTGCTTCGCGATGGCCATCGACTTGAATGAAACGCATAGGTACCTTAGGGCACACAGAAAAAGCTTCGTTCAAGCTCGAAAATTCGAAAACTGAAAGTCTGAGTGAAGAATGTACATGATGATCCATGATCCATGATTCATGATGAAATCAGGATCTGACATCCCACTGCCAGTAAACAGAAAACGAGCGTCGCCATGTCGTCGAGCGTCAAAAAAATAGGGTATCCCTTCATGGAGTCCAAGATATGTGAAACTGGCTGGTGTCATTTGCAGTCATGAGACCAGATGCCAGATTATGGTACAAAATGTGCCTGAATTGAGACCAAAATCAGTGAATTGCACACGGATTGAGGGTGGCGAAATCTGCAACAAGCCAATACAGGTCCAATTCATTGTCGATAGACTCTGTGTGCTGTGTTGAACGGAAGTCCAGTTCTCATTCATAGCCAATCCAGGTCAAATCCTCATGATGATGATGAATCCCATGATGGAAGTCCAACCATCCAAGAGTAATGACAGCCAAGAAAACCCAGTGCGTGTACATCACACTGTCAGTATCGTCTCCAGGGCTTCATGTTTAATCCAGTATTAGCCAGAAGGGGTAATTGACTCATTATAATCCCAGCATGTATAAGCATCCAGTGCTTGGTACCAGGATTTTGCCAAAATTGAGCTGATTCTGAGGGGGATTCCAACACAATCCACAGATGAACAGCGAGTCGACACAAGTAAGAACACCATCGTTGTCACTTGGTCTATATAAGCCCTTTGACAGCGGTCGATTGAAAAACAAACCAACAGTCTCAATGTAAGAGCTGATTGAAATGACATTCTGAGCAGATCCGTCAAACACATGAAATGGATCAGACTCAGTCATGTGCCAGAATCTCTGTAATGAGCACGAACTCGAACGAGTCCTTCCCAAGGCGAGTAGAGGGGCCTAGTCGACAGCAAAACACGAGAGTGTCGTCGTGGTTGAGGATAAAGGCTTTTCGGAACTTCCGATGGAAATCATCTACAATGAAGCACATGATTCACATGATGACCATGATGAGAATGATGGATGGAATGACCAGGATGACCCCAGAATGTCCCATCATCTGTTCATCGAACCACATAGACGATGTGTCAGGACTGTTTTGTCCCCATGCCAAAGGGAAATATGTCGACCGTAAATCTTTTCAAAAGTTTCGGCGATTCAAATTCTGATCAGATCTTGTCTCGAATTGATTCTGCCACAATTGGATCTTCTTCTTGTGCCTGTAAGTCTTCCTTGGTGACACAATCTTTGATCAGCGAGAGCTCACGGTGAATCTCAGGGTGTTTCTTCAGGAACTTGATGAAAGTGTCCGTATACCCATGGATAAAACCTGAAGCTGGCTCCCATTTGTCTTCTTCTGGACCGAATCCTTTCCATCTGCACAGAAAGTACCACTTGCCTCGAGCATTTTTCTTGTAGTCAAGGATCTTCGCTAACTCGAAACTGCTGGTGGCCATCTTCCTGTCGCTCAGGTACTTCGAAGTCCAATAGAGAGGCTTGAACCTTCCTTTGGGGCAGGGTACTTCGCCCTTCAAACGGTCTCGATGTACTTCTTGATGCCTGCCTGGCTCAATTTCAATGTTGAATGTAGTCTCACTTAGTTGACTTTTGACTTGGAATGGGCCATCCCACAAAGGTAACAATTTGTTGTCGTCCTTCAGGGTCTCGTCTGACTTACGAAGCCAAACTTGCTGGCCTTTCTCGAAGGGTTTTCCTTGCGTTCTCGATTTATTTTTCAAATTCAACCAATCTGCTTGACTCTCCACTTTGGCTTGGATCCACTTGGACTCTAAATCCTTGATCCTCTCAAACCATTGCGAGGCGTCGTAGCACTGCCTTGGATGATACATCACTGGTCCTGGACCCATCTTCTCTCGACCAAAAACAAGCTCATTCGGACTTAATCCAGTGTAATTCTTGGTTCGATGGTATCTCCTCAAGACACAGTAAATCGTCTCCAACCAATTGTAGTCTTTTTCAGTCGCCAGGAAGTTTCTCAGAATGCTGATAAGAATCCTTCCAGCGCGTTCAGCAGGGAGAGCTCGATGGTCGTAGACTCGGGCACGAAGATGATGAACTCCCAATAGAGCACACATGTTCTCCCACCAAGTCCCAATAAACTCCTTCCCACTGTCCGTCAGAATTTCACTGGGAACATCCCAGTTACTCATCCACTGACTTGCAGTCCACTTGGCAGCCATTTCAGAGGTGAGATGCTTCGTGTTGCAAGGGAGGACTTGGATGTAGCCACTGTGGCGGTCTTGAATTAACAAAACCCCATCGACAGGCTTCCTCGTGTAGAGACATTCCTCTTGGATTTGTCCCAACTCGAAGACATCCGCCGTCACCTTGTCAAACAGCCTCTCAGGAATTGGTAATCCCTTCAGTAATCCTTCTGCCTTTTGATTCTTGGGGATGGTTGCCTGACATTGCTTGCATCCTTTGGCAACTCGTTCACAGGCACTCTTGAGGTCCCGTGTGTACACTCTGTGTCGTAGCTCCTGCTCCAGAACACGAGAATGTGTGTGGGCTGTCTCATTCCGATGCCAATGTTTGACATATTGGTCAATCAGACAATCAGGAAAACAAATCCGTCCTTGCCAAAATAACTTGTCGCCTTGGATTTTGAAATCAGACGTCTCTTCAGAGTCGTAAGGCTTGTCCCCTTTCAACTTGTGGTATACAGACCCAAAGAACCTGTCCTCCTTGTACATCTTCGTCCAATCAACATAGAGGAAGGAAGTTTCCTTGTCCTTTTGTTGTGGAGGGAGCGTGGATTTCGCTTTGGATCTCGTCAAAGGAAACACATTCAGGAGTGGCAGCGACGACTCAGAGTCAGAGTTAACTCCTGCAGTCTGATCTGCCTTCGTAATCTCCTTGCATCTGACCAAATCCACCTTCATCCGATTTTTAATCGAACATTGGAGACAATGTTTCTTGATCAGTGCTTGTTCCTCCTTATCAAACTCGATCACTTCAGCTTTATCCGTCGCTGTCCCATGAAAACTCACTTCAGAGTAAGCCTCTGAGGCTGGGTATGCCCAGCGACTCAGGGCGTCCGCCACTGTGTTGTAGCGACCCGGAATGTAAGTCACATGGAGGTCAAATCTGCTGGGAGTTTCATGCCAACGGCCTCTCCTCCCAGCTGGTCCACCAGGGGTATCCACATGTTCTGTCCTCCAGCTCTCCAGCGACTTGTGGTCAGTCAGTACCTCAACGCGATGGCCAAAGATCCAACCTTCATAACGCCGTAAGGCACAAAGGATTGCGTAGGCTTCTTGTTCCCTTGGACTCCAATTTTGCTGTCTTGGTGTAAGCTTGCGAGACCAGAAAGCCAGAGGATGATGGTGACCTTCGTCATCGACTTGTTCGATCGTAGCACCAATGGCGTAACGACTGGCGTCTGTACGAATATAAAAAGGTCTTCCATCCAACCACGGAGTCTTTAATGTAACCACATTTGCCAGTGCTTCCTTGAGACCAGTAAAGGCCTCTTCACATTCTGGCGTCCACTTGAGCTTGACTTGAGATCCCTTCTTTCCTTCTATTTTGCCAACCTTGAGTAACTCTGTCAATGGACCAGAGAACTTGGCGTAGAGAGGAAGGAACTCGTGGTAGTAATTGCAGCAGCCTAAAAAGGCGCGAAGCTGCGTGATGGTTTTAGGCCTTTCCCAGAGCTGCAGGGCAGCCATTTTCCCTGGGGCCGGTCTTCTTGTCCCATCTTCCAAGACAGAGCCACAAAATTCCACACTCTGGAGGAACATTTTGCCCTTCTGGGGTCCACACACGAGCTTCTCTTGTCGAAGGACTTCGAGAACTTTTCGGACTTGTTCTTCGTGCAACTTCAGGCACTCATCAAAGTTTTTTCCCAACGGCGTGGCAATCAGAAGGTCGTCAATGTAGATGCTGCAGAATTCTTGTAAATCCAGAGACTTGTGCTTCTGAAATAAAATAGTCTCCATCATCTTCTGGAACATCGACGGCGCATTCTTCAGACCCATCGGCAGTACAGTCCACTGGACAGTGCCACAGGGCGTGCACATTGCCGTCAAATGCCTATCCTCCTTTCGAAGGGGCATCTGATGAAAGCCATGGCGCAAATCCAACACAGTAAAGAGCTTGCCTTTGGCTCTCGCGGCGATCTCCTTCTCGATTAAAGGAAGAGGATGCGCGTCTGGTACCGTGGCGGCATTCAGGGCTCTGTAATCCACCACTAGACGCCAAGCATCTATGCTGGATTGGTCAGCAGGTGGGGGTTTTGGCACAGTAAATGGTGCTGAACACCACTCAGAACTCATGCAGCCCTCCAACCAACCGAGTTCATAGAGATTGCGCTCAATAATCTTTCGCAGGGCATCTGCTTTGGTGCCGTGTAGATAGAATGGACGTCGTTTGTGCACCTTTGAGCCTTCGATTATCTCAATCCTGGCTTCCCCATTTTCACATCGAATTGGGGGTTTTTCCACAACTTCCCAGTCAGCACATCATCTTTATAATCTTCGAACACTGCGTCCCTTCTTGCAGATATCTTGTCTCCGTCGACCTGATTCCCACATTTAATCACCGACATTATGTACACCAATTTGCGAATTGTTGGTCGTGGTCTCATATTCTTGGCCACTTCATTCCAAACTTCTTTGTCGCATTGTTGGCGGATGAAGCTCACCTGAGCTCGCTCCTCCGTGGGATCCAACCAATGAAAGGGGTCCACGAATGTCTTGAAGGGATGGTCGGACGAATTCAGCTTCATTCCTGTCAATTCAGGCGAGATTCTTGGAGATTTGTCATCATTCTTGCTTGAAATCTTGACATTTTTGGCTTGATTCTTGTCTGGTGGGGACGAATTATAATGGATGGAGGCGTTCTCTTGAGGGACGCCGATTGTCCTTCCCTCCTTCCGCGACGTTACGTCGGGATTCCGCTCTCGATCGTCTTCATCCACCTCAATTTCGTCGATTCTTGAGGAATTTGAGACGACCTCTTCTGTTCCCATTTCACTGTCATCTTGCCAATAATCTCCCAGATTCCCGTCAACTAAGCACGCCAACGTGCTCCACGAACGCTGTGGCAAAGGCTTGCCATTGTCTTCGCAATACAGCTTCACTCCCTTGTGAGGTAGCTCGACAATGTCGATTGAAATGTCCATAATGTCCTTGAACCAAGATTGCTTTGGCCAATTGGGGACAATTAAAATCGCCTTTGCGCCGGATTGCTTCAGCTTCTGCACCACACGAGGGAAAACGTCGAAGGGCGGATTGATCCAAAGAGGTTCAGACCAGTCCTCACTCCAGGCATTGTCGTAGAACTTCGGAAATCTTTTATTCTTTTTGTTTGCAAAGGCATCAACTTGCGGACGAAAATTGTGGTTCCTTTCGAAATAATCCACCAGAATGTCCCGCCATTTGTCTACCACACGATAGCAAACTGACTTCCACTTCTTGCAGTTCAATGATTCCACCTTTCCTTCGTCGAATTCTTCTTGATTCCCTGT
This sequence comes from Eutreptiella sp. 'Long Island Sound 2002', assembly GCA_964036045.1. NCBI lineage: Eukaryota > Euglenozoa > Euglenophyceae > Eutreptiales > Eutreptiaceae > Eutreptiella > Eutreptiella sp. 'Long Island Sound 2002'. The sequence goes on from OZ038386.1 coordinate 67,959,090, forward strand.
CCATTCCTGCCCATCTTGCTGAATAGGCAGCTTATTTCGCTCCTTGAATTGGTGGCTACTCTTGGTATATGGGTGCAGATAATACAGGTCAGACGGGTCGCTGGTCGACGGATCCTGGAGGAAGCATGTCCTGTGCCCCATGGGCGACACACGGTGAGCGTGAAGCCATGGTTGACCCAAGAATAAATCATACTTTATGCTGGCTTCATAGAATTTTCAAGCAAACCACTCCTCCGTGACCGTCTCTTCCACGCTCCACACAGATTGTTTCACCAATCTGACCGCCAATTCTGCCTCTCTGTCGCCACCGTCAAGGCGATGTCCGCTGACTCCCTCCAGCTGGACAGGTGTCGAGGACAACTTCGCCTCATCCTCCTGCAGAAAGCCTTTTCTTACCAGATTGACCTCTGACCCATTGTCAATCAGACATTTGGCAAGTTTAACCTTACCATCTGTTGTCCTGACCTGGATCCAGCAGATAAACTGGCGCTGCTTGCCTCGCCGGACAGCGCTGAGGACCCAGGCAGGGTACAGGAGGCCGGAGGAACGCGCCAGCCGATCCCAGCAGCGTCCATCCACCGCCCCAACTACCCTGATGGGTTTTGTTTCCTGCCACTCAACCCCAGTGTTGGGATTTGGGTCAAGTTGGCTTCCCTATTGCCATTCTTCTTCTTCGTTCGGCTGTACGTCCTGTACTTGTCCTTCGTCAACCCATTCTTCTCCTGCTTCGACGGCATTGACTCCTTTTCCACGTCCACGACCACCAAATGACTTTCCACCACCACCTTTCTTGCCTCCTTGGCCTTTGTTGTTGGAGGTGTTGGAATTGGGGTTGGATTCGTTGGATCTGCCCTTGCCTCAACCTCCAGTATCCTTCTTGTTGCCGAAGGTCTTGTTTGCTGGCGTCTCCGTATACAGGGGGTTGCCATTCACCTTAGAATCATCTTGATTCCCGGACTTTCCTTGTCCCTTTCCACCTTTTTGGCCAGATTTTCCACCAGATTTTCCACCAGCATCGGTCCATCTTGAGTCGCTTGGATCTCCGCCTTGCTGCGAGTAATCTTTTGGTGTCCAGTCTCTGTTCTTTCCTTTGGACTGCCCTTTACCCTTTCCCCTTCCATGCTGGTCAGCATTTCGTGCTCCATCCTGCTGGGGACTTTTGGGAGAATTTCCCTTTCCATCAATTTTGGACTGAATTGTCTTGAGATCTGAGGGCGTCCACCTGTGATCTGCGGTCGTGTGAGTCGCCGCTCGACCTTCCTTTCCAAGGGCAATGCACACAGAGCATCCCTTCTCACCAACGGCGTTGACCTTGCCTCTGAAGCCTTGTGCATCCTGTGACTTCTGGCGTTCTAAGTTTGCATACTTTTCAAGTTGGTCCCAGATCTGCTCGACTCCGTACGAGAAGATCCACGGTCGTACCTTCAAAACTGTTCCCTTATACTTCACTTTTCCATCCACCATGCTACAGAAAAACTCCGACTGTTCAGAATCATGGAAACCAACTCTCCATCTGCCCTCACGAATAGTGATGTCTTTCAATCCAGTAGCACTGATAGAGTGTAGTAACTCACGAACTGCCTTTTTTCCCATAGTCTCCGGCAATCCTCGGACTTCAACCCAGTTGCCCAGGACTTTTTGGTCCGCCTGAGAGTCCCTGATCTTCTGCTTGGTCTCTGGCGTGAGCTTGCTCAGGAGGATCTTCTTCATTTCGCCTTCAGAAAGTCCTTCTCCCGAATTCTCCGCCTCTTGCACCAAAAACTCCCAATCTTGCCTTGCTATTTGGATCTCTTCCAGAAACAATTTCTTGATCGCCCTGAAGTTCTCCAGACGGTTCCTGTAATGATCTTCAGGAAGTCGAGAGCCTTTCTTCTTGAGACTTCGATACAACTCTTCATAAGTCAGGGGATCTCCTTGATTCTGCCTTTCAACATAAAGATTATATGTACTTTCTCTGAGTTTGCCAGTCAAACAGTCCATCAACCCGAGAATCCAGAGTTCCTTGTCCAGTTTCTCCGTCTGCAGCCAAACCATGAACTGTCGTTCGAACGAAGCCCAGTAATTTCGGTGCCCAGAGAACTTAGGCTGCTTCATTACTGAACCCCTCAGCCTCATGTGCAACGGATTCAGCAGGTGGTTCAGGTTGAAACTTGTGGCTGTACCAACCGGATTAACGAACACTGGGTTGACGGCTGCGCCTCCCATTGCCTGTGCCTGCGCAATTGCGGTCGCCAACAACGCCTGGTCCACAGTAGGCTGCACGAACGGCGTTGGTTGTGCTTGATGCAGTCTCATCTCCTTCAATTTCTTCTGCTTTTCCTTCGTTTTGGCCTCATTTTCCTTCTTTTCTTTGTCCTTCTTCTTCAAGGCCATTGATCTCTCCTTCACGGTGGTCCTTGCTTCTCCATCAATATCAGCAACAGTACCAACAGACAGTACAGACCTCTCTGACGAAGATTCTCCTCCTTCAGTACCCAGATTGAACCCAATAGGACTTCCAAATCCAGTAGGGGGGATACCAGAAATTCCAGTAAAAGCTTGGATGTGACCAGTAAAAGCTGGGGGTGCTGGAGAATGTGGAACGCCGTAAGGCGTGGATGCAGGTGCAGCTGAGGAGGTAGGTGCTGGGTGGCTTGCCATTGTAGGCGCTGGTCCAGTGAGCCCAGTAGTGCTCAGATTTTGTACCAGATTTGTAAGCTTCTCCAGCTTCTGCTCCATCTCCTTCCACTTGCTGATGTCATCCCTCTTTTTCTCCTTGGCGGCCTTCTTCAGCTCCTTCACCCTGTCTTCCAGCGACGAAATCTGGCGTCGACAGGAGCAGTCCTTGGCACATTCACCACAGGACGGGCATCTTGTCCCTTTTCCCTTGCTTCTTACCTCGTCGACCCAAGTGTCAACACTGGAGGGAGAGCTGGGGAGTTTGGACAGTTGCTCCCTGGAGAGGTGAGAATGTGTCGAATCACACCTCATCTCGTCGACCTCTCCGTCGTTCGGACCCCAGGCGCCCGACGGACCAGCGTGCTGACGCACATTCTGGCGTCTTTCCTCGGCGATGATGGCCATCTGCACCATCACGGCAGCCTGGTGGTCGAACTGGTCCATCATCTCTACCCAATCCTCTTGTTCCTGCAGTTGGGCGTCGAATCGCAACCGGCCGCTGTCCCTGATGAACTGGCACGACGCCCTGAACCAGTCCCTCAGGCGGCCTCGGTAGCTCGCCTCCGCCAGCGGCCAATTCTGGTGGTTCAGGAACTCCTGATTCCAGATTTCCTGGAAGTGGTTTTCCCAGTCTTCACCACTAATTCCAGTATCATCTGGCTCTCCTTCGCTGCTGCTGTCTTTAAGATCAGGCAAAGCGTGAGAGCTGGAACCAGATTCACTCGAGGAGAGAGATTCTCGACCGGGTTTAAGGTTGGGTGGGGCGTTCACACAACAATCAGCACAAGTATGAACTCCAGGCCAATGTCTATGGCCACAGTAAGGGCACTCTGAAGGATGATCCTCGGTTTGCTGGGGAGATGCCACGAAGGTAACCTCAGGGGGAACACGCAGTGACTCTCTACGAGTGATAGCCCCGCTAAAGTCCGATGATCTCAGAGTGTCCGTGGAGATTCCAGAGGCACAGTCATGATTTCCTCTGCTACCATGTAACCGCTGCATAGTGGTTGATCTTTCCTGTAACTGCGAAGCCTGTAGCCTTGATGCCCCAGGGGTCGTAACGCCCGACACTGCCCCTGATATCTCCGAACCCAACTGACCCTCTTCAGACCCATATCCAGCCTCGAGGAGCGACATCCGCGAAGCACTTGTAAGTCCTTTGAACTCCATGGTGGAATATGAAGAGTACGAAAACCCGGTCTACAAAAATGGAGCAGACATAGAATCTCAATGCGCACTCATCGCACATAATGACACAACGTAAAATCATTCGAAGTAATTTGTATAAAAACGATTGGGAAATCACGAAAGACAAATGCGACTCGACGCGCGCTCACAGGCGACATCTGGCGGCGAACGGAAAACATGAAAACAAGCGGAAAATTTACTGCACTAATGTACATCTGAAAATCATTGAAATTCTGATCACATTGATGTATAATCTGAGTGCTGTCACTGCTGCCGTCACAGGCGGTGGATAGGCACAGTGGGTATATCGTGGCGGTCCCTGGCAAGAAGTCCAAGAAGAAGGACAAGAAGGACAAGCATGGAGTGGGGCTGCAGGCCAAGACCGTCGCTAATGCCATGATCAGGCATTGGCTGACGATTTTTGATATCCCGGCTGTCATCTGCAGCGATCCGGGCAGTCACTTTGTGGGGACGTGGTTCAAGACGATGTGCAAGCACATGGGTATTCGGCACGCCAAGACCGTGGCGTACCACAGCCGGTCGAATGGCCGAGCTGAGGTGGACGGGCGGCAGATGTTCGAGAAGTTCCGCCAGCTGCACATCGACGAACCGGGCCGGAATTGGTATAATTCGCTGTGGAGAGTACTCCAAGCGTATCACGACCTTCCGGGACCCACTGGACTGTCGCCCCATCGTATCCTGTTCCTACGGGATCGAGTGTCACGCACTCTCCCGTGGTTGAACCATGGCAAAGTGGCCCGGGATGCGAACGCTATGATGGCTGAGGCGGACGATACGGCGGCCAAGGTGTGCAAGGCACTTGAGGACGAGCATGACAAGAGGGCCAAGTACTTCAAGCAGGGAAAGGTCCAGAAGTATGCTCTCCAAGACACCGTGTGGGTGGAGCGGCACCACAAGGGTGTCCTGTCCAGGCATCGGCAGGCATCTTGGTATGTGCCGGGGGTAATCGTGCGGAAGGTCGGGCAGGATGTGTATGCGGTTCGTGTGTCCTGGACCGCGACCATACCCAGCTTCGTCCCCGAGCACCAGACCCCAGCGGACGTCCCGTCACCTTCGAGTTCACGGCCGGCGATGTGGACTCGGACGACGAGGGTGAGGACGACGACTTCACCGCTGAGAAGATCCTGGCGGACAAGCCGGACCCGGGGACGCCTGTGGGGAGGCTTTATAAAGTCCGTTGGAAGGGATTCGCCGCATCCAGGGATTCATGGGAGCCTCCGAGCAGTTTCGTGCCAAGGTATACCACGGTCTGGATGGACTATCTGAAGAAAAAGAATATTTCTTTGGATGTCAAGGACGTGTTGGTCCATTTGGTTGCTGCTGTAGCACCGTAATGGATCCCCCTTGGCATCTTTGTTTGTTTCTGTGCTTGGGAGACGGGTGAGGGCGTTCATCCGGGGATTTTTGGGCCTTGATTGGCCATCTACCCCCTTCACTCGATCTCCACATATACATTTCATTGTGGTATACTTTTTTAGGTCGACCGACGACGTTTCTCTATCTTTGATCCCCTTGGTCCATGTTGTAGATCAAGAGGAGACCGGATATGGCGTAGGGCACCGATTATCAGTGTCCTCACCCCTCCCTTGGGGCGTGGGGGACGCCTACGACGTGTGTGGGGCCTCCATGTGTCCTTGGGACATGGGGGGGGGGGGGTTGGAGCCCATTTGGGTCCTCCCGTCCTCTCTTCAATGACTTCCGAGCGGTAACAACGCTCTGAGAAGGGGGTGAAGCCGGTTCGGACCCCCGTGGCCATTTTTGGGTCACTTGGGGTGTGTATCTATGTGCCGGCAAGCCGCCATTGGCTGATATCATACTCTCCCATCCACCTGACCTAACCCGATGTGATAGTGTGATAGGTTTGGCCATTCCAGCTATGAGCGGCCATATTCAGTACCGGAGCGCCGCCAGCTGAGATTTATATATCAGAATATCAGGAATCAACAGGGTTTTTTTATCATAATGTTTCCGTAATTTTTCAGCCTTCCGTTCTGATGGTCAATGTATCGGCGACTGTCGGTTGGCTCGCGATTTTGCGGTAACCGATTGGTTAACTGTTATTTCCAGATATTTTGGCGGAAACCCCGATGAAAGGTCAGATTTCATCAGTAAAGGGTTCGTTGCTTCCGCAATTTTCTAAATATGCACTCGAAATTTTAATCTGAATTTTTCGCGATGTCGAAATCGGATTTTCGACTTCGACATCGCCGCACTTGATTTGGTCTTCTTCGAGTGGTCACACTCTTTTCCCTATGCCCAAATCAGGTTTCCCTTATATCGGCCACCCATTTGACTTGGAGATATAAGGGAAACAAAAGTGATTCGTAGGACCACTTTGAAGGGCCATATCTACGCGTGAGTGCGAGGAAAGAGAATAAGGAATGTTGCGTTGCAATTGCCGGTGTCTCAACTTATTTCAGTAGGGTCCAACACCTTAGGTCGTCATACACACTCGTTGTATCATAGGATCATGGTCAACATGGTAGAAACTTGTTTATAACTTGTTGACCATGTGTCCGGACTTGATATTATGACTTTCGAGTGTAGCGCATGAGTCTTGCGGTTGCATAGCATCTTTCCTTCGGTTCCCACGTCCATTTTACCCAATGTTATGACCATGGAGGGGCGTGGCATACCATGGTGGGAGCCACTTTTTGAGGGTATGTGTTATATGCATGGTATGTGCTTCGATATGCTCACGCCCATGTTATATATCTTCGTGTGGCCGAAGAGATGGGGAGCCACACGTGACAAGGGCTTTGCCCATGTCCCAATTGTGGAATTCAAAGCGCTAGACTAAGTCTACCGCGTATGTATTGCTCATGGTATGTTTGGCGAGGAGATCCATGAGTGCACTCCCATTTTCATGGGGCATGTAGATATGAGTGGCGAAGGTATGTCCATGCGCCCGATTGGGGATCCAAGTGGGGGAATTGTTCGCAAATGGTTCCAATCATTTGTATATTGAACCATGCGCGGATATCCTGGGTGAGCATAGAGATATACTATCATGACAACTTTGTATTTGGACATATTTTCATGTTTTTGACCTCAATTTTTGCTCATTTTTGCGTTTCGTGTACTTACCTGGTCGGCAAACAGCAAGAATCCTATGGAGAGTCGAACCACGGTATGTTGTTCATAGGTTGGCATATGCTTTAGAGTTGAACTCCACAATATGCCGGATCGCGTACTCCATTTGGCTTGGCGCACGAAGGATTACAAGAATTGGTCTCAAGATCATGGGCTGACTTGGGCAGTGCGTGGCGCCCATATCCGAAGGGGTTTCGAGGGTAAAGTGGGGATGTTCATGGGCAAGGACCTTTGGTCTCCATCCTCCATGAATACTAGACTTCGAATCCATGCATGCTTTGAGCCTTCGGATAAGTGGTAACTTCAATTTTGAGCATATATTTGATATATGGCCAATATGGTGTGAATTGGCAGTTTTTGGCATGTTATGAGTTCAAACTCATGGGGCATATCTCTAAGCCCATTCGACTCCAAGTCCAACCAAGTATATGTCAGGGTAGGGCATGGTGCTGAGTGCCACTCTAGGCCATGACACGCCACCTCCCCTATTGGGCTAGGATATAGAGGCTTGGGTGTGAACACATTTTTGCGGTTTGTGTAGTGACTTTTGACACATGGCATTTAGCCATCTTATTTGACTGGGGTCAGGACATCATGTTGGTGAGTCAGGGGAAGGTCTTGAGTCCAGGGAAAGAGGGGTCTATGGCTGAGTATGTGTATGTTTCCATCCTTCCCCAACTTTGCTTTATTTGTGTTCATATGCCAATTTCAGGGCTTTCCTCTTTGGTGCAATTCTTGTACATGCCCGCCACCGTGAGACAACCGGTTTGCTGAACGGAAGCCCGCAGTCCGGATTGGGTTATTGCTGTACTTGTGGGATCTGGTTGCTGTTCAGGGTTGAAGGAGGATTGTACTTTCTACATTTTTGGATTTTGGACCCTGGATTTTGATAAATGCAATCGTTGATCAGGAGCAAGTCGGCAGGGGTTACAGGCGGAAGGGGCACAGCGGGGGCCGGTCCTGGTAGGGACCTTCTTTATACAGTGGCATCGCTGCGAAAGCACTGACCGCGACGGAACGCAGCTACCATCACAACACTGCGACCACAGGTCCCGCCATACATCGCAGCACGCGTCCTGCAGTCCGAGCAAAGCACCCGCCAGTGTGCGTGCTGTGGCACAACTGAGGAGGCTGCGCCTCGCCTCCTCGCACGTGGACACCGGGCGGAGTATCGGTCGCCCGTCGGGCATCACCGGCAGGCCCGCACTCAGCCGGGGCCACCGCGCAACTTCAGGCTGTGTGTGCCATGCGCTAGGAGCTCCCAACCGTAGTCCCGTAAGACCTCCCCGATGACATCAACCCCGTCCTGCCCCGGGCCCCTGGCGGATGCTAGAACCAAGCGTTGTCCTCCCGCCCGAGCCTCAATGACCGCCGCGAGGCCCAGGGTGTCAAGCGTGTGACAGGCATCGGCAGCCACGTGGTCGTCCCCCTCTGGCAGAGAGAACATGGCCTCCGTGACGTGGCCTTGCGCGTCGTCGCCCTGTACCCGTGCCAGCTGCTTGGAGCCCACTAACACTGCCATGGACCGCCGCTCCGTGACCGCTGGTATGGCTCGTCGCAGCTGCCGGTCATACAGCCACAACGTACCCACGTCAAGTACGACAGCCACCGCCAGGATTGGGAGACTGCACAGAGGTTGCTGAAGGACCGGCAGCACCTCGCGAGGCCAGCCAATGATGTTCCCCACAGCTGGATGGTTGGCGTACACCTGGAGCCAGGGATCACTCTGGCCGTCAGGGCTTCTCACGATGGTACCACGCACCAGGGCCCACAATTGCGCCGACACCACGCGGGACCACTCCCTGAATGCCGTGATGTCCTGTGCCACCCAGGAACCGATCCACTGGCTGAAGGCCTGCGCCACCGCCGCCATCCAGTGAGGGAACAAGGACATGGCCTCTTCGTGCGCGATGCACGACCGTGGCACCAGCAGTGCGTGCAGCGGTGCCCTCTGAAAGGTTGCCCGCAGGTCGCCGGGGAGGCCGGAGAGCGGGTTCCACGGCGGACGCTGCTGGATCCTCCCTGCCGGCGGGCAGAAGGGTGTGTCACCTCGCAGGAACGCGTATACCGCCCTCCTTCAGTCTTGCACCGGCAGCTGCATGATCTGGGTGAGCCGATGGTTCCTGCGGGCATACACATCTTCCCCAATCTGGACCATGTCCTGCACAAAGAGCCTGGCCTTGGCAGGGCCCCAGGTCGACGCCGCTCGCACCGCAGCGAACAGCCGCTTCAGGTCCCCGGGGACGACACCCGCCATCAGGGATTCAGTCCACCTGCAGCCGTGCTCCCTCCACGCCACGAACTCCACCGCCCTGTCTGTCAGGGGTAGCTCCGCCGTGAACTCCTCCACACGCCTGCACAGGAGCCCAGCCACTTCCTCGTCCCGCGCACACAGCAGGCGCATGTGGCCAATGTCCTCCTCCGGCCCCCCACAGAAGATACAGGGGTGGGCTGGTATTGCCATACGCGTGAGCTTCTGTCTCCACCGTTGCATGACCTGCATTGTGGACAAGCGACCGTCACGTGCCCGCAGCATATTTCCTTGCGTTGGGCCCTGGTGTACAGCTCCCAGGGGCACCGCCTCGCAGGCGCCAGCCAGTGGCGTGTGCGCCCTGGTGCGTGCCGCCAGCGAACGCCACTCCATCTCCCGGACTTGCTGAAGGGCTTGCATGGATGGCACACGCGGCTCGAGCTCTCCATTATCCCCCGGCACCAAGAGTATGGCGTGCTCCTTTGGTAGGACGAGATGGATAGGCGGGGCCATTGCACGGGCCGCGGCAGAGTCCGGCGCCTCGAGCGGGACTGCCGCCAAGTGCGAGCTCTGCCTCACCATCCAGTGGTGCGGCCCCCCAACTCGGCGTGGCAGCCGCCGCAGCCCCTCCACTATCCAGCTCAGTGCGTGCTGGTTGACCAGATGTGATGTCGGCCCCTTGATGCCGCGGTACAGGGCCTCCTGCGCCCTGCGGAGATGCGCTCCTATGATGGACGCATCCACCAGGTGCACCGTGCAGGCTGACGGGGGCGTGTGCAACAGGTATGCCGCCGCGCCGATGATCTCTGCCTCCGGGACCGTGCCGTAGATGGCACCCGTCCACGTGGGGATTCCGTGGCTGGCCACCGCCACGTTTGTGGCGTCGTCTCCCTGGGGCGACGCGTCAGACGATGTGACTTTAGTCGCCACCGGCACCCAGCAGTACCGGTGGGGTTCCAGCCACGCCACGTCGGAGTGGGAGCTCTGCACCACCCTTCCAAGGGACGCCGCACTGGAGGCCATGAGCTCTGGGGACAGGACTACCTTCGGCCGATACACCGCATGTGGTCTCCAGGCCAGGTCACATCCACAGACTGACTTGATGGCGTCAAGGGCGGTGGTATACTCCGCCCCCCAAACCGTTGCGGAGCAGGAGGGCTGGTACACCACCACAGATCCCTGTTCCACCGCGCCGCCATCACGCAGCGACGTGACGGCGACGTGCGGATCGTGCGGCACGTTGGACATCCGAACCACTTCCGGGACCGAGTACTCATCCGGATCCGGGACAGGGCCTGCTGGTAGCAGAAGGACAATTGCCCACTCGCTGCACCCGTGCACCGCCGCGCATGCCCTGGAAAAAGCCGGCCGCCCGTGCACAACCCACAGTGGTGGCGAGCTTATGCCGCCCCCGGCGTGAGGAGTGAGTAGGGGGACGGACGCCGGATCGTCTTGCTGCTGGTAACCCTCAAAGACGTCCCCCAACAGAAACAGGAGGGCGGCTAGCGGGACAAACGGCATGGATAGCCCCGGGTTGGCCGGGTCCCATCCTTCCTCCCTGTACCCGCCCACCGCACACCACATACACGTCCCCTGCAGTGGACTGTCTATTGCGTTTGCTGGCCTTCTTTCGGCGCACCGGGTGAATTAGCTGGTGAGTCAACGGACTAGGCAGCTGCGGCCGGAAGACGTCGCGGAGCCCCGTGAACCACATGTGGGCCAGCTGATGGGGCCCTACTCCTGCGTGCGGAAGGTGCAGGTGGTCCTCATGACACTCCTGGAGCTGGAAAGCCCGGTGCCCAGGCGCAGGACAGGGGAGCCGCGCATGCAGGAGGTCATTTGCGGGATCAGTCAGTGACTGTACCGCCGCATCTGTGCGGGGCCCCGAGAGAACGCATATGTCCCTACCCTTGAAGGAATAGGAGTGGGACACCCACTTCCGCCCCGCCCACTGCACTTGCGTCAGATGGGTGTGTACACACGAGTACACTGACGATGGCATGAGAAGTCCTACGCGCAACGTCCCCATCGCCCGGAGTACCCTGTCCACCCACGTATTGCCAGCGTGCGTTGCGAATGACGCAGAGGGCACCATGAACTGCCCGCACACTCCGTACTGCACGTGCATGTCCCGGAGCATGGCCCGCAGCTCATCCAGGACTGTCGTCGACCTGTGCTGGGTGAGTTGAGCCATGGTCGCCACAACGGAGTCGCGGCAGATAACCTGGATATCCGCCAACCGTAACCCATGACCCGTCCGCACCGCTACGTTGGACAGGTCCTTGGGCAGCTTCTCGAATTGCAGGGGTGCAGCCTTGATGGCAGTATTCAGCTTGATCACCACCTCCGCCGTGTCGGACAGGTAGGGCGCCGCGTACCACACGATGCCTCCAACCACAGCCGCCATCACCTCATGAGGCACCGACGCCGGCCCCAACGTGTTCTTGCACCAGCCCAGCAGAGCTTCACACCGGAGTACATGTTTCTCCTTCATGGTCGCCACCCCCCTGGGATCGAGGCGCAGGCCCAAGTATGGTACCGTGCCCTTGGCACGTAAGCATACCCATGGGGCCGCCGTGTTCCCTGGGCTCAGGCACACCATGATGGAATGGATGCGAGCAGTATTGGCATAGGCGCATTTGCCGATGTTGAGGGACATGCCCATGTCCGTGAGATACCGCGCTATCGCCGCTGCATACTCCAGGAATTGCGGCAGGGAGTGCGCTATCAACAGGAGGTCATCAGAGTACGCCTGCACCAGGGGTGGCACCGCATGGGGAGACCTCCCCGCGCCTTGCAGGCAAGGTTCCGCAGGAGAGGTTCTAAGAGGAGGAGGTAGAGCACAGCGCTCTCCGCACTGCGTTGCCACAGGCCCCTGTGGAGCCGAATGCTCGGCGTCCGGCCGTGCGCGGTGACAATGCGCACCAGAGACCCGCAGCTGAGGGTGTGAAAGAGCCTGATGAGCTCTTCCGGGACTCCCATGTGGCGCAGGAGGAGCGCCAGCGCCCTGTGTGGCGCTGTGTCAAAAGCTTTTGACACATCGAAGGCCAGGACGTGGTTTTCCTCCTGCCCACGCTGCAGCCTGCGCTGGGCCAGGAACACCACGGCAGCCGCCGTGGGGCCCGGCATGGCCCCGAACTGCCAGTCCGCAGCCAGTCCCTTGCGTGCCAGGACAGCTGTGAACCTCCGCATGAGGGGAGTCATGAGCATTCGCATGTCTTGCTGGCCCAGCGCTATCGGCCTGTATTCGTCCAGGTTGCCCGTGGCTGTGCCCTTGGGCATCAGCCAGATATATATATATATATATATATATATATATATATATATATATATATATATATATATATATATAGATATATATATATATATATATATATATATATATATATATATATATATATATATATATATATATATATATATATATATATATATATATATATATATATATATATATATATATATATATATATATATATATATATATATATATATATATATATATATATATATATATATATATATATATATATATATATATATATATTACTACACCCCTCTCCCCTTAAATCTAGCTAACAAGCAACAACAAGCAAGCAACAACAAGCAACAACAAGCAACAAGCACTTCTCCTCACTGTTTTGGCCATTGCTCCGCCTCATCGCTTCGGGCTCTATTCTACCCTAGCCATCACAGAGCCTAGGTGGTGCCCTTGCCAAATCCAAGTTTTGGGCCAGAAGCTCACCGGTGGCGGCCCAGGGTGGGGGCGCCAAGTCGGTAGGTGCCCTCCCAAATCTGCGCAGTTTTGGGCCAAAAACAGCCATTTTTCGCCCAAAACAGCCCTAGTAAGGGTGCAAAACAGCCGAACGACGGCAAACGGCTGCTACACCCCACATGCGGATTGACTTTCTCATGACGAAGGGACCTTTGGTGCCCTCTAACTCCACGATATGTCCGAGAAACGGCCCAAAAAGGCGCCAAAAAGCCCAAAAATCTGCGCAATGTGCACCAGCACCCCGAAACCAATAACGAGCCGTATCTTGGGCTACGTGGCTCAAAAACGAATTCCGAGGGCACCTAGTCCACCCGCAACCCCCGACTTTTTATGGTTTCCAAGCCTCAGAATTGCCCAACAAGACGCCTAGACCCCCGTACTAGTGGTCACTTGGTGCAGCTGGAGGGCCGGCTAGCCCACGCACAGTGGGGGCCGGCGGTGGGTCCACCAGGGTCCCCAGGGCGAAAAAAATCATTTTTTCCAAAGTTGTTCCTAGACCACTTGGGATGCTCAAACAAGTGTTTTTAGGCCGTTTTGAGCCCGTGGTGGCGCGTCTTGGGTCATGGAAAATCCCAAAATGCCTTGAAAATGGGCCGTTTTGGGACCAACAATGGGTCAAAAATGGGTCAAAAACGCGTTTTTCAGAAAGTGATCCTCGAACATTTATGATGCTCAAACAAGTGGTTTTAGCCCATTTTGAGCGCGTGGCGACGGGTTTTGGCTCATGGAAAATCCCAAAATTCCTTGAAAATGGGCCATTTTGGGACCAAAAGTGGGTCAAAAATGGGTCAAAAACACGTTTTTCCAAAAGTGATCCCGGACCATTTGGGATGCTCAAACAAGTTTTCTTAGCCCGTTTTGAGCCCGTTTTGACCGAGTTTAGCCCCTTCTTCCACATGTATGCACCACTTTGTGCCCTTCGCACGTACCTTAGAGCCGTGTGGTGGAGCGACCTAGAGTTGGGAGAGGGGTGTAGATTAGAGGATATATATATATATATATATATATATATATATATATTACTACACCCCTCTCCCCTTAAATCTAGCTAACAAGCAACAAGCAACAACAAGCAAGCAACAACAAGCAACAAGCACTTCTCCTCATTGTTTTGCCCATTGCTCCACCTCATCGCTCTGGGCTCTACTCTACTCTCACCATCCCGGAGCCCAGGTGGTGGCCTCGCCAAATCCAAGTTTTGAGCCACAAAGTCACCGGTGGCGGCCCGGGGCGGTGGCGCCAAGTCGGGAGCTGCCCTCCCAAATCTGCCCAGTTTTGGGCCAAAAACAGCCATTTTTCGCCCAAAACAGCCCTAGTAAGGGTTCAAAATAGCCAAACGAAGGCAAACGGCTGCTACATTCCACGTGCGGCTTGCCTTTCTCGTGTCAAAAGGACCTTTGGTGCCCTCTAACTCCACGATATGTCCGAGAAAGGGCCCAAAAAGGCGCCAAAAAGGCCCAAAAAGTGCGCAATGTGCACCAGCACCTCGAAACCAAGAACGGGCCGTATCTTGGGCTACGTGGCTCAAAAACGAATTCCGAGGGCACCTAGGCCACCCGCAACCCCCGACTTTTTATGGTTTCCAAGCCTCAGAACAGCCCAACGAGACAAGTAGACCCCCGTACCTGTGGTCACTTGGTGCAGCCGGAGGGCTGGCCAGCCCACGCTGAGTGGGGGCCAACGGTGGGTCCACCAGGGTCCCCAGGGCGAAAAAAATCATTTTTTCCAAAGTTGTTCCTAGACAACTTGGGATGCTCAAACAAGTGTTTTTAGGCCGTTTTTAGCCTGTGGTGGCGCTTTTTGGGCCATGGAAAATCCCAAAATGCCTTGAAAATGGGCCGTTTCGGGAACAACAATGGGTCAAAAATGGGTCAAAAACGCGTTTTTCCAAAAATGATCCTGGACCATTTATGATGCTCAAACAAGTGGTTTCAGCCCATTTTAAGCCTGTGGCAACGGGTTTTGGCTCATGGAAAATACCAAAATGCCTTGAAAATGGGTCATTTTGGGACCAAAGATGGGTCAAAAATGGGTCAAAAACGCGTTTTTCCAAAAGTGATCCCAGACCATTGGGGATGTTCAAACAGGTGTTTTTAGCCCGTTTTGAGCCCGTTTTGACCGAGTTTAGCCCCTTCCACCACATGTATGCACCACTTTGTGCCCTTCGCCCGTACCTTAGAAGCGTGTGGTGGAGCCACCTAGAGTTGGGAGAGGGGTGTAGATTGGAGGATATATATATATATATATATATATATATATATATATATATATATATATATATATATATATATATATATATATATATATATATATATATATATATATATATATATATATATATATATATATATATATATATATATATATATATATATATATATATATATATATATATATATATATATATATATATATATATATATATATATATATATATATATATATATATATATATATATATATATATATATATATATATATATATATATATATATATATATATATATATATATATATATATATATATATATGTGTGTGTGTGTGTGTGTGTGTATATATATATGTATATATATATATATATATATATATATATATATATATATATATATATATATATATATATATATATATATATATATATATATATATATATATATATATATATATATATATATATATATATATATATATATATATATATATATATATATATATATATATATATATATATATATATATATATATATATATATATATATATATATATATATATATATATATATATATATATATATATATATATATATATATATATGTGTGTGTGTGTGTGTGTGTGTATATATATATGTATATATATATATATATATATATATATGGGGCAGCGCAGGGGCGCAGCGCGGGGCAGCGCAGGGGCGTAACGTTGGGCTGCCCAGGGGCGCAGTAGTGTGGGGCTGCGCAGGGGCGCAGCGTGGGGCTGGGCAGGGGCCGGCGTGGGGCCGCGCAGGAGTGCAGTGTGGGGCCGCGCATGGGCCCGGCGCGGTGCCGCGCAGGGGCGCGGCGTGGGGCTGCGCAGGGGCGCAGCGTGGGGCTGCGCGGGGGCGCGGCGCGCGGCTGCGCGGGGGTGCAGCAGCGTCGGGCTGCGCAGGGGCGCAGCGTGGCGCTGCGCAGGGGCGCAGCAGCGTGGGACTGCGCCGGGGCGCGGCATGGGGCACTGAAGGGGCGCAGCAGCGTGGGGCTGCGCAGGGGTGTAGCGTCGGACTGAGTAGGGGCGCAGCGTGGGGCTGCGCGGGGGCGCCGCGTGGTGCGGCGCAGGGGCGCAGCAGTGTGGGGCGGCGCAGGGGCGCAGCAGTGTGGGGCTGCGCAGGGGCGCAGCGCGGGGCCGCGAATGGGCGCGGCATGGGGGTGTGGAGGGGTGCAGCAGCGTGGGGCGGCGCGGGGGCGCAGCGCGGGGCTGTGTAGGGGCGCACCGTGGGGCTGTGCAGGGGCGCAGTGTGGTGCGGCGCAGGGGCGCAGCAGTGTGGGGCTGCGCAGGGGCGCAGCAGCGTGGGGCCGCGCAGGGGAGCAGCAGCGTGGGGTTGGGCAGGGGCGCTGCGCGGGGCTGGGCCGGGGCGCACCGTGGGGCCGCGCAGGGGCGCAGCAGCGTGGGGCTGCGCAGGGGCGTGGCAGCGCGGGGCTGCGCCGGGGCGCAGCGTGGGGCCGCGAATGGGGCGCAGCGGGGGGCTGAGTAGGGGCGCAGCAGCGTTGGGCTGCGCAGGGGCGCAGCGTGGGGCCGCGCGGGGGCGCGGCAAGGGGCCGTGCAGGGGCGCGGCGCGGGGCTGCGTAGGGGCACAGCAGCGTGGGGCTGCGCGGGGGCGCAGCGTGGGGCTGCGCAGGGGCGTGGTATGGGGCCGTGAAGAGGCGCAGCACCGTGGGGCCGCGCAGGGGCGCAGCGTGGGGCTGCGTAGGGGCGCAGCGTGGTGTGGCGCAGGGGCGCAGCGCGGGGCTGTGCAGGGGCGCAGCCTGGGGCTGCGCAGATGCGAAGCGCGGGCCTGCGCAGGGGCGCAGCAGCGTGGGGCCGCGTAAGGGAGCAGCAGCGTGGGGCCGCGCAGGGGAGCAGCAGCGTGGGGCCATGCAGGGGCGCGGCGCGGGGCCGCGCAGGGGCGCAGCAGCGTGGGGTTGCGCAGGGGCGCCGTGTGGGGCTGCGCAGGGGCGAAGCGCGTAGTTGCGCAGGGGCGCAACAGCGTGGGGCCGCGCAGGGGTGCAGCGTGGGGCTGCGCAGGGGCGTAGCCCGGGATTGAGTAGGGGCGCAGCGTGGGGCTGCGCGGGGGCGCAGCGTGGTGCGGCGCAGGGGCGCAGCAGTGTCGGGCGGCGCAGGGGCGCAGCAGTGTGGGGCTGCGCAGGGGCGCAGCGCGGGGCCGCGAATGGGCGCGGCATGGGGGGCTGGAGGGGTGCAGCAGCCTTGGGCGGCGCGGGAGCGCAGCGCGGGGCTGTGTAGGGGCGCACCGTGGGGCTGTGCAGGGGCGCAGTGTGGTGCGGCGCAGGGGCGCAGCAGTATGTGCTGCGCAGGGGCGCAGCAGCGTGGGGCCGCGCAGGGGAGCAGCAGCGTGGGGTTGGGCAGGGCCGCTGCGCGGGGCTGGGCTGGGGCGCACTATGGGGCCGCGCAGGGGCGCAGCAGCGTGGGGCTGCGCAGGGGCGTGGCAGCGCGGGGCTGCGCCGGGGCGCAGCGTGGGGCCGCGAATGGGACGCAGCGGGGGGCTGAGTAGGGGCGCAGCAGCGTTTGGCTGCGCAGGGGCGCAGCGTGGGGCCGTGCGGGGGCGCGGCAAGGGGCCGTGCAGGGGCGCGGCGCGGGGCTGCGTAGGGGCGCAGCAGCGTGGGGCTGCGCAGGGGCGCAGCGTGGGGCTGCGCAGGGGCGTGGTATGGGGCCGTGAAGGGGCGCAGCAGCGTGGGGCCGCGCAGGGGCGCAGCGTGGGGCTGCGTAGGGGCGCAGCGTGGTGTGGCGCAGGGGCGCAGCGTGGGGCTGCGCAGATGCGAAGCGCGGGCCTGCGCAGGGGCGCAGCAGCGTGGGGCCGCGTAGGGGAGCAGCAGCGTGGGGCCGCGCAGGGGAGCAGCAGCGTGGGGCCATGCAGGGGCGCGGCGCGGGGCCGCGCAGGGACGCAGCAGCTTGGGGTTGCGCAGGGGCGCCGTGTGGGGCTGCGCAGGGGCGAAGCGCGGGGTTGCGCAGGGGCGCAACAGCGTGGGGCCGCGCAGGGGTGCAGCGTGGGGCTGGGCAGGGGCGCAGCGAGGGGCTGGGCAGGGGCGCAGCGTGGGCCCGCGCAGGAGTGCCGCGTGGGGCCGCGTATGGGCGCGGCATGGGGCCGCACAGGGGCGCGGTGCGGGGCTACGCAGGGGCGCAGCTTGGGGCTGGGTAGGGGCGCAGCATGGGGCCGCGCAGGGGCGCGGTGCGGGGCTGCGCAGGGGCGCAGCGTGGGGCTGCGTAGGGGCTGCGCAGGGGCGCAGTGTGGGGCTGCGCAGGGGCGCAGCGTGGGGCTGCGCAGGGGCGCAGCATGGGGCCGCGCAGGGGCACGGCGCGGGGCCGCGCAGGGGCGCAGCAGCGTGGGGCTGCGCAGGGGCGCGGCATGGGGCCGTGCAGGGGCGCAACAGTCAGGGGCTGCGCAGGGGCACAGCGTGGGGCTGTGTAGGGGTGCAGCGTGGGGTTGCGCAGGGGCGCAGCGCATTGCGGCGCAGGGGCGCAGCAGTGTGGGGTGGCGCAGGGGCGCAGCAGCGAGGGCTGTGCAGGGGCGTAGCAGCGTGGGGCTGTGCAGGGGTGTAGCAGCGTGGGCGCAGCAACCTGGGGCCGCGCAGGGGCGCAGCAGCGTGGGGCTGCGCTGGAGTGCAGCGTGGGGCTGCGCAGGGGCGCAGCTGCGTGGTGCTGCGTGGGGGCGCAGCAGCGCGGGGCTGCGCAGAGGCGTAGCGTGGGGCAGCGTTTGGGTTGTGCGTTGCGCAAAGGTGTAGTATGGGCCTGTGCAGGGGCGCAGCGTGGGGCTGCGCAGGGGCGCAGCAGCGTGGGGCTGCGCAGGGGTGCAGCAGCGTGGGGCTGCGCAGAGCAGCCGTGTGGGGCGCGGCAGTGGTGGGGGGGCTGCGTAGGGGCGCAGCGGCATGGGGGTGCGCTGGGGCGCAGCGTGCGGCTGTACAGGGGCGCAGTGCGGGGCTGCGGTGGGGCGAGGCAGCGTGGAGCTGCGCAGGGGCGCAGCGCGGAGCAGCCCAGGGGGGCAGCCTGGGGCTGCGCAGGGGCGCAGCAGCGTGGGGCTGCGCAGGGGCGCAGCGAGCGGCGGCGCAGTGGTGGGAGGCTGCGCAGGGGCGCAACATGGGGCCGCGTATGGGCGCGGCGTGGAGCTGCGCAGGGGCGCAGCAGCGTGGGGTTGCGCAAAGGTGTTGTATGTCGCTGCGTAGGGGCGCAGCGTGGGGCTGCGCAGGGGCGCAGCAGCGTGGGGCCGCGCAGGGGCGCGGCAGCGGGGGGCTGTGCAGGGGCGCGGCAGCGGGGGGCTTTGCAGGTGCGCAGCCGCGTGGGGCTGCGCAGGGGCGCAGCAGTGTGGGCTGCGCCGGGGCGCAGTGGCATGGGGCCGCGCATGGGCGCAGCAGCGAGGGCTGTGCAGGGGCGCAGCCGCGCGGGGCTGCACGGGGGCGCTGCAGCGTGGGGCTGCGCAGGGGTGCAGCAGCTTGGGGATGCCAAGGGGCGCAGCGTGGGGCTGCGCATGGGCGCGGCAGCATGGGGCCGTGCAGGGGCGCAGCAGCGCGGGGCCACGCAGGGGCGCAGCAGTGTGGGGCTGCGCAGGGGCGCAGCGGCGTCGGGCTATCATGTAGGGTAGAGGAAGGGGTGGCGTGAGGGCGGCGGGGGGTGTGGGGCCCTGCTCGACAGACAACGCTCAAGAGCTGGGGCCCTGGTGGGAGGCCGGGGGCGGCGTGGGGCGCGTGGGGGGCGTGCCGTCGAGTGTTGTGGGGGTGTGGCCTGCTACCTAGCCGTTCACTACGAGGATGTGGCGAGGAAGATGCAGGGGAACTGAGGCCGGAAAGCCTCGGGATGGGGGCTGGGGCGCTGGTGGCGGGTTATCCCCGGCTGGGATGGCCGGGGTGCCCTGGGGTCCCGTGGGGGCGGAGGCTCCCCACGTCGGCCGGGTGTGAAACCACGACCTGTCTTTCCGTCACGGAAGTTCTTAGGGTTCTACCCCAGGAACTTACCCGCCGCGGGGACTGTGGGCCGGGTCGGCCAAGGGGGATGACAATGAAGAGGAAATGGGGGGCCAGGATGAGCCTGGCGGTCGGCACCTTCCCTCGGCCTGGGGGAGGCCGTTGCCCGGGGCTATTCCCTTCCTCCCGTGGTCGTGGTGCTGTGGTGGTTGGTGGTGTGGCTACCCCCCAACGGGTGTCTGTGCCCGGTGCCGCGGGTACAGACCCCCGTTGGGGGCGGGTACGAAGCGCCCGGTCGCCTCGTCCCCCCTGCACAACAGCCCGTCAGGCGCCGGTTGGCCTTTAGCGCCAGCTGTCGTGGGGGGGGGCGCTTGGGGCAGTGCGGGGCCCCTCCGTTCTCCTGGCGGCCCGCACTGCCGGTATAATGCAACAAGGGGCGGCGCGGGCTCGAACCGCACACGCGGGCTGCGCTGCCCCAGCCGGGGTGGGGGTCAGGGGGGGACAGGGGGGGGGGGTCAGGGGGTCGCGGCAGGTGGATGGAGGGTGGCCGGGGCTCGAACCGCGCACTGGCAGGCCCCACCACCCTCCAGTCAGGTGGGGCAGCTGCAGGGGTTCTGGGGGCCCCACCCAGGGGCCTTCGGCCCCCCCCATGCGGTTTTGGTGTGGGCAAGGGGAGGCGAAGGCCACTCGTTGCCATGACACATGGTGCATAGGGAGGGAGGTATGACACATGCAACGCCATGATGCGTGTGGCAGGGGGAAGGGGTGCAAGGCCTGGAGCCCCACCGCGTGCAGGGGGTCCTCTTGTTCGCAAGGCGGCCGTCCGTCGGCGGCTGCGGCAGCCCACCTTGGGGGCTTCGCTACCTGAGAGAGGAGGGGCGGGAGAGTGGGGGGGCGGTGGGGGCACGGCGTGCACGTTTGGGGGGGGGGGGGGGGCACTGTGGGCTGGTGGGTGGGCGCGCGCGCGAGGGGGACGGGGGTGCGGTGAGCTCAGCCGCAGAGCGTCACTGTGCGGCCGACCGGGCAGACGAGCGGCCAGGGCTGACCAAAGTCGGCCGGGGAGCCCGGGGCGCTCGAGGTGTCGGGGGGGCCGCGGTCAGCGGTGGGGCCCGCACCCCGCTCGGCGGGGACAAATCCCGCCGAGCATCATCCACGGGGGCGAATCCTGGTGGAGGCGGGGGGGAGCGCCACGCCGTCCCCTCGCGGCCGAACCGGACTGGGACGGGCCCCGCCGGATGGATACCGGGGGGGCGGGCGGGCCTGGGTACCGGGGGTCCGGGCCCGGGTCCCTGGTGGTTGTGGGCCGGCGCGGGGGAGACCGGGCAGGCCCATGGGTGGCGGCTGGTGAGGGGGGGCGTAGAAGGGCCGGGCGGGCTCGGGGGCGAACCCCGAGAGGCCCCCGGGGGCTGGGCGAGGGCTCCCGAGGGCGGCCGTTCCTTGAGGGGGGGGGGGGTTGCTCCCTGCCCGGGGGACGACGGGGGCCCCTCTTGAGCGAGGGGGGGGGAGGGCGTGTATCGCCGGGTGTAGGGCCATGTCAATTCATGGCCGCGCGGCATGGGACTATATCCCCAATCCTCCGCGCCGGAGTCCCTTTTTTGGGGGGGGCTGAGGGGGGGGGGGGGGGGCTGGCGGTTGTTGTGTGCACCCACCCATGCGCGGGGGGTGGGGTCGCCGGTGGGAGCTCCGTCCGGCTTGGCCGATAAAACCCGGTGGCATCCCCTGGGCTCGTGGGCCCCTTCGAGGAAGAACCTCGGATTCGCCGGGGGAGACTCCGCTATATATATATATATATATATATATATATATATATATATATATATATATATATATATATGTGTGTGTGTATATATATATATATATATATATATATATATATATATATGTATATATATATATATATATATATATATATATATATATATATATATATATATATATATATATATATATATATATATATATATATATATATATATATATATATATATATATATATATATATATATATACTATATATATATATATATATATATATATACTATATATATATATATATATATATACTATATATATATATATATATATATATATATATTCTATATAGTCATAGTCATAGTCATAGTCATAACCACTTATCATGCCGTCTACTGGAGTTACCGGGCATCTCGCGCCGACAGGTGGTTCCTAAATGCCTCGCTTGATCCCGTGGGTCCCAGGGCTGCCTGAGGTGGCCCACAGCATGACAGAGGACCCAGAGGACCGGGGATACCGGTCAACCAGGCTTTGGGGGCAGTGGCAACTGCATTGCGTTAGCATTAGCAACGGCGACGGACGCTGGCCCGTTTGTTCGCCGGGGGTAAGGGGGCAAGGCACAGCAACGCAGCAGCATCGCAACAAGCAGAAAGCAAGGGCTTCTCTGTCCGGCGCAAAGCGGCAACCAAGGAACAAAGCAGCACGCATGCGGCGAAGCGAGAGCGGACCCTCCGTCGTTCGCGTACCCCTGCCACCGTGGAGACGTCCATCACCCGTGACCCCACGGAATCCATTGCCGTCTGCGTACTCGTAATTGCCCACCACCCCTGACTCCAGGTATCCCTCTGCCAGCACGCAATAGCCCGTATATGCATAGCCAGGATTTCTGGGAGGCTCCAGCCTAGCCTGGCCCTCAGCTTTCATCGCCCCCATGTCCTCACAAAGTACGCCGCCGACCAACCGCACCAGTCCCCT
The DNA here is from genome assembly GCA_964036045.1 of Eutreptiella sp. 'Long Island Sound 2002'. NCBI lineage: Eukaryota > Euglenozoa > Euglenophyceae > Eutreptiales > Eutreptiaceae > Eutreptiella > Eutreptiella sp. 'Long Island Sound 2002'. Next base: position 67,981,946 of record OZ038386.1, read on the forward strand.
AGTATAGTACAGAAACACGGTATTAACTCCACGTCCCCGCGGCCCTGAGCTGCTCCCACACCCCAGATATATACCATGCCGGCACTCCATGTCAGGGGCCAGCACCCAATCAGTTTCGAGGCATCCACTTGCCCATGTTTAATATAACTTGAGGGTCTACAGGGGAGGACGCCGGCCGCTACGCAACGGGAGTGGCGCAACCCGTGAATATCGCTAGCTGGGATTCGGGCTGGTGGGTGCCGTAGCTTGGTTATCGACCCCCTGTAGGGGTAACCACCAGAGGCTCGCCCCGGGCTGTGGTAACCAGGTGCACCTCATCAGGCCCACATACATTGCCCTGGCGCCTACCCTTGACCCTTACCTGCACTGTTTGGCCAGCTCCCGTGGTTGCGCCTTTTACGCCACAGCAGCGGCCAGGCCGCAGGTTCGGCCCCCACCGACGACGTGGCGGGCCTACTGATAGCATTGGCCCGCGCGTCACCCCCCGGACCACTCAGCATGCCGCTACTTCTCCCTCCTCGCCTCTAGCCGACCGGACTGGCGCCCCCCAGGGGTAAGCCGTTACAATGGTGAGGCGACCGCATACTCTTCGCTACGACGCCACGCAGTACCGCTGTTGCCACGCCGATGCCACCTGCGAGCCGCCACGACACGCACCACCACAACCACAAGGCCATGGTCAGAGGTTAGACTATGTACATGCCCGCAGGCACGGTCCCTCTAGTTTGTCAACAGGGCCAGGGGATGCCCCCACGCTCCCCCTGAGTTGTTAGAGGGGTCAAGGGGACACCCCAGTACCGCCATGCATCCCCGCTGCTCCCCCACTGTACGGTTCCCCAGTACCGCCGCGTACCCCCCCCGTACGGACCCCAGTACCGCCGCGTATAGCCCCAAGACGTCAGTACACCGTCACCTTGAACTCCACGTGCCCCCCGTGAGTGCTCGTCCCAGGCTGCCACGCCGTCTCCAGGACGCCCGCCTCACTGTCCACCTGACGACCTCGCTGTCATATCCTTCTACTCACACATCTTCGCTTCGTCGCCGCCCCAGGGGCCTGCAGGCTGTCCCCGCAACCCCGTGTAACACTCCCAGGGGGCGCCGTAACGCCGTAACCCCAAGACATCTCCGTGCACCCCCGGTGTATCCGGAGCAACCACTCCCAATACTGCCGTAGCCGGGCCGCCAGTAGAGACCCCGGTGCCATGGGAATACCCTACAGGGGTTTGGGCCTTATTACCCTGGTCGGGACGACCAATGACACCTCACTGCTGTATGCGGCGACCTGGGGCAGGCGGGTGAAGCATCCCTGTCTGACCCTCATGCACGGGGGCAGTACCGCTCACCATCAGGCCGGCACGACCTGTCACATCGCGTTGGCCGTCATACGCCGCCTGCCAGTACCGCACAATCAGGCCATGAAGGCACTGCTTCTCAGACGCTACCCCCTCCGCTGCGTCCAGCGTAGGGACGGTAGCAGGTGCACCCACAATTCCTAACCCCATCAATCAGCATCAACCCCGGCCCCAACCACGCCGTCACCATTTCCTCCGTGATGCCACAACCAGAGTATCCGCGAGTCGCCCTCCAGAGCCGCCCACCACAGCATCAGGGGCAGGGCCGCCGACGGCGCACCAGGGCACCGTACCCCTTCCACTCGGACGCTCCTCAGGTCACCCTGGATTGTCTTCCAGGCACTTGAGGACATCTGTCCAGAGTGCCGCAGTGCCCACCTCGCCTTAGGCCACCCCCTATCGGCACGCTCCTTACATGACCCGCATAGTGGGACGGAGGCACACTGATGAACCCAAACTGACGCCGTTTCCCTGCACCCGTGGCATTGCTGCAGAAGCACAGACCGCGACGGAACGCAGCTACCATCACAACACTGCGACCATAGGTCCTGCCATACATCGCAGCACGCGTCCTGGAGTCCGAGCAAAGCACCCGCCAGCGTGCGTGCTGTGGCAAAACTGAGGAGGCTGCGCCTCGCTTCCTCCCACGTGGACACCGGGCGGAGTATCGGTCGCCCGTCGGGCATCACCGGCAGGCTCTCAAGCAGCCGGGGCCACCGCGCAACTTTGGGGCTGTGTGTGCCATGCGCCAGGAGCTCCCAACCGTAGTCCCGTAAGACCTTCCCGATGACATCAACCCCGTCCTGCTCCGGGCCCCTGGCGGATGCCAGAACCAAGCGTTGTCCTCCCGCCCGAGCCTCAATGACCGCCGCGAGGCCCAGGGTGTCAAGGGTGTGACGGGCATCGGCAGCCACGTGGTCGTCCCCCTCTGGCAGAGAGAACATGGCCTCCGTGACGTGGCCTTGCGCTTCGTCGCCCTGTACCCGTGCCAGCTGCTTGGAGCCCACTAACACTGCCATGGACCGCCGCTCCGTGACCGCTGGTATGGCTCGTCGCAGCTGCCGGTCATACAGCCACAACGTACCCACGTCAAGTACGACAGCCACCGCCAGGATTGGGAGACTGCACAGAGGTTGCTGAAGGACCGGCAGCACCTCTCGAGGCCAGCCCATGACGTTCCCCACTGCTGGATGGTTGGCGTACACCTGGAGCCGGGGATCACTCTTGCCGTCAGGGCTTCTCACCATGGTACCATGCACCAGGGCCCACGATTGCGCCTACACCACGCGGGACCACTCCCCGAATGTTGTGATGTCCCGTGCCACCCAGGAACCGATCCACTGGCTGAAGGCCTGCGCCACCGCCGCCATCCAGTGAGGGAACAAGGACATGGCCTCTTCTTGCGCGATGCACGACCGTGGCACCAGCAGTGTGTGCAGCGGTGCCCTCTGAAAGGTTGCCCGCAGGTCGCTGGGGAGGCCGGCAAACGGGTTCCACGGCGGACGCTGCTGGATCCTCCCTGCCGGCGGGCAGAAGGGTGTGTCACCTCGCAGGAATGCGTATACTGCCCTCCTTCGATCTTGCATCGGCAGCTGCATGATCTGGGTGAGCCGATGGTTCCTGCGGGCATACCCATCTTCCCCAATCTGGACCATGTCCTCCACAAAGAGCCTGGCCTTGGCAGGGCCCAGGTCGACGCCGCTCGCACCGCAGCGAACAGCCGCTTCAGGTCCCCGGGGACGACACCCGCCATCAGGGATTCCGTCCACCTGCAGCCGTGCTCCCTCCACGCCAAGAACTCCACCGCCCTGTCTGTCAGGGGTAGCTCCGCCGTGAACTCCTCCACACGCCTGCACAGGAGCCCAGCCACTTCCTCGTCCCGCGCACACAGTAGGCGCATGTGGCCAATGTCCTCCTCCGGCCCCCCACGGAAGATACAGGGGTGGGCCGGTATTGCCATACGCGTGAGCTTCTGTCTCCACCGTCGCATGACCTGCATGGTGGACAAGCGACCGTCACGTGCCCGCAGCATATTTCTGTGCGTTGGGCCGTGGTGTACGGCTCCCAGGGGCACCGCCTCGCAGGCGCCAGCCAGTGGCGTGTGCGCCCTGGTGCGTGCCGCTAGCGAACGCTACTCCATCTCCCGGACTTGCTGAAGGACTTGCATGGATGGCACACGCGGCTCGAGCTCTCCATTATCCCCCGGCACCAAGAGGATGGCGTGCTCCTTTGGCAGGACGAGATGGATAGGCGGGGCCATTGCACGGGCCGCGGCAGAGTCCGGCGCCTCGAGCGGGACCGCCGCCAAGTGCGAGCTCTGCCTCACCACGCAGTGGTGCGGCCCCCCAACTCGGCGTGGCAGCCGCCGCAGCCCCTCCACTATCCAGCTCGGTGCGTGCTGATTGACCAGATGTGATGTCGGCCCCTTGATGCCACGGTACAGGGCCTCCTGCGCCCTGCGGAGATGCGCTCCTATGATGGACGCATCCACCACGTGCACCGTGCACGCTGACGTGGGCGTGTACAACAGGTACGCCGCCGCGCCGATGATCTCTGCCTCCGGGACCGTGCCGTAGATGGCACCCGTCCACGTGGGGATTCCGTGGCTGGCCACCGCCACGTTTGTGGCGTCGTCTCCCCGGGGCGACGCGTCAGACGATGTGACTTTAGTCGCCACCGGCACCCAGCAGTACCGGTGGGGTTCCAGCCACGCCACGTCGGAGTGGGGGCTCTGTACCACCCTTCCTAGGGACGCCGCACTGGAGGCCGTGAGCTCCGGGGACAGGACCACCCTCGGCCGATATACCGCATGTGGTCTCCAGGCCAGGTCACATCCACAGACTGACTTTATGGCGTCCAGGGCGGTGGTATACTCCGCCCCCCTAACTGTTGCGGAGCAGGAGGGCTGGTATACCACCACAGACCCCTGTTCCACCGCGCCGCCATCACGCAACGACGTGACGGCGACGTGCGGATCGTGTGGCACGTTGGACATCCGGACCACTTCCGGGACCGAGTACTCATCCGGATCCGGGATAGGGCCTGCTGGCAGCAGAAGGACAATTGCCCACTCGCTGCACCCGTGCACCGCCGCGCATGCCCTGGAAAGCGCTGGACGCCCGTGCACAACCCACAGTGGTGGCGAGCTTATGCCGCCCCGGGCGTGAGGAGTGAGTAGGGGGACGGACGCCGGATCGTCTTGCTGCTGGTAACCCTCAAAGACGTCCCCCAATAGAAACAGGAGGGCGGCTAGCGGGACAAACGGCATGGACAGCCCCGGGTTCGCTGGGTCCCATCCTAGTAAGAAAAAGTGCTTTTCCAATGCTTTGAGGCATACTCTAGTTGTATTAGAGATGCACTGAGCATCCAGGCATTTCTATCTTAGTATTGGTCCCACCAAAGGTGGTGATAACACATTTTGACCTATGGAACCAAACACCCAATCAGGATATGGAGTGGACCCCTTGATCCCCTTTCAATGTGAGGCAAACCATCTTTTCCTGGGTTGACTGAGAACTGACATATCCAGGGCAGAGCCTATGAATTTATCTATGTTTTTCCATGAATACTTAGCTGTCCTAGTGGTATGCACCCTAGGGGGCTGGGCACCTCTTTTTGAGAGGTCCTGGGTTCAATTCCTGGTCAGCCTAGCTAAGTAGGAAGATCCCATGTGACATGGCAGTGACCTCATCGCCACATGCCCTGCCACCTCAGCACATATGGGACCCAAAACAAAGAGTGCACATCTCCTGAGATGACACTATGGAGATAGAGTGACCATGGGGCAGTTTTCCAACTCTTTTCAAAAACAATTCAGCTATCTTTGTGAATATGCAATCCGATTTGACCTGAGTTGCAGTTTCTGTGAATATCCTTTCATCTTTCACTGTTTACACTGCAGCCCTTCATGCTTTGATCCTGATTCTCTTCTCCTTGCACACCTCTGGCTTGGGCTATCCTGGATTTACTGTATTTCAGCAAACAAAAGCTTTTCATCTCCAAAAACAAGCAGCAGGAAACCCTACACCAGCAGCAAGCAGCAGGAGAGACAAAAACACAGTTTTGAAACCACTGTAAACTTTTCTGGTAGCAAGAGGCAGTCTGTCTCTGCGCACCGGCAGCAACCCCGCGCCGCACATCCAGTGCGCCGAGTACAGGCACATATAAGCAGAAGGGCGAACGAAGATGGATACAAGGAAGGAGGACGCCGACGTGAAGACAGCGCCTGAGGCACCGGCAAGGCCAGCACCTGGCGCTGTACCTTCGGAGCCCTTACATGGGCCAGTGAAAGCGGCTGAGGACTCGCTGGATGGACTCCAGACGGCTTTCGGGGCCCTGTCAGTCGAAGAGGTGGTCTCTCAGCCTGTGAAGAGCAAGAGAGTGAGCGAGAAGGATGCTGGAGACGAAGCAGACGAAGGAGAGGAACAAGGGCAAGACTCGACGAATGACCCTACCTTCGAAGGCGCACCAAGCGCTTCTGGCCTCCACGCATCACCCTCTCCTATAACCACCACACTCCCAATTCCAGACCCAGCCGCCGCAACATCCACTCCCATAACCAACCCGCCTATGGCAGAGGGCACAGGCTTTACTGGCATGCCTCCCTACCCCGCCTATGGTATGGGCCCACCTACCACTGCGCTCCCTGAGGCAACTACTGCCAGTGAGCCGGTGGCTTCCAGCTCTGCGCCGTGATGGTATGCGGCTGAATATCCCCATCCACTACCCGCTACTGGAACCTATGTGGATGTTCCTGGGTATGCACCTGGGTATGCAACCTTGAGTGGGTTGAGGAGAGGACCCGAGTCTCTTGGAGGCAGGAGTAGAGGATCGGGGGGATCCTCCAACAGGTCCCTGACGCGGTCCGAGATCAACGAGGTGCTCCGAAAAGCCACTTCAAAAATCGTGGGCGACCTCACTCAAGAGATCCGAGAGAAACTGGAGCCCCTGATGATACCGCCCCAAGCGTCACCTACTACGGTGGGAATGTCACACCACCGAGTACAGGCCAACCACCTGGCGGCAGGGTTGACAAATACCCTGGGGAGCCTGAGGAGCAGACCGATGCCGACTCCTGCAGCTATACCGAGAAGTCCTTTCGTACCGAGAACGGCCCAGCCGCCCTACAGCCACGTGACGAACTCTACGAGGGCCGAGCTGGACCGGCTGGGGCTGAGAGCCTTGAGGGCAATGGTGGACGTGGAGCCTTATGGCTCTAGTGATCCAGGCGGAGACCCCTCCGATGATGAGCCGCCGTCGATGACTTCTACTTCGCCCTCGGAGGACGATGACCCGGAGGACCCCGAGGACCCAAAGGGGAAGAAGAAGAAGAAGAAGAAGAAGAAGACCCGACGCCCTGAGGGACGCAGGTCTCAGGAGGCGAAGGCTATAGCCACCTCCAAGATCGTGGTGAACCTGCCTGAGTTCACAGGCAAGGACCTCAGCGAGTTCGCTGAGAATTTTGGCCGGTTTCTCCGATTGACCGGCCAAACCCACGCTAGTGGGCGAGTCAAGTGCGACCTGCTCCTGCAGTGCTGCAAGACCAAGTACCTGGAGAAGCAGGTCAGGCAGATCGTGACTAACTCCGCCACCTTTGCCGATGTGTTGGTTGCCCTGGAGAGGCAGTACCCGACCTACGAAACCGACCTCTCCATCAGGGCGGAGATCCAGAACCTGCCCGTGCTGCCCAACAACCCCAAACCTGGCAGGGTCTCTGAGCTGTTGGCTGACCTGGATCACTGGGCTGGACGACTGACGCCCGGTTCCTACAGCAGCGACGACCTGCTGTTCTGGTTGGTGGCCAAGCTCCCTCGAGAGCTATGGGACGAGTGCCGTTCGACGGCAGAGCGCAAGGCTAGATCCCTCCGCTACGAGGATCTATGCGTGCTACTCCTGGAGCTGGCGCTGGAGAAGGAGAGCGACCAGCACTTGAACAATTACCGTCCTGGAGGAGGAGGTTCTGGAGGTCATGGCAAAGGGTACCAAGGGTCCCGACCTGGGCAGGGGACTACCCCCAAACACGCCCACGCCCGTATCATGGAGAACGTGAAGGAGCTATTCTGGTGTGATGCCAGAGACGAGCAGGGCCACCTGCAGCACGCCCCTGACTGCGAGCAGCGAGACTGCTTTGTAGTCCAGGGGAAGCAGCAGGAGAAGAACACCGGCGCCAAAGCGAAGCTGCCGGATCATTACAGGTGCACCATCACGTGTGCATTCTGCGGGAAGCGGAAGCACTACGAGGATGAGTGCTACCATAAGCAACGCCTATCGGCGAAGCTTAAGGGTGAAGATCCTGGCAAAGGCTCAAGCAAAGGTGGAGGCAAAGGCAAAGGCAACGACTCCGGCAAGGGCAAGTCGAAAGGACGTGGTCAGGGGCAAGACAAGGGTCAAGGTGGACGAGGAGGAGGCGCTAACCGCCAGCCCGACAACAAGAACAAGGACAAGAACGGAGGCAACCCCAACCCTAATCCAGGGGGGAACTCCGAGCCCTCTGGAGGGCAGTCTGGTCCTACCACACGCTCACAAACGCAGGCCCAGCAAGAACAAGGAGGCAAGCGTGAGCATGAAGGTGGTGATGACGGCAACGCTAAGAAGAGGAGCCGTTTCATGAGGATGGCCCGCAAACTGCGGAACAAGGGGTTCGAGGTGACCTGTCCCGCGGAGTTCTGACGGGGACGCTCTGGTGGCACCCAAGACCTGGTGTTTTGGGTACGTATCCGACTAGGGGGACGCGAATACCTGGGGGTATTGGACACTGGCGCCACCATATCTATAGTGGCCAAGAAAATTTTACCTTGTGGGAGCCTGAAGAACACCATGACCACCGCCGCTGTACGCATGGGAGATGGACATGTGGTGCACAGCTGCGGGGACTGTGAAGTGGAGGTACCTATGGGCTCCCGGACTATCGCCCATCGGTTCTATGTGATGGACACTGAGGCCTTCGACTTTGTACTGGGGACTGACTTCTTCGTACAGCACTCCCAGATACAATCCCTGACGCTGCAAGCGCCCTACCTCCTCTACGTGGACCACGGCAGTGGCAGAGAGTCTGTGCCACTGGAGCAGTCGGAACATACCTCGAGTTACGTGAGGCTATCGAAGGAGGAGCCCTCGAACATGATGGCGGCCTCCAAAACTGAGGACTATCAACTATTGGGGGAAGTCCTAGACCAAGGTCTGAAGGAGTTGGGTTACTCTCGAAAAGACCTGAGTGTGGAGTTGTTCGCCAGCGACAAGCAGCATGTACTGGACCTTTACTGCAGCAAGGGGAAGAACTGCAGCTACAAATTTTACTGGCCCTCTTTCGGGATGGCCTACAGGAACCCCAGGTTCAGTGAACTGGGGAAGGTGCTGACCAAGGTGGCCTTGGAACGTTCCCGTATGGTCCTGTGTTCCCACGATTGGAGGCCCATGGGGGCAACGAATACTGGCGAAACCTCCTGGACAGGCTGACTATCAGGTTTGAGGTTTGAGGTTTGATTTTGCGGGTACTAGACGCTTTTCGGCCCCGGGGGGCCACCTGGTCGGGCCAGGTGATATCCTCCCCACCGGGTCCTAGTGGGGGGCCCTCCAAGACGCACCTCCTGCCTGGTGGCGGAGTCCCCCGGGTTCACAGAGCTCGGAGCCCCGTCCTTCCCCGGCGTCCCCGTTTCGCCACTCCCCGGTCAGTGCATCAATTCGCAGCCGTGGCCGCGGGCGCTTACCCACTGCGTCGCCCCCCTAATGCGTGGTCGCCCGGGGCACCGGCGCCGCCGGGCCCGTGCTACTGGCTTGTCGCCAGTGGGACCCCCTTGGGCTGGCGCGGAGGCTGCCTAGCCTAGGGGTTGGGGCGTGGCGCTGTGCGCCACTACTGCCTTGGCGGGTGCAGCGTCCCGTCTGTGTGTGCGCGGCGCTCGCGGCCGGTTCGGGGGGGTTCGGGCCGGTACCTGGTGTTGTGTCTCCCCTTCTTCCCCCTTCCCGCCCCGCGTATCCCGCGTTGCGTGTGGCGGGCGGTCCCGTCCGGGTGTCCCTTATCCCCGCTCGCTGGTACGCCATTCCATGTGGTCTGTGCGTTCCGCGCGCTCGGTCCGGTTGCCCTTCTGGTGGTCCCCGCGTGTCCTTTTCGTGTGTGTGCGCTCGCGCTCTCGCGGTGTCCGCTCCCCGCTGGGTGGTGTGGCGCGCGCATCTCGCGTGGTCCCGGCACTGGGCGCTGGTAGGGCCGTTCCATGTGGTCCGTGCCCCTCCGCGTGTCCTGCCCCGGTCCCGTGCTCCGTCTGGCGTGCTTGGGGGGGGGCGGTCCGGTCCCGGTTCCCCCCTACTTGGCTTGGGGTTGCGGGGGCGGCGACAGGGCGTCCCCGGGGGGGTGCCTTCGTCCGTTGCGTGGGGCGTTCTGGGTCTTGCGTTCCTCTTCCCCCATCTGCCCGTCCACTAGGTGGGCTGTCGGGGTCTGCGTTGCGGGCGTGCGGTTGTGGGGGCCCCGCTCTGTTCTTGCGGGGGGGGAGAGAGGTGTCGTCTTGGTGTCCAGGTGCCGGCCCGCCGGATTCCCATGACGAGCCTGATGCGCACGGAGCTTCGCCCTGCGGGATGCGTGGGGGGGTTGGGGTGACCGTGGCTGGAGTGGTGCTCCAATGTCCCGGTTCATGGCCCAGCAGAGCACCCCTACCGCGGGCTTACTCTTAGCACAGGGGGAGGGGGTTGCGGGCGCGTTTGTTCTGTGACCCGGGTGCCGGTGTATCTCTGAAGGCAGCCGCCCCGGAGGTAGCGCACCAGGCGCGCGCCGCGAAGGAGCTGGTTCGAACCCCGGGATCGGTGGTCTCCCACCGATCCCTTCGAATACCGGACGAGGCCTCCCATCGACCTGTTTGAGTACAGGTGACGGTGCGCACTGCTGCAGGGGTGGGTGGCTCCCATGTGTTTTGTTTTTCTTGGGTGGGGGGTAAAACGAACGAGACCTCCACCCGATCCACCGGTATCGGTGGTGGCGCGAGTTGCTGGAGGGGGGGGTGGTTCCCACGTCGCCAACTAGAGAGCTCTACGTGCAGGGATCCCAGGAGCACCAACGCCCGGGATCGAACCCCCGCACTGGACGATTGAAGACCGACGCTCTCACTACTGGGCCGCGGGAGTCTCTTACGCCACTGAGGGGTGTCGTCGGCTATGAATCCAGTCCTGAGGGTGGGGCTGTGCGTTGTGAAGCGTGTTGCGCGTGCCGGGAGGCCCCAGTCCACGTGCACGGGGTCGGGACAGGGGGGGAGGGGGCTGGGTGGGGTGCGTTGGATCGCCGACTGACGTGCACAGGGGTAAGAGGCGGGCAGTAGCACCGCCGGGTCGCCGACTGACTGTAGGGCGGGGGGTCGCTCTGCCTCTTTCCGTCCCTCTGCCTTCCCTGGGCAGGCAACAAAGCGGGCGTCACTGGCGTTGCGCTGTCCATGGGGGGCGTGGCCCCCCATACCACTCCGGTTCGTGTTCACCCAGCTTCTCCGGGTACGATCTGTGCGGCGTCCCGGTGCGCAGGCGTGGGCCCGCTTGTTCTTCGCGGCCCCCTTGTGGGCCGGCGGCTGGAGCGGGGGGGCGGGTCAAACTCCGGCTCCCCTCTCTGGTGGGGGGGGCCCATCCCCCTTGCCTCGGGGGGGGTGTCGCGCTGCGGCCTCCCCGCTCTCGTTCCGGGCGGCGGCCTGCGGTACCCCTTTCTGGCTCTCCCCTCCGGCGCGCGCGTGCGGTCGGGGCTGAAGTGCCGCCCCGGGGTGGGGGGGGGTGAGGGGCGGCCCGTGGACCGCTCCCTTGGGGGTCCCGGCTGACCTGCAAACCCCCCCTCTGTCCCCTCGGAGTGGGCTGTGGTCACGGGAGGGTCATGCGGGGCGCGGCCTCCTTCGTGTTCCGTTGTGCGCGTTGCTCCGGCACGCCGGTGTGGGTTCGTGGGGGCAGGTCCAGCCGCCGTTGCCCTTACCGTGTCGCCGTTCCTCCTGTGGGTGGGGGCGCCCCCCCGGCCCTGGGGGGGCGGAGGGCCGCGCCTGTGGCTCCCCAGCTGGGGTGGGTGCGGGGGGGGGGGGGCGCCACCCCGCTCGCTCTCGGGCCTGTGTGGGAGGGGGGGGGGGGGGGAGTGGGGGGGGTCCTTCGGTCCCTTGGCGATGCCCCCTGTCGGCCAAAGGGGGGGGGGGGCGGCTTGGCGGTCCCGGCCCCGGGGGCCAGCCATCAGCCAGGGGGGTCGCGCCCTTCCCCCGCCCCCCTCTACCGAGAGCCGGATCCTCACGCAGTCCCTCCCTGGGGCCCCTCATCCCCCGGCCGTTGCCGCGCGGCGCTGGCCGGCCGGGGGTGGCCGTGAGGGTCAGCGGTCAGTGGTTAGCGGGTTGCAGGGCCGCTTTCCCTGGGTAGGCAACAAAGCGGGCGTCCCTTGGTGTCGTGCTGTCCATGGGGGGCGTGGCCACCCATACCATTCCGGTTCGCGCCCACCCGGCTTCTCTGGGCACGATCTGCGCGGCGTCCCGGTGCGCAGGCGTGGGCCCACTTGCTCTTCGCGGCCCCCATTTGAGCCGGCGGCTGGGGCGTGGGGGCGGGTCACACTCCGGCTCCCCTCTCGGGCGGGGGGGTCCGTCCCTTCTGCCTCGGGGGGTGGGGGCCGGGGCCCCCGCGGCTGGCGGGCCGCCGGGGGGGCGGGGGGGGGAGGGGGGTGTCGCGCCGCGGCCTCCCTGCTCTCGTTCCAGGCGGCGGCCTGTGGTACTCCTTCCTGGCTCTCTCCGTGTCGCCGGTGCGCTCCCTTCCGGCGCGCGCATGCGGTCGGGGCTGAAGTGCCGCCCCGGGGTGGGGGGGGTGAGGGGCGGCCCGTGGACCGCCCCCCTGGGGGCCCCATCTGACTTGAAACCCTCCCTCTGTCACCTCGGAGCGGGCTGTGGTTACGGGAGGGTCATGTGGGGCGCGGCCTCCTTCCTGCTCCGTCGTGCGCGTTGCTCCGGCACGCCGGTGTGGGTTCGCGGGAGCAGGCCCAGCCGCTGTTGCCCGCATTGCGCCGCCGTTCCCCCTGAGGGGGGGGCGCCCCCCCGGCCCTGGGGGGGCGGAGGGCCGCGCCTGTGGCTCCCCTGCTGTGGTGGGTGCCGGGGGGGGGGGGTGGGGGGGCCGCCTCCTCGCCCGCCCCCGGGTCTGTGCGGGGGGGGGGGGGTGGGTTGGGGGGGGCCCTTTGGCCCCCTGGCGATGCCTCTTGTCGGCCGGGGGGGGGGCGGGGGCGGCATGGCGGTCCTGGTCCCGGGGGCCAGCCATCGGCCAGGGGGTCGCGCCCTTCACCCGCCCCCCCTATCGAGAGCTGGATGCCCGCGTAGGCCCTCGCCGGGGCCCTCACCTCCCCGGCCGTTGCCGCGCGGCGCCGGCCGGCCGGGGGTGGCCGTGGGGGTTAGCGGTCAGTGGTTAGCAGGTTGCGGGGCAGCCGGTTCCTCCCCGCGCTTGTCGCCCCCGCACTCCCTCCCGCGGGAGGCGGCGCGCCCCCGCACGTCGTGCCATACCGTGGGGGGGGCGTGGGTCAGGGGGCCCATCCCCCCCCCCAACCCTCCCGTACCCGCCGTCTGGGCCTTCACTTGCGCCGCCGCTTATGTGGGGGCTGGGGCTGCGGCGGCGGCGGATTGTGCCGGCGGTAGCGCCAGTGGGCGAGGGCGCTACGCAAAGCCCGGGGGAGCCAGTTGTTGGCGTCCGCATCCGTGATGCGGAGCACCGCTCCCCCTTCCAGGAAGGCCGGCCACGTCGGCTCCCTGTCGGGCCACGCCGCCCGGATCACTGACCTGAGGACCCTCTCGTGGTCCTCTGGGGCCGCCCACCCCCCCGGGGGTGCCTCTCGGTTTCCTCCGTCCCTCCGGAGGAGCACGGCATCGAAGGGCCGGTTCCGCGACCTCCTGGAGGTCCCCTGGTTGGCCCAGCACAACCACCCGTACACTTCCCCCACCAGGGGGAGGGTCTCCCCCCCCAGCGGGTCCGGGACTGCGCCCCAGTCCACGTCCCATGGCCGGCTCTCCTCCGCCCCCCGTGCCGGCCCCCCTCGCTGCTCCTGCACCTGCGGCGCCGATGCCGCGCCCCGTCCCCCCTCCGCCGAGGCCATCCGCGCCGGCTCCGCCCTCGGCGCGGGGGGGGCTTGCTGGTGCTGGTGTCGTGGGGGTTGGGGGGGGACGAGCTCGCCGGCGTCAGGGTCGATGTTGTAGAGGTGGTGGTGGTGGTGGTGGTGGTGGTGGTAGGTGTGGTGTGCCGGCATCTGTTGGATGCCGGGGGGGATGCACCTCACCGGCTGCACGTCCGGCTGCGGGGGCGCTCCGCCCTCTGCCCCCCTCCCTTCGCCCCGCCCTCCCCCCTGGGCTCCCATGCCCCGTCCCTCCTGTCCCTTGGGGCCCTTGCCCTTGCCCTTGCCCTTGCCCTTGGGCCCCTTTCCAGTCCCGCGCCCATGTCGCGGGTCCCGCCTCTCGTCCCCCACGCCCTGGCCCGCTCGCTCTCCCATCCCCCCTTGTCCTGCCCCCTGCACCTGGGTACCCTTCCCGCGCCCCTGAGCACCCTTCCCGTGCCCTGGCCCCTCCCCAACCCCCTGCCCGTGTCGCGGGTCCCGCCTCTCGTCCACCACGCCCCGGCCCGCTCGCTCTCCCACCTCCCCTCGCCCCGCCCCCTGCACCTGGGCTCCCTGCCCGCGCCCCTGCGCGCCCTTACCGTGCCCTGACCCCTCCCCTGCCCCCTGCCTGTCACGCCGTCCGCTGCTCCCCTCCCCCTCGCCGCTGCGCCCTTCCTGGACCACTCGCCGGGCGTCCCGCTGCCTTTGCAGTTGCGGCAGCGTGACGCCCGGCGGCGAGCGCTCGCGCGTCGGGGGGCGGACGTGCCGCTCCCGCCCCGGGGGGAAGGGCTTGGGGGGGTACGGCTTGGGGGGGCTGGTGTGGGTGTGGGCGGGGTTGGCGTGGGCGCGGTACTTCGCGCTCTCCCTGCCCACTGCTGCTGCTGCGGCGGCCGCCGGCGAGGCGTCCCCGGCCCGTGCGGGGTTCTTCCCCCGCTTGCACGGCGTGCCGGGGGCCGCAGCCCCTCTCGCGCCCTCCGCACTCTCCTTCGCTGCCGCGGCGGCCGCCGACGAGGCGCCCGTGGCCGCGGTCGCAGACCCTCGCACGCCCTCCTCGGTCTCCTCTGCTGCCGCGGCGGCCGCCGGCGAGGCGCCCACGGCCCGTGCGGGGTCCGTCGCAACCCCTCGCGCGCCCTGCTTGCTCTCCTGCGCGGCTGCGGCAGCCCTCGGCGACGCGTCCGGCTCCTTCGCCGGGGCTGCCCCCCTTGCCGGCGGCGTGCCGGGGGCCGCGGCCGGGGCCGCGGCGTGGCTCGCCGCGGTCTCCGCCTCCTGCGCGTCAGGGCGGGGCGGGGCGGCGGGGCTGGCCGCTTGGGCGGCGGGGGCGGCCGTCTCGGCTGGCCCAGGTTCCCGGGCCGGCGGCGGCGGCCCGACCACCGCCGCCTCCGCCAGCCTCCGCTCCTCGCGCTCCGCGAGGGTCTCCCCCGTCCACTCTGGGGAGGAGACGGGGGAGCGGGAGCGGGACCGGCGGTGGTGGCGGTCGTCCCGCCCGAGGGACCCATCGGAGTCTGCCATCACTGTTACTCTGGTAGGCATGCGTGGTGGCAGGCGCGCCCTTCCCACTACCTCCTGGTGCATCAGTGCCGTGCCGTGGGCAGTGCCGTGTGGTGCTCTGCGGGGGGGAGGGGGGGAGGGGGTGGGGGGCCGGCTGTGGCGTCAGCCCCGCACGGCCGGGGGTCCGCGGCCATCCACCGGCATTGGGAGGGGAGGCGGGGGAGCCACGCGGCCCACGCGTCGCGCCACAGCTCCCAGTCTGGGGCGGGGCTCAGGGCCCTGGGCCCCCGGGGGTCGTCGAGCGGTGTCGGGGGCAGCCGCACCAGGTGGACCTCAGCTCAGACTATCAGGTCTGTTCGGTTACCTGATGAGGCCATCTACGTGCCTCTGGGTCGTAAGACGCCTATTGGGAAACCCGGATGGGGGAGTATGCTGAGCGTAGTGGACGGAGGTCTTACCTCCATCCCCTGGGAGGATCTGGACCCGACTCTGGTCCAGGCTATACAACGAGAAAGCGACGGACTCGCCTTGGGTGACTTGAAGGATCGCCTACGACCTCAAGATGCTGTTGAG
The DNA here is from genome assembly GCA_964036045.1 of Eutreptiella sp. 'Long Island Sound 2002'. Lineage (NCBI taxonomy): Eukaryota > Euglenozoa > Euglenophyceae > Eutreptiales > Eutreptiaceae > Eutreptiella > Eutreptiella sp. 'Long Island Sound 2002'. The sequence continues at coordinate 67,997,411 of OZ038386.1, forward strand.
ATTACACCCGGAGGAGATGAGTACGTCGTGACTGACACCAACGCCCCCAACTCTCCCTGCCGTGTACCTGTTCCTGATGGAGTCTCTGAGTGTGGACTATCTGAGCTACCTAGCTCTATCCACTCAGATGACGAAACTGAGCACGACGCCTTCTTCGTGCAGACCTGTGTGGAGGAAGTGGAGAACGCCGAGTACGTCGCCCCACTAAAACCCCTACTCTCCATGAGGGTGGAAGACCCCGTGGACGAGGAGCTGGACCCTCGATCCAGGCTCAGGGAGTATGTGGATTCCAAGAGGAAGTTGGTGGCGAAAAAGCTATGCTACGCGAAGCCTACCCGCAGCTCATGGCCACTGAAGCAAGGACGTATGGGAGACCTATCCCAATTGAAGGAGGACCTCCAACAGAAGATCACCACCTGGCAAAGGAAGGTAGATCTTAAGCTCATAAAGAGCGTGTGGGGCGCCCATGTGAGGACCCCAGAGGAGGACGACCTCTCGGAGGAATGTGTATGTGAACCCCCTCGAGCGTGCCTATGTTGCCATCGTCCACCGGAGATGGTTGAACAAGACCTTCTATATGCCTACCAAGGACTGAAGGACACTACCACGGGCGAAGAGTCGGTGGAGGACCACCTCCCGACATCTATTCAGGGGGCAAGCAACTTACACTCTGACGAGGACATGGAGGACAAGATCAAGGTATTGGACCCGCGGGTACAGAAGCTTATAAGGACCTATCTGGAGGTGTTCGGAGAACTACCCCCTCCAGCCTCATGTGACAAGCTGGTACAGATGGACCTCAAGCTGAAACCCGAGTTCGTGGGTCACAAGATCCGGAGGAGACCCTATCCAGCTCCTAAAGAGCAGGCCGACGAGATTGAGCGACGGATACAAGAATGTATCGACGCTGGCCTAGTCCTGGAGTACAAGGACGGGGACTACCCCCTACACTGCAGCCCCTGTTTCCTGGTGGCTAAACCTGGGTCTACAGCCAAACGGCTGGTAGTGGACTACGGAGAGCTGAACAAGAAGACACTGAACCACTCAGGGTCCATTCCCAATATGGAGTCTACCCTGGAGAAGATAGCCTCCTGTCGCTACAAGACCAAGATGGACAAGAGGAGCGGATTCTGGCAAGTGGACCTGACGCCCAACGCACAGGAACTACTGGCCTTCATCACCCCTTAGGGGAGGGTGTTCAAGTGGAAGGTCATGCCGTTTGGCGTGGCTAACGCACCCGCTCTATTCCAAGAGCTGATGAACAAGATCTTGTCCATCCTACGAAGGAGACCTAAGGTGCAGGAGCTCATATCCCGTGGTGCCCAGATGGAGGCTCACATCGACGATGTATGCCTCGGGACCAATACCCAGGAGGATCACCTAGTCCTCTTGGGTGTGTTCTTTGCGGTCTGCCAGGAGAACCGCACACGACTCAAGCTGGAGAAGTGTGAGTTCATGCAGGAGACCATGCAGTACCTGGGGTTTGACGTTGGCTATGGGTGGTGGACCCCAGCGGCCTCTAAGGCAAAACCCCTGATGGATGCCAAGGTACGACACGAAGACCCCAAGAAAGGACTTCATGATGTACGCAGTTTCATTGGGGCGTGCAACTTCTATCGCCGCCACATCAAAAACTTCACCTACGAAAGCGCCGTTCTGACGGACTTGATCAAGAAGAGTACTACTTGGCGCTGGGGCCCACAAGAGCAACAAGCGTTTGACGAGCTCAAAGACAAGGTAGCCAACGCTAAGTGCTTGGGCGTGCCTAGGGCACAAGGGGAGATTATCCTGGTGACCGACGCCAGCAATGTGGGCGGTGGGGGAACGTTGTTCCAATGGCAAGCACTAGAGAAGGAGGAGTTCGACTCGGCCATTTCCCAATGGGGGACGGAAGGTCTCAACCGAGATGGAACCCTCAAGCACAGCTACCCTGACGACAAGTGGGTCCTAGTACCCCTGGGTCACTGGAACTGGAAGTAGAACCAGGCCAGGGGGAACTACTCCACCTATGAGCAGGAATTGCTCGCGAGTATGCTGGTGCTATCCTCACAAGCACGACTGTTGGGGAGTAACCCTGTGGTCTGGCTGTGCGACCAAGAACCGGTCCGCAGTTTCCAGAAGGGTCCCCCACCTGAAAAGGCCAAGCTACGGCGCTGGTGGACCTACCTCAGTCAACTACGGCTGACGGTACACCATATCCAGGGAGTGAAGAACGAGTGTGCCGACTACATCAGCCGCAACAACTTCGACGCCCTGATTGGTGCCCGGTCTGAAGCGCTGGCTAAGGAGGCGTTCAGCCGTATGGACGTCCACTTGGACCTCAACATGACGATGATACGCCCCCTGGATGGACTCCAACAATCGGAGTGCCTGAAGGATTTTGGGGATATCTACAGGCGCCTGGAGAAACGCCTTGAACCCCTCCTGGTCAACCAAGACCAGTGGAAGGGGGACAAGAGCTACCTCTGGCATGAGGACCGCATTGCGGTGCCTAGTGACAGAGTCCCAGCGCTGCTGAAGTGGACCCATGAGTCCAGTGGTCATGTGGGTGCTGACCGCACCCTGAGGCTGTTCAAGCAGTGGTTCCACACTACGTGGACTGACGACCAACTGCGGAAAACCCTCCAGCCTATCGTGGACAAGTGCCCGTGCAGGTCCTGTAAACCAGGGGATATCAGGGACAGAGGTCTCTACTCGACCCTGCCCATCCCACACTGTGCTAACAGTGTTCTATACGTGGACTACACAGAGATGCCGAAGTTCGGGGGCTGTGACTTCGCCCTCGTGGTAACCTGTGGGTTGACCAGGTTTACCAGGGTGTTCCCATGTACCAAGCACATTACCGGGGAGGAGACTATCAAGATACTCCTGGAGGAGTGGTTTTGTGTCTATGGGGCGCCCAAGGAGATCAACTCCGATGAGGACGTACGAGTACGCTCAGATACTGGCTGGTACAAGAGGGTCCTGAGATCCCTCACTGTCCAGGTGTCTACGGGGATTCCCTACTCTCACACGAGCAACCCCCTATGTGAGCGACAGATCCGTGTCCTCAAGGAGAATGTAAGGATCTGGTGCAAAACTGAACGCACCAGAGACTGGGTGAGACTACTCCCCGTCATATCCTTGATGATGAACTCCCAAGAGAGTTCAGCTACTGGCTACTCGCCCCATGAGCTATTCCTAGGGCGCCCGGCATGGTTCCTACATGCCCCCTATCCAGAGGACACCCATTCTTCTGTGGGTGAATGGGTCCAAGAGCAACAAGCGAAGGTGGACAAGGCCAAGGCTATGCTCCAGAGAGTGAGGGAGCGTCAGTGAAACAAGAAGAACAAGCACCGTGTACCGGCCACCTACCAAGAGGGGGACTGGGTGCTGGTGCACCACAGTCGGCTACCCGCCTGGCCACGCTCTACCAGCGATGACCCATACTTCGGGCCGTACAAGATCCTATCAGTGGATGGACACCGTATCACCGTGCGGTGTTCTCCCCGTCTAGGGGGGACCCTGGTGTGCGCTGCTAAACACCTGAAGCGTTACCATGATCCTGAAGACCTCTGTGGGGAGGAGTGGGAGCTGAACGACGAGGAAATCGCCGCTCTGGACCTACAAGGGGCTGCCAGCCCTATGGAAGTTGAAGGTGAACTCCCCGACATGAACGCCGAGGAGATGGCTAAGGAAGGCTTCTACCTGGTGAAGTCTGTCCTACGTCACCGCTATCGCCAGGGTTGGCGCTTCCTCACCCTCTGGGAAGGGTTTGGAGTCGAAGAGGCCACCTGGGAGCCCTTCTCTGCATTTGTTCTACCTGAGGGACGCCTAAACTCAGTTCTGGTTGACTACTTGTCCCAGAACAACCTTGGTGAGTTGCTGAGGCTCGCTGAGACGCTTGCCTCCAAGACTAAAGCTAGGGACTGAACCTTACCCTTACCTGCCAAACCGTATGTGTGAGTATGCTATTCCTAAGGTCCTGAGAGCAAGCCGCAGAAGTGGTGTCCTAATTATACCCAAGTCTGCACGCTTGCTAAACCTGGAGGGTTGGCTTTTTGATGCCACGGGGTACGCCCCGGGTCTCCCCTCCCCTAAGCGCCCAATTTCTGTGCTGGCGCGAAACCTTTGGGGAATACCCAGCGTACTAATCCAGGTATTGTTTTCCCTACCTATCTGTCTACTACAGGGAGGGGTGGCCAAAAGCTATGAAGGCATGAAAACGCCGTTTTGCTAAATGGCCAAAACACTGACCTAACCACTGCCACAGCCCACCAACCCTGCTAAAATTGCAGGAAACGGGTGGGACAGTGACACACGCACTACAGGTCCTACACACCCTACAGTGGCACCATCCTGGTGGGCGAGCACTGCGGCAACTGGCTCAAGCCCCCACTCAGGACTACCACTCCTACACGCACACTCTACTGGGTGTTGTTGAAGAACATGTCGTGGGTCCTAGCGACCCTCCTGTGAAGGTACAAGAGAACACAGCGCTGCTAAGCAACTGTGGCCTAACAGGGGACGCCACAACACGTTTCCCCTGCTAGGGCTTGGAGGGAAGAGGTGCTCTTTTTGCGTGCACGGCGCAGATGTCGATGAAGTCGGACTCCCTGCTCTGCCACAGGCAGAGGCGGAGTTACTTGTTTGTGTGATCTGCGCCGTTGTTTAGCAGGGCAATAAAAAAATGGTATGCTGCTGCACCAATCACCCTACCTGCCCACCTGTAAAACAAAGGGAAATGAAGGGGCGTTTGCGGCGGAGGAACCAAGCCACACTCCAGGTATTATACCCTTCTCAGTGTGACCTATAATACACTGTCCGCAAACACGCTGAAGGATCAGCTACCCCTGTCAAGCAAGCAAGCTTTAAGGGACTCCTCAGGTTCTCTCAAAGAACGTACCGAGGAGCCCCTGAGTAGCCTAAACAAGGTTTACCGTGCGCACTTCGCGTGGCCTACCCTTTAATGCGTGTGTGAATGCGCGAGCATGCACGACTGCGTTGGGCAAACCTGCCCATCTGAACCTCAATCACGACTCCACCAGGGGGTGGCCCCACCTGGGCTTACTCACCTTACCTACCGCTGGAGAGAGAGAACAAGTGGGCACGTGAGGGGCGGAAGCGAAGAACGTTACTATGCACTTGTGTGTACGTCTAATCACCCTGATCTGACCTCTAATCATCTGCAATCTTTCTAATCAATCCCTCTATCGCGTCCTATCGTTGTTAGCGCTGCTACAAGACTCGTTCACGGAGACACGAGACGAGCAATGTGTATGCAGCATACGAGACGAGCATACCTGTAGTTTATACCTGATTCATTGAAGTCTTTTCGTTGATTTTCGAATTCTTGAATTTTTGATACTTCTATTAGTGTAGGTGGAATCTGTATGTTTATTTATTAATGTGTGTCTCGTCATTTTCAAGACTACGTGAGACATACGTTTATAATACCATTATTTCTGCATTTTCCGGCGCTTCGCTAGGAGCCGCTCCTGCGCGCCGCCATTTTATGCGTATGAATTTCTGGATTTAAAAAATCTAGAGATGACTATAATTTTTATAAAAATGTGCTTCTGATGCACAATTGGATTCTGCTCAGGTGTGTTGTCTTAGAAAAATTCTAGGCCGTCATTTGACGGATTTTGGTGTCGTCGCTTCGTTTTTGCGTGGATTCGTCGATAATTCTCCCATTCCTGCCTCTGCAGATACCCACGCGCAGCCTCGCTGAGTAGGCCGTGTTCTGGCCGAAACGCAGCAGCCTGGAGAGACTGAGCAGAACCCAAGACCCCACCAAGTGGCAATTTAATTTTTTTTCGACTCCCTTCGCCCTAAGACAGGTCACAGGTCGCCAGCAGGTTTACGAGAACCCATGCGAGTGTGTATATTGTGTCTTGCGTTGGGTTTGTGTCGCGCTGCGTCTTGGAGGGAGGGATGCACATGCACATGTTTTGGCATGCTCCCAAACTAACCCAACCAAGCCACAGGAGCCCCGGCAGCGCCATAAGCGCTGAGTCTTCTGTAGGAAATGTTACAAACAGAGCAGCAAAAGAGCGCCAGCCATGGTGAGCGCCCATTTTTCTGTGTGAGGGAAACTATAGGTATTTTAAAGTAGATGTGGAAACCAAGAAAGGCCAAGAAAAAAATCCCTTTTTCCTAAAATGCGACAGTGGTGGCCACCACAGCACAAGGGGGGAGTAAGAAAAAGTGCTTTTCCAATGCTTTGAGGCATACTCTAGTTGTATTAGAGATGCACTGAGCATCCAGGCATTTCTATCTTAGTATTGGTCCCACCAAAAGTGGTGATAACACATTTTGACCTATGGAACCAAACACCCAATCAGGATATGGAGTGGACCCCTTAATCCCCTTTCAATGTGAGGCAAACCATCTTTTCCTGAGTTGACTGAGAACTGACATATTCAGGGCAGAGCCTATGAATTTATCTATGTTTTTCCATGAATACTTAGCTGTCCTAGTGGTATGCACCCTAGGGGGCTGGGCACCTCTTTTTGAGAGGTCCTGGGTTCAATTCCTGGTCAGCCTAGCTAAGTAGGAAGATCCCATGTGACATGGCAGTGACCTCATCGCCACATGCCCTGCCACCTCAGCACATATGGGACCCAAAACAAAGAGTGCACATCTCCTGAGATGGCACTATGGAGATAGAGTGACCATGGGGCAGTTTTCCAACTCTTTTCCAAAACAATTCAGCTATCTTTGTGAATATGCAATCCGATTTGACCTGAGTTGCAGTTTCTGTGAATATCCTTTCATCTTTCACTGTTTACACTGCAGCCCTTCATGCTTTGATCCTGATTCTCTTCTCCTTGCACACCTCTGGCTTGGGCTATCCTGGATTTACTGTATTTCAGCAAACAAAAGGTTTTCATCTCCAAAAACAAGCAGCAGGAAACCCTACACCAGCAGCAAGCAGCAGGAGAGACAAAAACACAGTGTTGAAACCACTATAAACTTTTCTATCCTTCCTCCCTGTATCCGCCCACCACATACACGTCCCCCGCAGTGGACTGTTTATTGCGTTTGCTGGCCTTCTTTCGGCGCACCGGGTGTATTAGCGGGTGAGTCAACGGACTAGGCAGCTGCGGCCGGAAGACGTCGCGGAGCCCCGTGAACCACACGTGGTCCAAGTAGTAGGTAGGTAGGTCGACTCGGGACTGGGGTTGCCCCGCACGGGGGACTTACCAAGGGGCTTTTGCTCACCCACCCACGGCCCTACTTCACGTGCCCCCACAAAGCGGCTCCCCAACATGGGGGAAGGGCTCGGTCGCCGCGAGCAGTACCCTACAGCGGGTTCTGCCCAGAGAGGTAACCCATGTTCGACCGAAGTCTCACATTCCTCTCCTTCGGGCGGATGATACGTGGGGGAGGGTCCCACCGCACATCCTCATCAACCTCCGGATTCTGGGGCCCGGGGGCCCGGAGCCAGGCCATAGGCCCTGTCCTGCAGGCACCCCCACCTGGGTCTATATATATATATGTATATATATATATATATATATATATATATATATATATATATATATTACTACACCCCTCTCCCCTTAGACTTAGCTAACAACAACAACAACAACAACAAGCATGTCTCCGTGCCGTTTTGGCCATTGCTCCGTCGCAACGCTTCGGATCTTTTGCCCATGTAGCCATCTTGGAACCTAGGTGGTAGTACCCTTGCCAAATCCAAGTTTTGAGCCAAAAAATCACCGGTGGCAGCCCGGGGCGGTGGCGCCAAGTCGGGAGGTGCCCTCCCAAATCTGCGCAGTTTTGGGCCAAAAACAGCCATTTTTCGCCCAAAGCAGCCCTAGTAAGGGTTCAAAACAGCCAAACGAAGGCAAACGGCTGCTACACTGCGCGTGCGTCTTGACTTTGTCGTGACCAAGGGACCTTTGGCGCCCTTTAACTCCACGATATGTCTGAGAAACGGCCCAAAAAGGTGCCAAAAAGCCCCAAAAGCTGTGCAATGTGCACCAGCACCCCGAAACCAACAGCGGACCGTATCTTGGGCTACGTGGCTCAAAAACGAATTCCGAGGGCACCTGGGCCACCCGCAACCCCCCACTTTCTTTGGTTTCCGAGCCTCAGAATCGCCCAACAAGACGCCTAGACCCCCGTACTAGTGGTCACTTGGTGCAGCCGGAGGGCCGGCTAGCCCACGCGCAGTGGGGGCCAACGGTGGGTCCACTAGGGTCCCCAGGGCGGAAAAAAATGATTTTTTCCAAAGTTGTTCCTAGACCACTTGGGATGCTCAGACAAGTGTTTTTAGGCCGTTTTGAGCCCGTGGTGGCGCGTTTTGGGCCACGGAAAATCCCAGAATACCTTGAAAATGGGCCGTTTTGGGACCAACAATGGGTCAAAAATGGGTCAAAAACGCGTTTTTCCAAAAATGAACCTGGACCATTTATGATGCTCAAACAAGTTGTTTTAGCCCATTTTGAGCCCGTGGCGACGGGTTTTGGCTCATGGAAAATCCCAAAATGCCTTGAAAATGGGCCATTTTGGGACCAAAAATGGGTCAAAAATGGGTCAAAACGGGTTTTTCCAAAAGTGATCCTGGACCATTTGGGATGCTCAAACAAGTGTTTTTAGCCCGTTGTGATCCCGTTTTGACCGAGTTTGGCCCCTTCCACCACATGTATGCACCACTTTGTGCCCTACGCACGTACCTTAGAGCCCTGTGGTGGAGCCACCTAGAGTTGGGAGAGGGGTGTAGATTGGAGGATATATATATATAAGTAAGAAAAAGTCACTGCCTTGTCTTTCTTGGAGGGCTTGATCCAGGCCAAGCCCCCTTTAAAACCCTTTTGTTGATGCTAATGACTAACTTAAGTATCATTATCACTCTTTTGAAGCTTAAAGTACACTTTTTCAAAGTAACTAGGGTTGTAACCCTAGCCCCCCATGAAGTTCACCCCTACCACTCAACTGAGCGGAGGTATCTTCCTTCATGGAGGATATACCGAAATAAAATAGGCATTTCATGCTTTAGGCCTTGGAGGTTAAGCCTAGTGGTCTCCCACCCCAAGACCCCTATGCTCAATTGTCTCTACCACTTATTGTGGTTCTACTTTTTAACTGTTTCTGAATTCAGTTGCTTGGCCAAGTCATATTCTGTGTCGCGCCTGACACCTATGCCCCACATTCCTAACTAGCACCATTTCACCCAAAAGAGTGCACATGAAGTGCTTGATGCTATCTTTGAGGCTAGAGTCAGCCCAGTTTTCATATAAAATCTTTTGTATTATCCATTTGTGATTGAATCTTTGTGTTTATACCTGCTTTGTCTATCTGCAGCCCTTCTGTGTTACACTGGATTTCAAACTATTCATTGATTCGATCCACATCCTGTTCTTGCTCTACTTGCTCCTTTGGTTTTGGGATTTCACCATCAAAAAACCTGCAGGATTTCATCAAAATCTATAGGGCACTAATCAAGGACATCTTTCCGGTAGCAGAGGCAAACCCTGAGAACCTTTCGAACCGACTCTGAGCAGAAGCACAAGAAAAGCACACTGAAAAGCACATTGAACATGTCCACTCAACTGTCCTCCCGAACCTGGCCGATCAGAAGTGTACAAGTGCAACATGGCAGTGTAGCCCACCCAAAGAGTGAACCGCCACTCAGAGCAGCATCTGGGTCTCAGGAAGATCCAGAGCACAGAAGGGCGGAACTAAATCCACCCAGAACAATCCCATTAACCATGGAAACCTTAGCGGCCCATGGTGAAGACAGCCTGCAAAGGCTCCGCAGGCGTGTCGAAGCTTCCATTGCCCGGTCGGCTTGTCCGGGCTCGTCTGCTACCATACTTGGAGTTGGTCCTGAAGAAGAAGAGGACCTACGAAGGAGGATGGACGAGTTCATGCTCCAGGAAGAGTACCACAAGTCCACCGTAGAAGAACATGGAGAAATACCTCTTGATGCCCTCGGGTCGCCGCCCCAAACTCAGATGGGCTCCTTCCTCTATTCTGGGCCATCTACAGACACGGCAGACACAGTATCACTACCGAGACGACCGAGAGTACACGAACACCCGAGAGCAAGGCATCCAGACCTGCCGATAATGGATCCTCTTCGCCCAGAGCCCACCCATGGGGCTCTGGATCGTACGGCCGAACTTTTGGCCAAACTTCTATCCGGATCGGAAGACCCGGATGTGACAGCTCTGTCAGAGGCTGTCAAGGCTACATCGGGTATCACTGAACCCTTACCCAAGCCAGCGCTACTCTCACCTTCACCCGGATTGAGCACATTGGCTGATGATCTCAAAAGATCAAGGGTGTCCAGGTTGCTACCCAAGGTCACTTGCCGCAGCCCTTTTCATCCTCGCGCCAGGACAGTCCCTATTGCTCAACTACAGGGCGTGCCGGTGACGGAGACTGAGAAAAGAGGGCTGTCAGCCCTGGCATCTCTTGCCGGCGTATCTCCTTCTCCTTCTGGCCTAACCCCGGGGGGTGGGAAGATGGGCAGACCTATTGCCCAGGCGAACATCCAGCTAGAACTGCCGGAGAGCGACCCTAAAAATCTGCCTGAATGGGCAGAAGAATTTGCTGAATTTCTTTTGCTCACTGGCCAATCCCATGTGGATGTGGCCACCAAATGCTCCTTGCTGAAACACTCCTGCAAAAAGAAATTTTTGCAAAAACAGGTGAAACAGATTGTGAAAACCTGTTCAACCTGGGTAGAGGTACTCCAAACATTGGAGAAAACATGCCCAGTCTATGAGACTGACCTCAGTGTGCGCACACAGATAGAGGAGCTACCTATGCTCCCTGAGTTTCCTTCCGCTGCGGGAGTCTCTGAATACGTGTGCGACCTGGAGTATCTGTTTTCACGGATGAACGTGGGCTCCTACGGAGCCACTGAGCCCCACCTGTGGCTCATGAGTAAGATCCCCCAACGTACGTGGGATGACTGCCGCGCTACCTCTGAGAGGAAAAGCCGGACCCACTCGTACGACGAAGTGGTGGACCTGCTGATTGAGCTAGCTCTTGAGAGGGAGAATGACTCCCACATGGAGAAATTCCTCAAGAAGCACTTGGGTCGAGGTGGTACCCCTACCCCCGAACGTGGTGAAGGGAAAGGGCCTAAAAATCCCACTAACACCAACCAGGGAGGTGGTAAAGGGAGGGGTAACCTACATGCCATGAATGAGGTTAAAACTGATGCAGGTACATCCCCACTGTTCTAATGCAAACCTGTCAATGACAAGGGGGGGGCTTGTCATGCCCCTGACTGCGATCAGCGCAGTAGCTGTATGCTGCAGATGAAACGACAGTAGCATACCAAGGATGGGAAACCTGTGACCCATCAGGATCATTTCACGTGTACCATCACCTGTGGCTATTGTGGCAAACGCCGTCACTACGAAGACGAATGTCACATAAAGAAACGCGAGAGTGATAAACTCAAGCGACAGGAGGCTGAACGCCAGAAGACCCAAACACGCACCAAAAATCCCCCGAATGGGGATAAAGGTGGTAAAGGAGGTGGCAAGGGGGGTGGCAAAGGTGGACCCCCTAACCCCCAGAGTGAAGCCGGTTCGGACCCCCGTGGCCATCTTGGGGTCACTTGGGGTGTGTATCTATGTGCCGGCAAGCCGCCATTGGCTGATATCATACTCTCCCATCCACCTGACCTAACCCGATGTGATAGTGTGATAGGCTTGGCCATTCCGGCTATGAGCGGCCATATTCAGTACCGAGGCGCCGCCAGCGGAGATTTATATATCGGAATATCAGGAATTAACAGGGTTTTATTATCATAACGTTTCCGTAATTTTTCAGCCTTTCGTTCTGATGGTCAATGGATCGGCGACTGTCAGTTGGCTCGCGATTTTGCGTTAACCGATTGGTTAACTGTTATTTCCAGATATTTTGGCGGATACTTCGTTGAAGGGTCAGATTTCATCAGCAAAGGGTTCGTTGCTTCCGCAATTTTCTAAATAAGCACTCGAAATTTTAATCTGAATTTTTCGCGATGTCGAAATCGGATTTTCGACTTCGACATCGCCGCACTTGATTTGGACTTCTTCGAGTGATCATACTCTTTTCCCTATGCCCGAATCAGGTTTTCCTTATACTCGCCACCCATTTGACTTGGAGATATAAGGGAAACAAAAGTGAATCGCGGGACCACTTTGAATGGCCATATCTACGCGCGAGTGTGAGGAAAGAGAATAAGGAAGGTTGGGTTGCAAGCGCCTTACTCTCAACTTAATTTAGGATGCATCAAACGCCTTTGGTGTGTACACATGCCCGGTGTAGCAAGGGATAATGGTCAAGACGGTATAAAGTGATATATAACTCTTGGACCGTGCAACCGAACATTTTATTGTGACTTTCGAGTGTACCGCATGAGTGTTGGGGTTGCATAGCAAGTTTCCTTGGGTTCCTACGTATTTTTAACGTGAAGTTATGTCAATGGAGGGACATGGCATATCATGGTGGGAGCCACTTTTGAGGGTATGTTTTATATGCATGGTATATGTCTTGATATGCTCACGCCCATGTTATACATCTTCGTGTGGCCGAAGACATGGGGAGCCATACGTGACAAGGGTTTTGCCCATGTCCCAATTGTGGAATTCAAAGCGCTAGACTAAGTCTACCGCATATGTATTGCTCATGGTATGTTAGGCAAAGAGATCCATGAGTGCACTCCCATTTTCATGGGGCATGTAGATACGAGTGGCGAAGGTATCTCCATGCGCCCGATTGGGGATCCAAGTGGGGGAATTGTTTGCAATTGGTTCCAATCATTTGTGTATTGAACCATGAGCGGATATCATGGGTGAGCATAGAGATATACTATCATGACAACTTTGTATTTGGTCATATTTTCATGGTTTTTGACCTCAATTTTTGCTCATTTTTGCGTTTCGTGTACTTACCTGGTCGGCAAACAGCAAGAAGCCTATGGAGAGTCGAACCATGGTATGTTGTTCATATGTTGGCATATGCTTTAGAGTTGAACACCACCATATGCCGGATCGCGTACTCCATTTGGCTTGGCGCACGAAGGATCACAAGAATTGGTCTCAAGATCATGGGCTGACTTGGGCAGTGCGTGGCGCCCATATCCGAAGGGGTTTCGAGGGTAAAGTGGGGATGTACATGGGCATTGGCCTTTGGTCTCTATCCTCCATGAATACTAGACTTCGATTCCATGCATGCTTAGAGCCTTCGGATAAGTAGTAACTTCAATTTTGAGCATATATTTGATATATGGCCAATATGGTGTGAATTGGCAGTTTTTGACATGTTATGAGTTCAAATTCATAGGTCATTTCTCTAAGCCCATTCGACTCCAAGTCCAACCAAGGTTATGTCAGGGTAGGGCATGGTCCTGAGTGCCACTCTAGGCCATGACACGCCACCTCCCCTATTGGGCTAGGATTTAGAGGCTTGGGAGTGAACACATTTTTGGGGTTTATGTAGTGACTTTTGATACATGGCATTTAACCATCGTGTTGGACTGGGTTCAGGGCATCATGTTGGTGAGTCAAGGGAAGGTCTTGAGTCCAGGGGATGAGGGGTCTATGGCTGTGATTGTGTAAGTTTCCATCTTTCCCCAACTTTGCTTTATTTGTGTTCATATGCCAATTTCAGGGCTTTCCTCTTTGGGGCAATTCTTGTACATGCCCGCCACCGTGAGACAACCGGTGTGCTGAACGGAAGCCCGCAGCCTGATTTGGATTGTGAATTGGGTTATTGCTGTATTTGTGGGATCTGGTTGCCATTCAGGGTTGAAGGAGGATTTTATTTTCTATATTTTTGGATTTGGAACCTTGGATTTTGAGCAATGCGATCGTTGATCAGGAGCAAATCGGCAGGGGTTACAGGCGGAAGGGGCACAGCGGGGGCCGGTCCTGGTAGGGACCTTCTTTATGGTAGCAGAGGCTCACCTGCTGCCCCTACCAACCGCCGACCCGGGGACTTGGGCCCTTATGAGCCCTGCCCAAGTACGCCCCGGGTGCGTATTGTGGACTCGGTGGAGACCACGCCGGAGATTGGAGCCATAGAAGGACCGAGACGTTCAAGAGCATGGCGAACTCCGGAAGTAGAAGCCCGAAGAGAAGAACGACATTCGGGAAGAGGAGGACGTGACATGGAGGACCTGGTCTCCATGTGTGAGCGTCGCTGCCGAAAGGCATGCAACCTCCGCTCCGCCGCGGAGGACTCAGATGAGGCCTGCCATTCAGGCAGCAGTGGAGGACGGGCCCGGCGCTACCGGAAGCGCGGGTCACCCAAGTCCGCGGCAAGGGACGCCGGGGCTATGGACACGGACCCCAGCCCGGTCAGGCTGTGGGAATCCGAGGGGCGTTCCGAGGGCTATCGGACAGCCTACGAGCCACCTTCGGAGTCAGACACGCCCGCGCCGATCGCCAGGGCCTATACGGCCCCTGAGCCCGCCCTGAAGCACGACGCCGAGGGCTTGGAGAGGCCATCCAGGGCCCGGACGGCACCTGTGCCCCGGCACACGGGACCAGAGACGGACGCCATAGGCGATACGCCCATAGGAGATGAGTCTGAGGTGCCGGGAACCGCGGGATGTGCTGAATCCGGCAGAAAGCACGCTGCGTGCCACTGCGAGCACGTGTCCTTCCTCATGGGCAAGTACCCGAAGATGGGGATGGACGCCATCGTGCATCGTCTGGACCGCCTGGACAACGCCAAGGACGGCCTAGAGGAGGACGTCGCGGGGATCCTGGACGACCAGGCGGCCGCGGAGAACCACATGGAGGAGCTGCGAGCGGATCAGGCCCGGTACCGGGAGAATCTGGAGCTGGCCCTGCAGAAGCAGCAGCAGGTGGTGGACAGCCTCCTCCACTTAGTGGAGGACATGTCGGGACGCCTGAAAAGGCTAGAGGAGCGACAGCCCCTCGCCTCGGGTCCGGAGCTCCCGGCAAAGCCGGCCGCGGTAGAGCTGGTGGAGCGGGTTAAGACCCTCAGGAGCGCCATGGAGAAACCCATGGGCGGCCCTGCAGAGGCACCATACGCGCCTCCGCGTGTTGACCCGGGTGCGCTGCCGTTTGTTCCCATGTTCAGCGAATCCACAATGCTCGGGGAACACACGGCACCGGCTGGGTCCATGCGGGAAGGGCACGTGACCACGGACCCGAGGAGCATGACGGTACAGATGTCCCATGCCGCCCAGGATGTACCGATCACGACGAATATGGTAGTCTATGCGGAAGAGAAGATCGAGATCCAGAACCAGACCATGCAGGGGCGAACCATGGGAAGCGCCGACGGACATGGTCGAGGTCATCCGAGCGGAAACCTGTGGGCGAAGGATCCCAACACGGGGATATGGACAGCCGATGGAGCAAGTCCTTCCCGCATTCCAAACCCCATGGGTTCAGGCCCAACTGGACCGCACTCCATGGAGGAGAGGGATGTACGGGGAGTGTACTCACACCCCCCGGCCACAGGTGGTATCCGTCTCGGTGGAGTGGTGGCTGGAGACGTCGGAGACGCCATCAGGATTGACGACCTCAGGGGAATCAAAATCCCCTATTACGACGGGAACCCGTCCAACCTGGATGACTTCATCCTGGACTGGGAGGACTTCGCCGAGGAGGTCGTCGGCGAGATGCGGGGAGCGCCGCGGGACAAGTGGGTATGCCGGACATTCCCACACCGCTTGGCGCAGGACCTGAAGGAGGAGCTGCGGGATCAGATCCGAGAAGGATTGATCCGTACGGAGCAGGCCTGCCTCCAGTGGTTGGAGGATGAGGAGCGGGTGGACGCTCCTAACCAGAAGCTGGAGGACCTGTGGTCCATTCCGCTGCCGCTGGACCGCGGTGAGTTGCGGGTCCGGGAGTGGAACCGGTATCTGCGGAAGTACCGCAGATGCCTCAAGCTGGTGGAAGACTGGAACGAGGCCAGTGAAATCCGCCACTTGCTGAAGGACATCCTCCCCGGCAACTGGAAGAGGAGAGTGGAGGACGAGGAGAAGAAGAGGGCCAAGAAGCGGGTGGCGGTGAGGATTATGGCGGCGGAGGATACCCATGCGGGTATCATGGAGTTCTTCAGGAGGAACCTGGGCAAACCCAACCGGATGTTGGGACTGAAGAACGCCGTGTACGTGGAGGTGTTTGGAGACTCCATGGGGCAAAGGTTGCTGCGCCTCAACAACGTGGAGTGGAGGCGCGGGGAGCCGCTGAGGATGCAAGTCATCTTCGCCCGCATGAGCCTTGACGAGATCGTGAAGTACATCACGGTGGAGTTGAAGCTCAATGCGAAGAACGAGGCCCACGTGCAGGATCGACATGGTCATGGACAACGAGGCCACCGAGAAGATCGCCATCAACGGGAGATCCAGGAGGACACGGCCAACTCCGCGGAGGATGGTAGTGGAAGTGGCCAAGACCACTGGACCGGGTCCCGGGAGGATCATGAGGAGGCCCACTTCTTCGCGTATGTGGCGCACAACGTGAGGAACCATGGGCAGGATCGGTCCAGATGGAGCCAGGTGGGACCCAATAAGAGCAGAGCGCCAAGGAGGATCGGGAACCCACCGCTCTCGTTCCGGGAGTACAGATCTCAGCACGACGGGTGCTGGGTCTGTTATGGCAAGGGAAACAACCATGCACATGACCACCGTCAGTGCAAGGTGTATGAGGCGGACAAGAAGGCCTACTTCGCCGCTCACCCCGAGAAGAAGCCCAAGGAGCAGCGGATTTCCGATTGGAAGGCTAAGGGCGGAGACGGGGGAAAAGGCCAAGGCAAAGGCCAAGGAAAAGGCGGAGGAAGAGGCTATGGTGGTGGACCTGGCCAAGACCGACGAGTGAGGTCGATCGAGGAGGTTGCTGAGGACATGTTGAGGACGTTGGAGGAACTCAAATCCCAGCAACGTGGTGGACAAAGTCCTGGCAGATCGCAGCCGGAAGGGGCTGCGGGAAGCCAAGTCTAGAGGAGCCCCCACGGGAGTGGGACCTCGGAGGTCTCTCCTCCGAAAATCAGTGGAATCCCAGAGAAAGCGAAGGCACATCGGGTGCCGAAGAAGGCTCCAGAAGAGCCAAAACCACTGAGTTTTGCCACTCCCAACCCCTGGAGCGCCCTGCCAAGGGAAGTCCATGTGGGTACGGGACATGGCAAGAAGGAAGGAGCGACCACGGAGAGCCCCGTGGACCGGCAGGACCAACCCAAGATCTACACCATCCGTGACCATACCCTTGAAGTCCTGATGCACCCGGACGTACTAGAGTTGCATGCCGTGAGAGTCGTCCATACACCTCATGGCGACGAGCGGCAGTTGCACTTGAAGGTGCGAGTACGGTGCGGACGAGAGGAGAAGGTGGTGGATGTGTTAGTGGATACGGGTGCCCAGGTGAGCCTGGTCCGGAGAGGGTTGTTCAAGGAGGAACTCCTGCAGCCCAGCCGGAGACCGGTCCGCCTGAAGGTCGCCAACGGAGAGATTATGGGTGGTGGCACCCATGAGGCCACTATCAGTATGGAATTCTGGGAGCATGAGCGCTTGAACCGCCCTGATCAGGCGAAGAGAAGCACTCTATCCGGGAACTTCTATGTGGCCGACATTACCGATTGGGATATGATCATGGGGTATGACTTCATGGTGGCCAACGCCATTGGAGCCCTTCCCCATCGCGCAACGCTGGTCAGGGAGGACGACGAATGCCTCACATGGCTGTCCACGGATTATGCGTGCGGGTCATCCCAATGGAATGCTGAAGAAGAGGATCGGATCGTCCGAGCGGTGCAAGCTGTGGGTGCCAAGTCCAGAGGAGACCGCGGAGTTCAGCTCACGGAGTATGGAATGGCACCCCAGGTGTACGACAGGATGATCCAGACGCTGGGAGCCGAAGCGCCCAAACGGACGTCTTTGCTTCCCGGGATGCCCCACTTCTGAGGAAGTGTAGGAGGCATTGGCATCGAGGAGACTCAGCCTGGCACCGGCATTGGGGTTTGAAGGAGTGGGGACCCATGTATTGGCATGGCTCCCTGGACAACACCAGACGTACGGTGGAGAAGATCATCGCGGATAGGGCGAAGGGGATCCTGGTCATAACCGGCATAGGATCCACCCCATGTCCGCTGGAGGGTCTCAAGTCGACGCTGGACTCCATCACCCTGAACGAGATGTCATTCGGGCCAGAAGAGGAGCTGTTCATCGATGCCAAGGGTGTATCAATGCCCTCCCCGGGTCAAGCGTGGGGTACCAAGGCTTTCCTGGTGGATGGGGCGCAGGCCCAGCCCACGGGTGATGAAGCACTCATCCGTAGGGTGGAGGCGGTGCCCATGAAGGTCATGTTTGAGCCCAAGGAGGGGACGGATCAGCCAGTGGATGGCATTGACATCCTGTCCCACTCCGAGATCGACGACGTCGTCAACTACATGCGAATGGGGATGCACGACCGTGTGGCAGCCAAGAAGAGGCGGGCCATGGTCACATCTCCGCATTGGTGGGATGACAAGATGTTGGTCACCGGCAAGTACGAGAAGGATGAGTTCGTGGCGAGGGTCATGGATCACATCGCGGACCAATACGATGGTCCGGTTGGGTCGGACCCACAAACATGGGATTTTCCAAGAATGGGTGTCGATAGCGACAGTCACCAGCCCGAGGCCGCAAATTTCCGAAGATTATCGGTGGGAAGTGCACCCCGCGACGATGAAGACGGCATATCGGACGAGGAGAAGTCGGAATCGGACCCAGAAGAAGCCCCTACCGCAGTGCGGTCGGTTGTATCCATACCGAAGCAAGCGGCTGAAGAGGCCCAGGAGAACCCGAAGGTCGCCGAGCTGAAGGAGAGGCTGATCAAAGCCTATCCGCGGCTATTCAGTGGCGTCGCCAACAAGAACCCTCCAGATCGTGGGAGGTTTGGTACAGCGAAGATCAAGCTGAAGCCGAACCCGAAGATCTATCGTCATCGGGAGTACCAACTTCAGGGCGATCGGGCCGAGGCCATGAAGAAGCTGTTGGCCGAGTTCATTGAGCGGGGATGGATCGAACCCTCCGACAGTGAGTGGGCCAGCCCAGCCTTCATCGTGCCTAAGAAGGAGAAGGGCGAGTGGAGGTTGGTGGTTGATTACAGAGGTTTGAACGAGCAGACCGAGCACGACTCGTACTCGCTCCCCCTGATCGACTCCATCCTCCAAAAACAACAGAAAAAGCGGATTTTCACGGTGCTGGACCTGAAACACGGTTATCACCAGATGCCGCTACACCCGGACTCCAGGCCCTGCACAGCGATGTCGACGCCGCTGGGGCCCATGCAGTGGAAAGTGGTGCCTATGGGCGCCAAGAATGGCAACGCCGCTTTCAAGCGCATGATGGAGGACCTACTCGGTCCTGTCCGGGACTGTGCCGATCCCTTCGTGGATGACATCATCATCGGGTCCGGCACGGAGAACATGACTGAGGACGAGCTCATCGACGCGCATGAGAAGGATCTGCGCCGAGTGCTCAGCGAGTTGGACAAGCACAACATGGTGTGCAAGCCCACCAAAGCCTCACTCTTCGTGAAGGAAGTGGAGTTCGCGGGTCACGTGGTTGGTCACGGGCAACGCCGTCCCATGCCTGGGAAGCTGGCGTCCCTGCACCACTGGGAGAAGCCCCAGACCATCAGCGAACTCCGGTCCTTCATGGGGTTCTGCAACTACTATTCGGGCTATGTTCGGATGTATGCAGAACTGTCGGGGCCGCTGCACAAGATGCTGCAAGTGGGCAAGTTCGATGGCCGGAAGGGGAGCAAGAAGAAGCTTGCTTGGACCCCTGAGGCTGAAGATGCGTTCAGCCGCCTGAAGGAGCGACTCCTGGGGCAACTGGGGCTATTCCTGGTGGACCCAGACAAGGGATTCGTGCTACGGACGGACGCCTCGGACTATGCTGTGGGGGCAGTCCTCGAGCAGATCCGAGACGACGGGTCACATGTACCCGTGGCGTTCTGGAGCCGGATCCTGGCCGAGGGCCAACGCCGCACCTGGACCGCGAGGGAGAAGGAGACGTACGCCATTGTTTGTGCGCTCAGGAAGTGGTCTGGCCACATCGGATTGCAACCGCTGGTGGTTTGTACGGACCACCAGTCCTTGCAGAGCTGGCACAAGGAGCACGTCGACACCCCCTCGGGACCGGCGGCAAGGAGGGCCCGATGGCATGAGACGTTCGCCAAGTTCGACCTCAGCGTTGTATACGTCCCGGGGAAGGACAACACTGTGGCAGATTGCCTCAGTCGGTGGGCCTACCCGGCGGGCAAGGCTTGGATGGACATATCCAGCCATGGGGACGCCGAGGAAACCGAGGAGGCCAAGCGCATCATCGAGATGGAGAAAACCATGGAGCAAGAGGGGGTCAAGTGCTTTGTGGTGATGGCAAACCGTACGGACTTGGCCAAGTTCCGGGGTGCCCGCGTCCAAGCTATTAGAGAGGAAACCCTCGAGCAATGGATGGTGGCCCCTGTAGAGCTAGTCAAGTCGGTGCTCACAGAGGACTGGTCGGATGACTATGCGGCATCCGAGCACTGGAGCAAGTACTGGAATGCCGTGAGCGCCCCGTCGGACGACGAATGGCCCGAGGGCTTGACCGAGGATGGCGACAAGTTGTTCCTCAAGGACAAGCTGCTGGTGCCCGAAAACCGAGTGGAGGAGCTCATCGACCATTGGCACAACGCCCAGCTCATGCACCCTGGCCGAGACAAGATGCAGCAGGACCTGGAGTGGCGTTTCAAGTTCCCTCCGGGGTACTACGCCATCCTGGATAGGTACTGCAGTGACTGTGCCGTGTGTCGGGCCACGAAGAGCCCCAACCACTCCACAGCGGGCAACCCGCTGTATACGGCTATACCGGAGGCCCCTATGCGGTCCGTGGCCATGGATGTGTTCGCCATGCCTGAGGTCACCGTGGAAGGAGAGACCTACGACTGTGTCATCCTGGCGGTGGACAGGCACAGCGGGTATATCGTGGCATTCCCGGGCAAGAAGTCCAAGAAGAAGGACAAGAAGGACAAGCATGGAGTGGGGCTGCAGGCCAAGACCGTCGCTAATGCCATGATCAGGCATTGGCTGACGATTTTCGATGTCCCAGCTGTCATCTGCAGAGATCGGGGCAGTCAATTCGTGGGGACGTGGTTCAAGACGATGTGCAAGCACATGGGTATTCGGCATGCCAAGACCGTGGCATACCACAGCCGGTCGAATGGCCGGGCTGAGGTGGCCGGGCGGCAGATGTTCGAGAAGTTCCGCCAGCTACACATCGACGAACCGGGCCGGAATTGGTATAATTCGCTGTGGAGAGTACTCCAAGCGTATCACGACCTTCCGGGACCCACTGGACTGTCGCCCCATCGTATCCTGTTCCTACGGGATCGAGTGTCACGCACTCTCCCGTGGTTGAACCATGGCAAAGTGGCCCGGGATGCGAACGCTATGATGGCTGAGGCGGACGACACGGCGGCCAAGGTGTGCAAGGCACTTCAGGACGAGCATGACAAGAGGGCCAAGTACTTCAAGCAGGGAAAGGTCCAGAAGTATGCTCTCCAAGACACCGTGTGGGTGGAGCGGCACCACAAGGATGTCCTGTCCAGGCATCGGCAGGCATCTTGGTATGTGCCGGGGGTAATCGTGCGGAAGGTCGGGCAGGATGTGTATGCGGTTCGTGTGGGGGATAACAAGATCCTGGACCGCGACCATACCCAGCTTCGTCCCCGAGCACCAGACCCCAGTGGACGTCCCGTCACCTTCGAGTTCACGGCCGGCGATGTGGACTCGGACGACGAGGGTGAGGACGACGATTTCACCGCGGAGAAGATCCTGGCGGACAAGCCGGACCCGGGGACGCCTGGGGGGAGGCTTTATAAAGTCCGATGGAAGGGATTCGCCGCATCCAGAGACTCGTGGGAGCCTCCGAGCAGTTTCGTGCCGAGGTATACCACGGTCTGGATGGACTACCTAAAGAAAAAGAATATTTCTTTGGATGTCAAGGACGTGTTGGTCCATTTGGTTGCTGCTGTAGCACCGTAATGGATCCCCCCTTGGCATTTTGTTTGTTTCTGTGCTTGGGGAGACGGGTGAGGGCGTTCATCCGGGGATTTTTCGGCCTTGATTGGCCATATACCCCCTTCACTCGATCTCCACGTATATATTTCATTGTGGTATACTTATTTAGGTCGACCGACGACGTTTTTCTATCTTTGATCCCCTTGGTCCATGTTGTAGATCAAGAGGAGACCGGATATGGCGCAGGGCACCGATTTTCAGTGTCCTCACCCCTCCCATGGGGCATGGGGGACGCCTACGACGTGTGCGGGGCTTCCATGTGTCCTTGGGACATTGAGGGGGAGGTTGGAGCCCATTGGGGTCCTCCCGTCCTCTCTTCAATGACTTCCGAGCGGTAACAACGCTCTGAGAAGGGGGGTGAAGCCGGTTCGGACCCCCGTGGCCATCTTGGGGTCACTTGGGGTGTGTATCTATGTGCCGGCAAGCCGCCATTGGCTGATATCATACTCTCCCATCCACCTGACCTAACCCGATGTGATAGTGTGATAGGCTTGGCCATTCCGGCTATGAGCGGCCATATTCAGTACCGAGGCGCCGCCAGCGGAGATTTATATATCGGAATATCAGGAATCAACAGGGTTTTATTATCATAATGTTTCCGTAATTTTTCAGCCTTTCGTTCTGATGGTCAATGGATCGGCGACTGTCAGTTGGCTCGCGATTTTGCGTTAACCGATTGGTTAACTGTTATTTCCAGATATTTTGGCGGATACTCCGTTGAAGGGTCAGATTTCATCAGCAAAGGGTTCGTTGCTTCCGCAATTTTCTAAATAAGCACTCGAAATATTAATCTGAATTTTTCGCGATGTCGAAATCGGATTTTGGACTTCGACATCGCCGCACTTGATTTGGACTTCTTCGAGTGATCATACTCTTTTCCCTATGCCCGAATCAGGTTTCCCTTATACTCGCCACCCATTTGCCTTGGAGATATAAGGGAAACAAAAGTGAATCGCGGGACCACTTTGAATGGCCATATCTACGCGCGAGTGTGAGGAAAGAGAATAAGGAAGGTTGGGTTGCAAGCGCCTTACTCTCAACTTAATTTAGGATGCATCAAACGCCTTTGGTGTGTACACATGCCCGGTGTAGCAAGGGATAATGGTCAAGACGGTATAAAGTGATATATAACTCTTGGACCGTGCAACCGAACATTTTATTGTGACTTTCGAGTGTACCGCATGAGTGTTGGGGTTGCATAGCAACTTTCCTTGGGTTCCTACGTATTTTTAACGTGAAGTTATGTCAATGGAGGGACATGGCATATCATGGTGGGAGCCACTTTTGAGGGTATGTTTTATATGCATGGTATATGTCTTGATATGCTCACGCCCATGTTATATATCTTCGTGTGGCCGAAGAGATGGGGAGCCATACGTGACAAGGGTTTTGCCCATGTCCCAATTGTGGAATTCAAAGCGCTAGACTAAGTCTACCGCATATGTATTGCTCATGGTATGTTAGGCAAAGAGATCCATGAGTGCACTCCCATTTTCATGGGGCATGTAGATACGAGTGGCGAAGGTATCTCCATGCGCCCGATTGGGGATCCAAGTGGGGGAATTGTTTGCAATTGGTTCCAATCATTTGTGTATTGAACCATGAGCGGATATCATGGGTGAGCATAGAGATATACTATCATGACAACTTTGTATTTGGTCATATTTTCATGGTTTTTGACCTCAATTTTTGCTCATTTTTGCGTTTTGTGTACTTACCTGGTCGGCAAACAGCAAGAAGCCTATGGAGAGTCGAACCATGGTATGTTGTTCATATGTTGGCATATGCTTTGGAGTTGAACACCACCATATGCCGGATCGCGTACTCCATTTGGCTTGGCGCACGAAGGATCACAAGAATTGGTCTCAAGATCATGGGCTGACTTGGGCAGTGCGTGGCGCCCATATCCGAAGGGGTTTCGAGGGTAAAGTGGGGATGTACATGGGCATTGGCCTTTGGTCTCTATCCTCCATGAATACTAGACTTCGATTCCATGCATGCTTTGAGCCTTCGGATAAGTAGTAACTTCAATTTTGAGCATATATTTGATATATGGCCAATATGGTGTGAATTGGCAGTTTTTGACATGTTATGAGTTCAAATTCATAGGTCATTTCTCTAAGCCCATTCGACTCCAAGTCCAACCAAGGTTATGTCAGGGTAGGGCATGGTCCTGAGTGCCACTCTAGGCCATGACACGCCACCTCCCCTATTGGGCTAGGATTTAGAGGCTTGGGAGTGAACACATTTTTGGGGTTTATGTAGTGACTTTTGATACATGGCATTTAACCATCGTGTTGGACTGGGTTCAGGGCATCATGTTGGTGAGTCAAGGGAAGGTCTTGAGTCCAGGGAATGAGGGGTCTATGGCTGTGATTGTGTAAGTTTCCATCTTTCCCCAACTTTGCTTTATTTGTGTTCATATGCCAATTTCAGGGCTTTCCTCTTTGGTGCAATTCTTGTACATGCCCGCCACCGTGAGACAACCGGTGTGCTGAACGGAAGCCCGCAGCCTGATTTGGATTGTGAATTGGGTTATTGCTGTATTTGTGGGATCTGGTTGCCATTCAGGGTTGAAGGAGGATTTTATTTTCTATATTTTTGGATTTGGAACCTTGGATTTTGAGCAATGCAATCGTTGATCAGGAGCAAATCGGCAGGGGTTACAGGCGGAAGGGGCACAGCGGGGGCCGGTCCTGGTAGGGACCTTCTTTAAGAGATGCTCACCAGCGCCCGCTGCTACTCCCCCTCCTGCCGCACGTGACCCCAAGAAGCGCCCACAGGGGGATAACGCTTCCCCTGTACTACTCCAGGTACAGTTTTAGTAGCAGTTTGCGTTGTTTTTCGTGGGTGCCCCCCAAGTGCCGTAGCGCAATACTGAGGCCGTTTTGGGCCCAAGTGTGGGGGGGAGGGGGGGCCATTTCTCCAGGAGTCGAGCTACATTTTGCAAGAAAAACCAACCTTTCACGAGACGGTGGCGGGGCCCTACAAACTTTGCGGTCCACTTAGGTCCAAACCTGCCCCCCTGCAACCGTGGCGGACCAGACAACTGCTGGCATGGCTAGCACTAAGCATAAATGAGATGCGTGTTTGGACAGGTTTGAGATAGCTTAGGTGCAACATCACAGTTTTTCTGTTTGCTTGCTCCGTGTAGATGCAATGGGCATAAGATTTACATTGCATGTTGTTTCTCACAAAAGAAACCCCATCCAGGAGCACCGCGGAGCGACAAGATAAGGCAAATGTCATAGGCACACACTTCAACAGCGCTCGCGGCCCCCCTCCTCATCCCAGCAGCGCTTGCTGATGGCTGGCTAGGCCTCCCAGCAGTGACACCTGCGGCTGTGACGTCAAAAAATCACAAAGTGAAGAATGCATAGCTCGGGCCTACCGTATTGAAAAACTACACGCTAATTTTGATTTTTTTCTTTTATGTTCTTTCCCTTTGCGTGCCTAAATAAGGTAAAGGAGCCGGTTTTTGTACCAGGCACTCGTTGTTGTACCACCATAAGTTTTTCACACTTTCCACATGAAAACTTAGTGTTTATTGTAGGATTTAGCAATACTAAAGGGTACCTTACCATTGGGGTATGCTTTGTTGCAGCTAAATCCAATTGTCTAACACAAGTTTGGGTCAAGCAAGCTCCTAGGGGGCCCCCATAACAATTTTCCCATTTTTTGCTCCCACCAAGAAATCAGGCAAAATTTGGATGTTTGTTGGAAATGAGGTCCGCTAGGCCCGTGAAACTCCTTTTCATAGTGCCAACGCCTTTGCATCACATATTTGTATCCCATGCCCAAAGGAAAACCATGTTTCTTTGCCTAGCAATGTGTTTTTCTGGGTATACATCCCGTTTTTCATGCAGCAAAAATTTGGGGAAAAAAAATTTTCTTTCAAAACAAAATTTTTTTCTAAACCTTTTTTTTTGTGAAAAGTTGTGGTAGCCTTATTGCCGTTGGGCAAGGTGGTACCTTTTCCTTTGCGCTGTCAATCCCTTTCACAGCACTGCCAATGCACTGTTGTTGCACCATTGCCGATCCGGGTTCATTTTGTTTCGGTGGTCCGCGTTGACAAACACTTTCCACCCCAAAGACACTAACAACTACTTTGGTAGCTAACATACAAATCAAACGGATCTCCTGCACCATCCCCTTCATCGGAGGAAGACTGTGCTTCGTCGGGACCAGGGGCTGCTGCTGGGGTAGGGTCATCAACCCTTCGGCGTTTCTCAGCTCTGGGTTTTGGGGTTGGTTTGGCAGGACGTTTTGCTGCAGGCCTGTCAACCCGTCTCAGAGGCTCTCCCACTCGCCGTGCCCTCCGTTTGGGTGCCAGTTTTGCGGCAGCACCATTCTCTTTTTCACTGACCTTATCTAAAAAATCCTGGGCTGTCACAAAGCCCCCGAGGCGCAGCGACCAAGAATCGTCCCGCGTGGCCGCACTGATGGCCCTGCCATTGCACTGTGTTGCAGCATCGCTTTTTGATGACACCTGAGAGGGAGCTGCTAAAGAGTTTCGCGAAGAGCCTTGCGAAGAGTTTTTTGGAGGATCTTGCGATGCAACAGGGCTGTGAGTAGGGCTGGTAGGGCATGCAGGGAGGTCCTGGTGCTGGATGCGCTCACGGGGACAGTGTTCCAGAAAATATTGGGGATCAAACGGACTGATGCCACAGGACCCAAAGCCTGACAGAATATTTCGTGGTGTGACTGCATCCACGTATGCATCTGTCCACAGTTCCACAAAGTCTGCAGGGGACGGGGCTCTGTGATGGTTTTTCCTTTTCCAGTGTTCTTCCTTTTTGCGAAACGAGGCCTTCAGTGCCCTGAAAACGGCTTTGTCGAGTGGCTGGATGACATCTGTCAGATGGGGGGGGAACATAACCACCTCTACACCCCAGGACTTCATTTTTTGCAGACCCTGCAGTGTGAGGTGCGTTTTGCTGCCATCCACAAGTAACAAAATGCATTTCTGAGGGTTGCTGAGTGGTTGTGTTTCTTTCACGAGTACTGCTTCCACCCGCTCCAGGAAGACCTCTTGAGAGGACCACCCATCAGGCGTTCCTTTCAGTGTCACTGGGCACTGTGCACGGAGGAACATGTCGCCTCTTATTTTTTTTGTGTTCCATAGGAGTGCTGGTTTTGTGGCCTGGCCCTGTGCATTAACAGCAACTATGGCGGTAATGTGCTGCCGCTGCCAGCCACGGCGTCGCGCCACAGTTTTTCTCCCCTTCCTCACCCACACACGCTGTCCCACGGTGGTGAACTGTCGAAAAAACCCTGACTCATCCTCGTTCCAGATATGGCAGGGGTTATAGGCAACTTTTTCTAAACCTGGCTTTAAATGATTATTAAAAAACTCTGTCCACTGCTGAGGGCTCAAACGGGCAGAGGCACGCTGCGATTCAAAATTTTGAGCAACTCTTGAAACAAAGTCACTATCGCGACGCTTAAACAGTTTCCACCATGTCTTACCAAACTTACAAGGAAGAGCTGGGTTCTGCACACTCGTCTTCTTTTCTGCCATGGCTATCGCTTCATCTTTGATCTCAATCAGTGTAGGGCACACCATTTGATCCGCACACTCATCCATCCAGGTTGTCAAGGGCAACTCCACCAGACAGGGCTTTGGGCGTCTTCACCTCACATGGCTCGTAGCGACGGCAGCAAAGAGGACAAAGTAAAAAGCGCGACGCGCGCCAGCTTGTTTTCTCTTGCGCGTCGCGTCGTGTTGGATGCGCGGCGCCCTTTCACACTGCGTTACAAGTAACACAGCACACCTCATTCGCCCCATCGCGTCAGTTAGGGTCTGGCGGTGGACTCCCAACTCAGTCGCACCCTTGCGAACGCTCTTGGCTTTGATAAGGCAGTCCACGGCGACGCGTTCCATGTCTGACGGCTTTTCCCATAGTGGAAGGATGTATAGGACCTGGGAGGGAGGCTTCGGGACCGCGGTCTTCTGGCGCGTGCTTCTTGTGCTTCGTGTTTTCGTTTTTGTTACCTCCGCAATCCATTGGCGTGCCCTTCTTTTGCTGTCACGCATCTGAACACATCCATCCAGAGAAAAATTAATTTCGCAGATTTCTGTCTAATTTATTATGAATTTTGTCGTAAAATGCCTGAGGTCTTCTCTCTTCTTTGTTGGCACAGAAACAGGCGCGACCGCGATCCCGTGATCTCTGCGCGGCCCCGTCTGGCACCGATTTCTCCAGTACCAGTTAGATTTTGCATATTGAACCAAAAACATTTTAAAACTTCAGGATTTGACCTAAAACATTGTCAATTTATAGCTGTCAGCTTTAATTGCGGCCTATAATTTTTGTAGCATTGAATTGGTACAGTAATTGGCTACTTTACCTTATGCGGCTTCAATCACTGAGCTTGGGAAAATGAAAAATCGGCACTCAAAATCCATAAACCAAAACGAAACCCAAAAAGCGCTTTTGTAGCATGTTTTGCTGCTAAGAATCATTGATAAAACAAGTCTCAAAATTGAGTTTTTGTGGCTCGTAGCTTTTTTTTTTTACTTGTAGGGGTTTTTTAAACCACACCCCAATATCGGGACAGATTTTTGTCACTTGTGTTTTGAAACAAATAATTTCGGATTACAATTTCTTTGTATATCAGGCCCGTGGCTTAATACAGTTTTATTCGTTACCTAAACTTTGCTAGTGCACCTTCCGATTGCATCCCTAGCTTCTGGGGCTGCTAGGTTTCCAAACAAAATGTGATTTATCAAAAGCCGGGGGGGGTACAACATTAATGAAGAGGTCGAGGCAATCATTTTGGCGTGGCCCCTCGAGTTGGGGATACAGAGTCCTAAGGCAAAGTTCAAGCTAATTGCATTACCTGTTCAACATCGAGTGTTTGGCTGAAACTGCGCGCCTCGTTACACGGGCTCCAAATTGAGGTCGGTGCACGCCTCGATAGCACCAAACCTCCCCACCCCTATGTGTCTCATTGGTGCCCCCCCCGCCCCGTGCACCTCGTTACGCCAAACCGTGTTTGCTTGAAAGTGCGGGCCATGCAAGGGGAGAAGGTGCATTGGTGTAGGTTTGCAGCAATCGAACTGAGCGAAGAATGTGTATAGGTGGGACCCGTGCATATGCGCATGTACCTAGAGTGAGCAAGCCGGGCAAAGAAGGTGCATTGGTATGGTAGAATGGTAGAAATTTCAAATGAGCGAGCCGAGCAATGAGGGTTTGTAGCCACCACAAGAGTCCGGTTATTAAAAGGGTGGGAAAGGTTGGCAGTTCACACACAAAGCAGTCCATACACAATGCAGTGCACACACACAATGTGGTCTATAGCCACCGCATGAGTCTTGTTATGCAAAGGCGGTGTGGGCGCTGGCCCCGGCATCGAAGATAGCGAGCTGTAGCGTGGGAGGCTGACAATGCACACACAGTGCGGTCCATACACAAAGCAGACCACACACAACACAGTCTGTGGCCTCCGCAAAAGCCTTGTTATTGTAAAGAGGTGTGGGGGCTAGCTCCTGCGTCGACTGGACTTCTTGTCGGCTACGGGGATGTAGCTTCTACTTCGTGCGCTACGCCAGCGTCGAACCCCCCTTTGTGCACCTCGGCAGCGCCAAACATCGGAAAAAATATGTTGCCACCAATCGTCCCCCCCGAGTGCATCTCTACCCCCGTGTCCTTCTTGTGCATGCACCGTGTTGTGTATGGACCGCCTTTTGCGTGCGCTGCTGGCGCTTCCCCCGTTACAGCTCGCTACACTTGACGTGGGGGCCAGCCCCCGCACTCGTTTTAAATAATATGACGGTTGTGCCGGTTGTAGACCCCTTTGTGTATGGACCGCGTTTTGTGTGCATAGCCAACTTTCTCCACGCTACAGCTCGCTGCGCTGGAGGGTGACAGCACGTAGGATACTATCCAGCCTAGTCGATCATATTAGCAGTTTTCATAGAAAATAGGTTCTGCACACTAAACCTTGGATAGCCCCAACATCTTCCATTAGAATTCTTCTGTTTTGTCATTTAAGAGTCTCCATGAGCAGTCATGACTTGGCTTGGGAGCTTCTCAGGGGGTGTTGTCGCACGGTGCGGCCCCTTTCCGGTGTTTCCAAGGATTTCACCCAGTGGAGAGGCCCACAACAAACCACTCTGGCGGGTGTTCGGAAATGCTTGTGGGCGGTCCCCAAAGGCCTTTGGGTGATATCTTGTGTTTCTTTCTGTCTTGCAGGGCTTTTTTTGTTACTTCCTGGTGGGTCTAATGGTTTTCATATGTCCAAGTGTCCCTAATTCCGCCCTTGTTGGCCCCTGCTGGTACACCTAGAATTTTTCTTACTTTGCCACCAAATTCATATTGGATCCGCAAAAAGTCCCCGGGCTGCGATGAAGAACCCAACACAATTGCTGGGACTCGATCACCCGTACTTGCGCGATTGTAGAAAACATCCGTACCGGGGGTGACCAGGACAAAGACATGAATATTGAAAGTTCGCACGGTGCGTGCAACTCCCTCTCATGGCACACAAGCAGGAATTTTTGGACAGTGCTTGGTCCCACATAGCGTGGTTCTCAGCCAACGCGGCAGAGGTGCCCATCAAGCAGTGCACCAGCGTCACGATCTCGGGCATCAACAACTGGCTTTCTTTGGGGGAGATTCTCAATATTTTCTTTGGAGAGTGTCATGTATCATCTGATAACTTCTCTGCCCCAGAAATGAAACCAATAACCCCACAAAAACCATCAAAGCAGACAACATAATCTGGCAATAATATGAATGACTGCCATTTTTTTCACTGCCCAAGAAAACAAACTTTCAATGACCAAAACAAAAACTCATTGAACATTTGAAACAAAATAATTTTTGCAAAACTGCTCATCTGAGCTTACCTCAGCTGTAAACGCGGCTTCAGCTGCTTCACTGGGTGGGTACAGCATCCACCACAACGTGCACGGCAACAAACCCAAATGCTTGGTTGATCTCAACCTGTTATGAATCTGCCAAGTAGATTACAGGGATTGAGTACCAGAATCTGAACCGTAATATTCTGAATGCAACTGTGACACAGCAGCAGGAACTCCTTGCTGGCCATCCACAGGGCACAGACGATGTATTCTGCAATTCTGGGGCCAACGCAATCTATTTTTTTGATACCATGGTTACCAACTTGGCACCTTATATGAACAATGGTAATGTACATGATTGGAACAATTCCTGCAAATGATGTCATCTCCAGGAAGCACACCAGTTGATGTTCGTGTTCACTGCCCACGGAAAGGAGCACGAACATGCTGCATCGGAATACGAGCAGAATAATTTTTGATACCATGGTTACCAACTTGGCATCTTCTATGAACAATGGTAATGTACATGATTGGAACAATTCCTGCAAATGATGTCATCTCCAGGAAGCACACCAGTTGATGTTCGTGTTCACTGCCCACGGAAAGGAGCACGAACATGCCGCATCGGAATACGAGCAGAAACGAGCAGAATAAGGCTAACATTCTCAACGCTAGATGCTCATGTGAGCAACAGAAGCTCGGAAGCACGTCGCTTGGGTGACTTGAGCCACACTAACCAGCCTAACCTGCCTCGTGAAGCTGTTGATGCCACACTGTGAAATAATTCTCGGCGTCGTTAGCAATTGTGCCATCTTTGTGCGTTTTTGGGGGACGCAGCCTTTGTTGCCTCATTTGTGTCCGTTGGGGGGGGGGGGGGGGTATGTGGGGTATATTCGGAACGCCCTTGAAAAGAACTGTTCGGAACACCCCAGGTTTGCATGCTGTACTGACGATATGTTTCAGATTTTCTGTCTGTTTTGGACGGTGCCTGTGTTGCTGGGTGCCTCGTTTCGTCAACAGGCAGCTGCCATGTCTTCATACAAATTCACCCCCCGTGCTGTTGCTTCCCCCGATGCACCACAAAGGCCTTTGGTGCGCAAAAGAACTCGCTCTGGGGGTGTAGAGTGGGTGCAGGTGAGTCGCACTGAGCCTGGCAGCCGGGCCAAAAAGCGTTGTACTGCCGAGTCCCAGCAACCCGCATGCACTCCCAAAGAGCACCACATTCTGTAAATTGCTGAGGCCACTGCTTTTGCAGCCCAGTTTTTGGATTGAAAGGTATACCCCACCAAGGCTTCACAGCAGGAATTTTCGCCCTGCATTGTGGATGTGGAGAAAAACGTGAAATACACACATCGACAGAAGCCTGCCCTGCCGAAAGAAAGCAACGCAAATGATGACGATGATTCAGAATAAACGTGATGGAACTGTGCAGTGCCTGTTCGTGTGCACCGTCCAATGTGCAGCTCTGCGCTGAAAAATGTGAGCACCTACCCCCCACCTTAACCCATACACTTTTCTCACAGATTTCAAAAAACTTTAGACGCCCCCCCCCCCCCCCCCCCCGATATGGTGACATGTTTGCATATCAGAGCTAAACTTGTAAAAAATCCCAAACAGTGGCAAAACGCACAAAATTGGCACATTATGAATGAGGCCGAGAGATATGTAAAGCAGGATCCATGATCCGTGGAATAATGGTCATCGATGAATTGAGAGACCTAACTTGGTCTCGTGAAGCTGTTGATGCAAAACTGTGAAATATATACAGCAGGATTCATGATCCGTGAAATAATGTTCGTCGACAAATAGAAACAAGCTTGGGGAGTGGTGGTAAAAGCCCTCACCTGCTTCGGATCTGTCGGCTCCGCACCATACATGACACTTACAATTTAGATGGCACAATGGCGCGGGCCTCCACGTAGAAGCGCTTCTCATCAGCCTCACCCATGCTGAAAGTCTTCCGAGGATACGCACCATCCATGATGATAGTCCGGAAGAAAGTGCTCTTGTTGATGTCGGGGCAGAAGAACCCAATATTACCTGCCTTGCCTGCGAAATAAGAGGCGTGAAATATTGTGGCATGTTGCTTTGGTACTGGCTGTGGTGATGGGGTGGTACAACCGTAATCGACAGGGCAACCGCATCCGCTTACATGGTGCCGGTAATTGTGACCACCTGCAATCTGATTGGGGAATCCAGGGAGAATCTTGGAGGAAAAAGAGAGGAGGGGCTGAACATTGGATGGGGCCGGACAGGGTATTGAGAGTCAAGCGCGTCGGTGCCTCCACCGCCGTGCCGCTTCGGGCCATGTCTGCAATTTGGGCCACGCCCAGTCAGTCATACCACCATGCCGGCACTTGAACCCTGTTTGGAGTTGAACAACTGCCTGAACTCTGTGTTGAAAAGCAAAAAAGGTGCCCTCTGCGAACTTGTCCCAGGGGGTAGGGGGGGGGGAGACAAATCCAGATTTCCTGGGGGGCGGGGGGGCATGGCATGACGCCTGCAGGGGGGGGGGGGGTAAGGAGGTGGCCTAACTTAGGCCACGTGCAGAATATGGGGTTTCCCGAGGAGGGCAGGATGCATACTGCCCAAATTCTTGGTGACATCGATCCCATGGATGTAATCGATCTTGGACTCTTTGTTATCAGCCAAAAACGTATCCAAAAACTCCTGCAAAGTGGCAGTCTCCAGATTCTTGCTAGGCTTCTCAATGGTGACGACCCCAGCCCCTGTTGAAACGGAACAGGCACGAGCATGCAGAACAATCCTTCTTGGTGCTTGAAACTGTGGAACTCAGAAGGGTATTTGGGGAGGTTGGTATGGCCCCGCATGTGAACCTGTCTCTTCAATCTTTCTTCCGCCAAATGTGCTGGGCCCCTTTGGATGCTTTTCCTAAAAACTCCCAATCTTTGACACCAGGTTTGTGTTCCGCAGGACACAAATGTGGTGGTGCATGGCCTCCTGTGGTGTAATCAGAGCAGCCGCGTGGAGTGTGTGCATGAACAAAGAAATGCTGTGGGCGTTGCTTCACTGGGTCACCTGTGGAATTTGCAGGGGGACTGGGGTGGGGGCAGACCTGTGCTTATAGCCGTGCGCGCACGGTTACGCACGCTTGCGCACATCGGGGCCGCACGGTTACGCACGCTTGCGCCTGATTCCTTCGCACGGTTGCGCACGGTTGCCTCACTGGTGCTGGTGGTATTTCTGTTTAAGGGTACTATTTGTTTACCAAGACCCCCTGGTCATTTCCGGGCTAACATTTGTACGTTAGCGCCCCACCAGGCTGAGCACCAGTCATTACAAATCCTTCAACGCGTCCACCAACAAACGGCGATGTCCGGGGAGTATGTTCATGTCAGCCATGTCATCCGGAGTAAGAAGTCTCAAAGATTGTAATGTAAGGGGCTCTCCGGTCAAAAATGTTTTCTTACAAAGTTGCGCACGGTTACGCACGGTTGCGCACATCGGGGCCGCACGGCTACGCACGCTTGCAACCATAACCTCTGCACGGCTGCGCACGCTTGCACCTCATTAGACCGCACGGCTATAACCACAGGTCTGGGTGGGGGCTGATCCGGCTGTGATACGGGTGTCCCAGCGTATGAGAGATCCACATAACAGCCAGTACCGAGCAAGCGGCAGGCAGCTCTGGGGCAGGAGGGATTCAGTTGGGGCAGCAATAGGAATCTCTCCACGTTCGAGGTAAAGCCGAGGAAGAAATGGACCACAATTCCTCCACACCTGAAGGATCCACGTAAGCAATCTTGTGAGCTGCGCTAGACGAGGCCTTGGCACTCTTGATGGCCTCTTCCGCGGATGCACAGCTCTCCGTGGTCACAGTTGAGCCATTGGACGCAAACCACTTCTTCATGGAGTCCATGAGTTTAGCGGATTCCAGGTTGAAGATCACGCGGTGGATTCCCTCAAACTCCAGCCCAGGGTCGTGGATGTTCACCAACTCAACGAGACAGTATCGCGCAGGGTGGTTATTCATGACATCTTCCTTATCCTAAGGGACGTGTGCCATGATGAGACAAGTTGTGGGAAAGGCTCAAGAACAGAAGTTGGGGCACAAGAAGGCAGGTCGCAGTGCAACAGGGCCCCAATTATTCACAACAACGAGTGTAGGCTGAGATTCATCTCTCACTGCCTGGACACCCAAAGGAGAACTCCTCTGCGGCATTCCTGCGCAACAACTCTTCCTTTTTTCCTCAGCCTTAACATTCATGCAGTCATCGAATTTTCATGGGGAAAAACATCATTCCGCATGATGTTCTGAGTGGAATCCGCTTAGTTGATGATGCATATTTTTGTGCCCGTGGTGCAGGCATCTGTGGTGCATAGCCAACACAACACATAGGCTATGAGGGTCAGTCGAAGAGGAAGGTTATACTCTGTCAATTGCTGCTTTCTGTTCAAGAACGGCAACACGCCATCAGATGAATTGACTAGTTGTGTTGGTTGCCCAACTCAATCATACCCACCAACACACACCAACAAAGGAAGGTTTGCTCCCTTGCTCGAGGTGTCCAGCCAACGTTGCGGATAGGCAGCCAGACACCCGCTGCACACAACAGGGTGAGTCATCCATGCACTCCCTGACGTCCTACACGGACAAACCGCTGCCTTCTCCTTCGTCCGCTCCCAGTGCAACTTTGCAGTGGCAAACGAGTGGTTTCCGTCACCCATGGCGTAAAGCAGAATCTTGTCCGCGTCAGGAACGGGGACGTCGTACTTCTTGGCATATGCCTCAGGATCCGCCAGCTGAGCGACTGCCTTCACAACCTGGCAAAACACGGTTTGGTACGCTCGGCTGCGGTGTGTGTCAGTTATGTAGCATACACAGCAACGCTCAGGCACTGACCTGCTCAATTTGCTCGGGTTTGTTCACTGAATACCCCGTCAAGTGCCCACTGTCCATCATCATATCAAAATCGTACACCTTTGTTGGGCTTCCCTCGAAGAGCGGCTCAATTACGGTTTTCTCCGGGTCATCGATGAGAACCATAATGTGGGGCAGCTCGACGGATGCGGCTTCCCTCACACGTACACGTGGCGGCAGACGGGACAGAATGGTACCCTCGGTGGCACGCATCAACGTGGTCGACCCCTTTTCGTAGCTATAGTGCTCAAGGTCCAACGCCACCATCAGACCCTTTCGCGAGGCCACCACGTTGGTCTTCCGATCCAAAGCGATGAAGCCCGGTGTTTGTGGAACCTGACCAAATAAAGGAAAAAGCAAGGGACGCCAGAATGCCTCGACCACTGCTCGCACAAGTCTGAGGAAACAGCCCACTCACGGCACACCAAAACGTTGTTTTCTTTGTACTCTTCCATTGTTTTCTTCACGTTGGCAATAACTCCTTCTTCCTTATCCGTTTCCAAGAAAACCTCTGGCAGGATTAGCTTGTAGGTGGAGCTTTCGGCACCCACAAAATCCTCCACCTTCTGCCAATACTCTGGTTCACTGGTAAACTGATCGCAAGCGATGCAGGCCCATTTGGTGTAGTCTGTTTCTTCCTTAGGAAGCAAAATTGTGGGCACATGCAACCCAAGTTTGGCAGCAAGATCTGTGGCTGACATGGGAAAATAAGGCTGAGAGACAAACATAAATTTTTCAGCATCCCTGGTGAATTGTCCCGGTGCCACACATGTGGCCATGAAGTGAATCGCTATGATTATTGATTGGTCGCATTGATGGCGGTGGGGATCGTTTGGGGGCACTGGAGTTCAGTTGTTTTGGGCACTGACGGGGGATCTGTGCCGGGACAGCCGAGCCTGCTGGGCCCCCCTAACTTACCTTACTACTAAGTACTTAATGGGCCGTGGGTATGGGCTATGGGTAGTGAAGTCAGTGCTTATTGATGAGTGACTTCACTACATGGGGATGAATAACACAATTTTTACATGCATTCGGACATCCCAAATCTGGCCATCCATCCATTTCCATTTGACCATAAGCATCCAGCATCGATTAAATTTGTAAGAACTCCCCATCCAAATCCCTTCCCCAACTCCGATTTCACATACCTCATGCACCCATAAACATCCCACATCAATTTAATTTATACCATTTTCCCATCCAAATCCCTTCCCCACATTGGATTTCACACTCTCCATGCATCCCAAATCGTTCCAATTTATAGATCCAAATCTTCCTTTTTATCCTCCAAAATATTCCTTTTTTTAGGCATTTTTCATCCTCGGTCACCATTATCCCCGTCTAGTGAAGTTTCCGCCAAAACAACGAATGGGGTTTAAACATGTCACCACCAACCCTAACACCTACCTCTCGACGTCAAAATGCAGAGGCACACCGAGCGGCAAGAATCATTGAGGATTTTTTGCTTCTTTTGCCTCCATTCGTGCTTCTTTAGTTTCGAATTAAATCTTGGGGAAAGGTGATATTCATGTGGTTCTGTGCCTTTTGGCGAGGAAGGGCTGGGGCTGGGATGTGGAGAAGCATCAATGTGAAGTGTTCACTAGCCAAAAGTTAGGCTTGCACATTGAGCGCATAGTGCACGCTTTCGTTTACATTCGTTTACATTACATGATTTCTATTTTATGCTTGCACATTGTACCACGTCACTAGTTGCGCCTGAAACATGGAACGATTTTTTCATGATGCTTTTTCTTGTTGAATCATGATGCTTTCGTAGTTTGCATACTCCGTCCCCCGTGACAGTAGACCCGGGTCTCTTAATTCTTTTCCCCGGAGCCGAAGGCCAGTGGGTCTCTTATATCGTAGACCCAGGCCTTGTTGTGACCTGTTTTCGAGGTCACGGAAGCAAGCCGCCTCCGATGAGCCCATTTTCATAGATTTTCATTTTTCAACCGAAAAAAACTGTTTTGTGGTCATTAGGTGACGTCATGACATCATTGCATTACCACATGGATTGATGAAACATAGGGAAACAACAATGCTCCTTGCAAGCCGTGAACGTGATCGGGTCATGGTGCGAAGTCTTGGCCTTGGGCTGAGGCACTAATGTGAGTGTTCGTCAAGGCTATATATGTCATTTGAAAGCCCATTTCTTGGAGTTTTATGAGAAAATACCTACAACATTCAATGTTGGAGCAACCGGTTTTCGCCTATCTTGTCAAATGAGGGCTTGGGCTTTGGTTGGGGTTCGACTTTGTATCTTTTTGCAAGTGGGTCTCTTAAAGTGTACTTTTCCAAGTGGGTCTCTTAGCGCTTTGGTCACGGCCGACTCCAAAATTCGACTAGGTCTCTTATATGGTCTTTTGCGGGTGGGTCTACTGTCACGGGGGACGGAGTAACCGGGTGCGTTTTGAAGATGAAGTTATGGATCATCCGCGGATCATGGGGTGGGCATGGGGGGGGGGGGGGGTTAGGGTAGGTGCTCCGTGATCCATGACTCAAAGTGGGGGGGGATGTGGTGGATTGGACCCCTGCGGATCAGCGATCCGAGGACGGCCTAATGCATAAGCAACATGCGCCCATTAGTCTTGATCCGGTCCACAAAGTAAACAGGAGGAACAAGGCATCTCCTTGTACACCTTTGACCACGAGTAATGTGTCGTGGATTTGAAAGGTGGTGTGCACGAGCCAATTTCATTTACTTCATATCATCGTTAAAGAGCAATCATGTGATGGTGTCGCTTGCGACACGAGCGGCTCTTGCGCCGTGGTGGGTGTGCGGAACCCTGACGCTCGGTTTGCTGGCAATTTTGATGTTTGGCGTGTCTTTCTTTTTTTTCAATCGTATGTTTCCTTTGTCCGTTCGTTGGTTGTCTTGAATTCGGTGGTGGCGGATTGACTCACAGGGAACAAACAATGTGTCTGTTGCTCCAAATTGGTATGAAGTTTGGGCGTGAAACTTCCAAGATCGTAGAGCGTCCACATGGGCATGAGAGGTGAGCCAACCAACCATTGGGGGGGAGCGGTGGCTTGGTGTGGTGCAAAGTTGCACTAGTTGCCTACCGACTATGGCGAAGGCACGTCCAGTGTGTTGTCATTCCCGCCGCGCTTCATGTCGCCGCCAAAGTCCGCTGTCGTCGTGGTTCATCCACATTGTGTTTGTACACCTCCTTAGCCAACCATGGCAAGCGCCGCAAAGCCTAAAGTGGGAGAAGATATTGCGCTAGAGTTCAGTCCCAAAGACAAGCAAACAATTGTTGCCCCAGCATGCGATAACCGGATGCCACGTGAGAGCACACCAACTGCTAGGACCGGCGGCGCCTTGCTACCACCGGAGAGCATGGTGCCCAAGTACTACCTTGGACCACACCCTCACTTACTTCATTGTGTGTTGAGCTCTTCTTGAGGTGCCGCTTGCACAGGAGCAACCAATGAGCAACCGTAAACACAACACAAGGCAATCAATGTGTAGAAATGCCTCCAGGTCCTACCGGTGCCATCGCTATCAAAAGCAAAATAGCCTTACGAAAGATGGGGGCTTTCCGGACTCAAAAGCACAAGTGCTGCCTTAGGCAATCCTTGTCCAGGACATGGGGATAGGGAGTGTCGATTTTGCATCAACCAAGCAGGCCCATTGATTTGGTATCTTACGCCATATTTGGGGATCTCCGTTGCCTAGTATGGGGACAAAGAGGAGCCGCAGCAAGCCGAAGCGGCGCCTAGCCGCGGCGGCTAGCACAGCAGCTTGGTAGATCTTTCGTGACCTTGGCGAAGGAAGACGTGGTCGAGATGATCGTGCACGGTTAGAAGTCGGCGCTGCCAAAAGCCAAGAGGGCAGCAAGACCAAACCCTCCTCATACTACGCGTGATGTAGTTTTTCCCCCACAAAGGGGGCTTTTCACAGCGCATAATCACAGGTGCAACTCCCACGTAGGCCTCGGCATTTTCCAAAGGCCAGCCTCACCAGGGCGGGGGGCTACATGTAGCTAAGCAACCAGACACCCACCGGCGGAAAGGGGGGTGGGGGGGCTTGGGACAGGGCCCTGCAATCTTGCTCTCTTGTCTGCTGGCGGTGTCAATCGACTTCTCTTCATTCACGAAGATTGTGACCACATCTTCCTTCACGGAGGCCTACCATGGTCACAAAGATCCACCGGTCCACTGTGTAGGCTGTCGTGTTGTGTTGTGTTGTGTTGTGTTCTTGTTGTGTTGCGTTGTGTTGTGTTGTGTTTTGTTGTTTTGTGTTGTGTTGTGTTTTTGTTGTTTGTGTTGCTTTCCTTGTGTTTTTGTTGTTTGTGTTGCTTTCCTTTTGTGTTATGTTGTGTTGTGTTGTGTTGTGTTGTTTTCCTTTTGTGTTGTGTGGGTACGATGTGTTGCATTACCCTTGGATGCCATTGCTTTGATCCACAACACAACACAACACAACACAACACAACACAACACAACACAACACAACACAACACAACACAACACAACATCTCCGTCTTGTGGTCTTGGCAGGTGTATGCAGGGGGGGGCGTATTTTTCACCTCTGTGTTGGGGCTGTGTTAACACAACACAGTAGGGAGTGGGGGGGTATTTTTCACGTCCGTGTTAGCCGGCTGTGTTAACATGCCTATTGCCCTAACACATTAGGATCCACATGGCAATAATCTTCAACATGGAGTGCAAGTACTTTGCCACTGTCACCGTAGCCATACCCGAGGCTATGTCAGTGACGGGCCGCCTTGGGTCACTGACACTCAAACAGGCCTTCCTAGCTTTCCTACTTACAAAGTCCTCTTACTCCTCACCCTCATTCAACCCCTACGCTCAGCAACATTCTGTCTTCCCCTCTCCTACTCTATTGTGCCAACTACCCCACCACGTGTTGATTAGATAAAGAGCTTGATGATGAAAGAGTGCAAAAAGTGACCCAGTATGACGAAGCTATTGCCAAGTGGAATACAACCGGAAGGAAGGTCATGGAGGTGTGTTTTTTCCTACCGTGCTGCGAACAGGTGCCATTTTCACAAAACCACATTCGAGTTCTTATCCATACGCAATGGTTCCCATGATGCAATTTTGATTGTTTTTGTTTCTCTCAGCAAGTGGGCACCATTTTCCCGTTCTGTAAAAAAGGTCACCCTCCTCAACGGGCTGTTTGCCTCCCCAACCGATTTCCTTGGGAACCATCCTTTTCTCACCAATATTGTTCTACTAACCCTCGTGTACCCAGCCATATCAAGGGGAATGCATACAAGTTGCACGGATAGCAAGCAAAGGAATAACTTAGCTTAACTTAGCTTACGTCTGATTGCCGTCTTTTTTTAAGAGTGCATGGTGGTTGTTATGTGCGTGAATCATCTGGGTGCACTTAGGTACACGGTGCAAGCACGTCCTTTTTCCAACTAGTACAGATTTTGCATGTATGGTGCGTGCAATAAGCTGGGGTGGTTTGGTGCACCTGCACACACGGTGCACACATGGCTGTCCCTAATTCCAACCCTACGGATGCAGTGTACAAGTGCAACATTGGTATTTCAATTCATTGTTCGCAAAAGGACTCAACACCATCTACAGGTATGAAGACATTTGGACCCACGGCATTGTGCCAAATGTCCCAATTCTGCTGTGGCATGCCACACTCAATGACCATGATGTTTTGCACAGTGTAATTGCACAGTTTACAAGATGTTGACCACGCCGTGCACCATGTCAATTGCGTGTTGCTGTGGTTAGGATAGCCCTTGCGGTTTTGTGAACATCCGTGGTTCTGCGGCATATGTAAGACATTTAGGTGCATTGGCATCACACCAGGGACACCCATAGCAATCATCAGTGGTGCTGGTTGGGCCATCTCGTCCAGCCATCTTGTAGCACAATATGTGATCACCCTCCACAAACACTCGTAGCAAGTAGTGCTTTTGGAGTACCGTGACAACACGTCCATTGATGCCCCCCAAGGATTCATCCAACTTCATGTCTTTTAGTAGTTGTAGGACGGCTTTCAGGTTATGCACAGAGTCATACCCGCGGAATAGAGCCACCACAGCATGACACCGTGGGGAGTGTTCGGGCATATCCACCAAATCGCCGCACAACGTCAATAGGCAAGTAAGCACAAAACAGAGCAGACTCTTCAGTGATGCATCATAGGCCGCATATGAGATAAGACAGAGGTGCACTCAGGTTCACCGGGCTCCATGAAAGACCAATTTTCATCAATTACCATTGAGTTTGTTCCATCAAACCATTGGCTCCCCTCAAGTGTCCACTCAATGCACACAGCACACACACCGCCACACACACATGGCGCACACTACACTCAAACGCTCCTTTCATCTACCTCAGTGCAATACTTCAACCAGAAAAAACACAGCAAAAGCACACACACGCCGGTGGTGTTGAGCAAAGCCCGTCACGAAAAATAGGCAACAAAATAAAAGCAAGTCAACAAATATGCAAAAAGAGAGACGCTTCCACATACCAGAAGCTCATGCGTGCTCCAAGGTGAAAACAACGGGGCCCACACAGTAAACAGGGCGCCTTGTGTTGGCGCTCCCTGGCTTCTGCACCGTGAACTCTGCTTAACCTAGGCATGCATATCAGTGAGGTGGAAGAACCGACTGAGGCGGTACTTCTACCAGCACCAACGAAACTGTGGTTTCCACCAAGCGGTGGGGCAGCAGCGCATCATCAAGGCCCAGACTAGGGACCTGAAGTTACTGACTACATCACAGAGGGACCATGCCTACCCAAGGGATTTGATGAAGAGGGGGGACCATGGATCTCCAAACGACCTGGGCCTTCTAAGAACACCCACCGTTTCCACTCCCCACCAACGATCTCAGTGATCTGGCATGCTGCCCCCTTCCTCGTGAAGGAAACGCCCACACCGGGACTGGGCAGAGGACAGGACATTCTCCCCACACAATGTGGCCATGCGGCT
This sequence comes from Eutreptiella sp. 'Long Island Sound 2002', assembly GCA_964036045.1. Taxonomy (NCBI): domain Eukaryota; phylum Euglenozoa; class Euglenophyceae; order Eutreptiales; family Eutreptiaceae; genus Eutreptiella; species Eutreptiella sp. 'Long Island Sound 2002'. Next base: position 68,040,053 of record OZ038386.1, read on the forward strand.
CCCACTCATCATCATCATCAAAATCATCCATGGAGGTCGCAGCAAGAGGAGGGGGGTTCAATATCCCGCCTATCACCGCATGCACAGGGTCAAAATATTCATGAATTCGCCAACCTTAGCCCGGTTTCGGTGTGATGCGTGTTGCATGATAATTTAATGATGTCCCCTGGCAGAACCGTGCCACAGTGAGGTCGCCGCAACAAACACATCAACCCCTTCCACACTAATCGACCCGATCAAGCGTTCGACAGGCTCCCACCACCCACGGAAACCGGACTCCATCAGAGCATCTTCAGAAACCAAGTGGGGGCAGGGGAAACCATGACAAACCTGCGGTTGTGCATTGAAGTGGCCGTCCGTGGGGCTAACATGCAATCGCTGGGTCCAGTCAAAGAGACGGGTCTGGGAGGGCATTGGTAATGCTCAGGGAGCTTAAGTTCAGCCCAGCCCTGGGGTGGGTTACCCACAGTTTCCTGCCAGCGCTTCGTGGCGCTCTCACAACCCTCAGCAGAGAAAGTCGAAAACTCGCGCCATGTGAGAGCGATAGTTATTGACGAGATCATGCATGGTTCATGGTTCGTGCACGCGCGAAAGGGGTAGCCCAAGATGCACACCGAGTCAGGAAAATTACCAAGGGATTGGTTGAGCATGAGTCGTTGCATGAATGGCTCCTTGACTTTCTGTCTGGCGAGGCCCCTGACTCCTCTTCCTCTGAATCCGATACCTCCTACTCTGAAGATTCATCCAACGATCGAACAACTGAGACCAGAGCAGCCGATTTCAGACCAGGTGGCTACTAGCCCGAGAAATTTCAGGAAGAAGTTTATCCCAAGCAGTTGGTCAAGGAGTTGGTGCCTTGCTTGCTAAGAGACAAGCTGAAAAGGATCTGCTAAGGAGCTGCATGTAGGGGCGAAGAAGAAGGAATGCAGGGTTCGTGGTCATTGTTGAGGCATGATGCATTCATAACACAAGTCACAAATGATCATCCCAGCTTTGAGAAAAAGCCTAACTGTTAACCAAAGAAACGTATTGCTCATCATGGTCAATGGTCTATTACCCTGTGCAAATACTCTTCGTAAGCAGTTTGTGGCACGTGGGCGTGTGACATGTGCACATCCACCCTCCATTTATTGATATGTTCCAGATTTTACAGCTGAGTATGCATCCTACATGACGTCCCACGCAGGAGAATGGCAATGCCCCTCATCGTTGTTGGGTATCGGGGCAAATGAATAAAGGAATGGGATCTCTCTGTTTGGCACTGGATTCCCAAAAATCAGCCGCGGGATTTTAAGGGAAGGCCGGAGTCACCAATCAGCTGTGGGATGTTGATGTTAGGGCATTGGGCGGTTCCCATTTACTTTCTGGGTGTCCATTTTTTTGTTCGTCTGTTGATGATCAATCGATAAAGCTGCTCCTGGTGATTTGTCCGTCTGCACATTGGGCTCACTAAATTACTGTATTGAAGACACCATTGAGGCCAGAGTCACCAGAATCAAGTGTAGGATATTATATTGAGAGATTCCGTATTGAGACACGTCGTTACTGCATCATTTGCCAGTGATGTCTGCAAGTGTCACCGAATTTTTTTGCTTTTGTGATCCCCCGCACACCCTACACCTCGGACCCAACCTGCTGCTGACCTTGTGCAGGGGAATCAGGTGTTCCAAACCCCCATCTGAAAAGTGCAGATGCCCTGTTTGTGTGCGTACGCCAGGTGTGCTAAGCGACCCCTTACGTCCAACGATTCCAAATGCCGTCTGAGCTGGGATGCGCATTCCGATCATTCTTATCGCCTTTATGGTACTCTGAAATTGGACTGCTTCACGAGAGAGCTGAGGAGTGCATATCTGCATGGAGAGAGAGAGTCCTTCGTTTCTTGTTTGACACAGCTAGACTTGGAACCTTATCCATTTGTGTCAGAGCCTTGGATACCTGAATGCCACCATAGATTGCAGCGGGATTGCGCAAAGCACGAACTGCAACTGTAATTGGGCTCCTGCTCTTGAATCCAGCACCAATCCGGATACGTTGTTCGACCTGGTTTTAGCACAGGGCAGGTGTGCAGTGTGGCGCCATTCGTTTGCTCTACTTTGGCTGCTGACGCATCCACATGTTGACAGGACTGCAGTGCAGGGCTGATAATTGCTCCAACCATGGCATATGGTCACAATACCCACTATTGAGCAGCATCTAGATGCACAGCTGCGTACACTACTGCAGGCGCAAGAATGGTAGTATTTTGCATGCAGTGAACAGATGGGAGCCTTCTCAAACAGAAGTCAACCCAGATAGGCCGTTTCGGAACGTGGTCCCGGGTGTAATTTTGAGCTTTGCATCGCTCTGCACCTTTTGCCCATTTGAATCTGCAGTTATCAGTCCCTCTACTATTCATACAATGGGCCTGTGTCCCTGCAGGTGTGTGCCTTTGCAACGTGTTTCATGGCTGAGTTGCGTCCACTGAGACGCCTCGGGTCTGTCGCGCTTGATTTCAATATGGATTCCTGCAAGATGCACGTGGGTTCGTGTGTGCCAGGAAAGAAAGGATGTGCTGAGCCACTTGGCTCTCCCAAGACGGTACCCGGGAGCCTCTAGTATCGACAGCAACACCATCAGAAAGCAGGCAGTATTGGTGTTGTCGGTACAAATGTGCTGATGATGTGAGAGGGATGGTACTGCTATGAGGGGAGCAAATTGGGTAAACATCGGAGGAACAGCTGAGTTCAAAGAGGTAACAGTTTCGAGCGAGATACTGTTATGGTGAGCAATGCAGGTGGTTTTGGCAGGCTCGGAACACTTTGCATATATCAATGTTGCTGGAGTTCATTATCTCTGCTCTCTTCACGCTGAAGTTGTTGTTGTCGTAGTTGTTGTTGTTGTTGTTGTTGTTGGTGATGGCGATGGTGATGGTAGTGGTGGTGTTGTTGTTCTGAAGAGAGCACGTGTTGCTTTTGTGAAACGGGCTCATTGTTTCCTGAGAAAACCGAACATTCCCGAGACGACTGCCGTATGTGCATCATCATGGCTGCATCATATCATATCACATCGTATGTACATAACAACACCACCACCGCCATCACGACGACGACTGCCACCATCACAACCACGACAACGACGACGACAACGAACAACTGCAACTTGCAACGCCAGCAGGTGTCATGCATCTCGTCTTTAGGGTTGTTTTCCAAAATCCCTGTCAAGCGCTTGCCTTTGCCCGTTCCATATTCACCCGTTTCATTTTGTACCAAAGCTCCTGTTTCTTCCACAGTGTGACAGATGGACAAATTTGAACACCACCGTGCGCTTTGCTCACAAAGGTGGGGAATTCAGTCTGCCAATCATGTTTTCATTGGAGGAGGAATATGGTGTGTCCAGTGATTTGGGGTGAGCATGGTTGGGTCTGCTTTGCCTTGCTAGGGGTCATCGCCAAAGGTTCAAAACTCGATTGAATTTTTTTGTAGCAGACGTTCTGAAAGAATGTTAGGGCACCAGTCTCAAGAAATGCTGTGACCAGTCAACAGAAGCAGTACACCGACGGATGCGTGCTTATATCCCGTTTTTCTGCATGCGGGTACACACAGATACACAAGTCGTAAATTCATGCGCACATCAACAATAGAGGTTGTTTTGGACCTTGTTGCTATGGACCTTGGCCCTGTCGTGCGGTTGCAGTGGCCGCCAGGCTTCACATGCCGTCCTTCGCGGAACCATTACGAAAATGCAACAACGTGCAGTCAAATTTGCTGTTCCGACCGAGGCAAGGTACAGTCACACGCAGTTGTGCACAGGTGTCTCAAGGAAATCCCTCATTTTGGGCTCGGCTCGCCTGACCAATGATCAACGTATGTTGGAGTGCGTCACGGATAACTGGCAACGCCCCTCCCGGTGACCGGGGTCAGTTTGTTTATGTTTTTCTTTTTTGGCAAAGGATAGAGCTGTGGTGTTTGTGTGCTTGTGTTGCGTTCCCCGTCCGTTGAACACACTTTCGTTCCCTGCAGTTGTATGCTGCATGATGTGCTGTTTAGGAGATATTGGCTGGAAGCTCTGCCAGTTTGCCAAACACGGCGCCATGCTGCATTCGTCTAATGGACCGCACTCCCGGAACTGCGTAGTTTTTCGAACTCTGCACAGACTCTGCGTGCAAGTACAACAGAGAATTGAGGGCAATGAGCTACGTTTTGAGGTATGATCTTTGATTTAATTTGGGTACGAGATGGGACCGGACAGATGGAGTCTAGGCGCATCACAGGACGTGTACAAAACAGCACCGCACGACACCAAACAGCGGCAGAGCGCAACACAAACCAGCACGGTGCTAGGTCACACGGCAAAGCACGGCACAGAGGAGGATGAGGAGGAGGCACAAAACGGCACGACACAGCACGGCACAGCGCAAAACAACACAAAACAACACAGCGCAGCACGGCGACTCAGCACAGGGCCGCGCCACACAGCGCCAGACAGCGCAGCACGACACAACACCGTACGACACAGCACAGCGCAGCATAAAACGGCACCGCATGACAAGGCAACAAAACACGGCACACAACAACTCACCACAACACAAAACGGCGCCGTGCGACACCAAACAGCACACAGCAGCCGAGCACAGCGCAAACCAGCACAGCGTAAGGCCAAACGGCACAGCACGGAACGAAACGGCACGCCGCAGCACAGCACACACGAGAGCAGGCCAGCACAAACCAGCACAGCACAGCGGAAGCCGACGGGTAGCAGCGCACGGCAAGGAGACAGAGCGCGGGACAGCGCCGGGCAGCACAGCACAATGCAACGCAGCACAAAACAGCACAGCGCAGCGCAGCACAACACGAAATGGCACGGCACGGCACAAAACAGAAGGTGGAAGAAGTCATGCTTCCTGGAAAACTCCTGTCCGTTGTAACGAGCCTGCCGGTCGATGAAGAAAGCCTGCCGGTTAAGCTGCCGGTCGATGAAGAAAGCTATCTTTTGATTGATTATGGGCTCATGACAGGACAATGTGACTATTATTCTTTTCATTCAAAACACATCTCTGGTCGACACCACACACACTAGGTGGATCAAGGGAGCAGTATGGATTCCGAATTGTTTTGGTTGCATGTCACAGTGTATGTGCATATGTCCGCAAATGCACAGAAGTTCTTGTATGTCCATGGGGAAAAGCAGGTCACCAACTTGTGTTGGCGGCGCCCATCTTAGTGTCACGAATTGTGTATTTTCATCAGGTCAATTTGGGGCTCTTTGTCACTGAGGTGCAGTGTTTCCGTGTGTTATTCCTCTGTGAAATTCCCTCCTACGTGATCAATTAGCACCCCTTCTGGGAATCACGCTTTCCCAACACCCGCTCCTGCAGGCCAAGCAACATCATTGCAGACATCTTGGTGCTCTGCCCCATGATTATGAGGCAGTCCCTGTGAAGCGATCCAGAGGTGATGTCTCTGTGCTCAGTGTGAATGATTTGAGCGGAGATGGCAGCAGGGCTATTGAACGCATTCAACCAACAGATTTTCGGCAGTCCCCACATCACACGATTCACAAGTGCCAGATTGATACTGCCGTGTCCATGCTGCAGGAGGTGTTTTGTTGACTTGTAATTTCATTTGACTTTCAATGCAGAGATTCGTCATCGTCACTCTCCGCATACAATGGTCAATTTTTGGTGTTTTCCGAGAAGGTTTGCGCAGATAAAATCTAAATTGCCCAACTCAGAATTATTTGTTCAAAAATGGATTCTTTTTTGCAATTTTGTCTGGCAATTTTTAATTTTGCGCTGGACTGGAGCCAAAAGGTTTTTTTCTGCGATTTTTTCCTGTGGTTTTGCGAAACCATTTTGTTGAGTAATGTTGACTGCTGTTAATTCCTAGAGGTTTCTGGATGACTGCTGCTAATTCCTGATTATTCCTGGAAGCACGGAAGAAACATGCACAAATCTGCCATTCCAAGACACAAAAGCTCTGATGCAAGTGCACTGCTGGGTTTTCCCGTGGGCAGTCACCGACAGGGCTGCATAAAGTGGGCTGTAGACAGGCAAGAACTATGTGATGTAAGGCGAAGCAAATTGACGACCCGCCACATCAAAACTACCGTGGGGTCATCCAACAACAGGCTGTCAAGGGGCCGGAGCAGCTGGGACCTCCACAGTGTTTACCACAGCGATAACAATACCAGGCAAAAATCGGAGATTTCTGCCCTGTGGAGTGGCTTTCAGCAGCCATGGGCCATAGCAGTTTCATGGGGAATAACTTGGAAAAATGAGCGCAAACTGAACATTGTGTCTGCAAAAAGAAGGTAATCGAAGGGCATCTGTGTACAAAATGATTCTAATTTTGCGAACTGTTGCGCCCCTTTTACCTTTCCTATTGCGTGGTACTGAAGAAGTCATTCATTTTTTTGAATTTTTGTTTCAGAAAATCAGTCAGTGCACAAAGAATGGAATATTTCCCCAAGTCTTTAACTTTTGGATGGTACCCCCCGCCGTGACGTAACCGAGACAGACACATTTTGCTTGCAAATGGTTGTTTTGGTTCGCAACACCAACAATGCCATGATCTGCGCAGATCCCCGCCCACTCCAAGATCGAAACGCGTTGACATTGCTGGTGCTACAGCTTTACCCCAGTCTGAAAAAGGGGGTTGGAACTGCGAAGTATCGAAAGTGCAAAAGTCAGCCCATGGGTACCATCCTGAAGAATCTGCTTCTACTTCATACCACACAGTAAAGGCTAAGAAATGGTGAAATGGCGTAAAGATCCAAAAACAGAGGATGCCTGTTCTTATGGTATTGCTTATTCTTGTTTTTGTGTGGCACCATTTGACTGCTACCTAACTCCCCTTTGTGCTTATGCGTGGCTCGCAACTCTAAGAAAACCAGCACAGACTACCATCGCGCCATCGATGCTGCCATCTGCACAATGCACATTTCCTCTGCATTTCGCTTTGCATTGCATATTTGCAGCATCCAAAGACCCCTCCCCCTGATGAGAGGCCCGTGTCTGCGCCTGATCTGTGCTTGATGGACGAGTTTTGTTGTCCGTTCAGAAAATCTGTCTGCCTCCATGGCACAGGTCCCGAGCGTCTGAATGCCACCACAATACATGTTGAGGTGCGCTCTGTGGAGGATCCTTTTGTTATTGCTCTGCAGGTCTATCTATTTTCCTTTAAGGCTTACCCATTGCCCACCAATTTCTTCGTTGCCCCTGTGATGCATATGTTTCATGCTTTGTGGGGGGTATGGTGACCGGCAGGGAGGGGGCAGGAATTGGTGAGGAATGTGGGTCGTAGTTTTTCCGGGCGCAAGTTCTGGGTCGGAGTGTGAGGCTGCACCACCGGTGACCCAGTGGTACAGCCCAAAAGGGGAAGTTTTGGCCCAATGGTGGCTTACGGATGTCTGGGCGGAAGGGTGATGTCGCTAATTTTGGCCTTTCTCTGCCATTTATGTTGTATTACTGGTGAGACCGCACATTATTGTGTGCATTTGGCATTTAGCACGGGTGTAGTGCTTTGGATATGTTGGCCTGAGAAAGAATGCACAATCCTGCCATTGTACTCATGCCTGACGCTTGATGCCAGAGGCAGATTTACGCCACACACAGTGAGCTTGGCAGTCATCACCAAGCTCACAGACAGGCAAGCAGGATGCTCATGTCGCTTCCCATCCACGAATCCACGAATCCACTGCCAAACCCCACTACAGTACCCTACTACAATACTACATTACCCTACTGCAGTACCCTATTGCGGTACCCTACTACAGGACGACAGTACTACAGTACCCTGCTATGGTACTACACTACCCTATTCCCATACCCTACTACAGTACGACAGTACCCTAGTACAATACCCTGCCTGCTCCAGTACCCTACTACAGCATTACAAGTATTCCAATACCCTACTACAGTACCCCAATGAACGACTAAACCACAGTATTATAGTACCTTACTACTGTACTATGGGTTTGGGCTCCTGCGCAATGCAACAACTGCGAGATTGGAGGGACATGCAGGTTTTCACGACTTTGTTGTTCTAAAAATCACACCTCAACAATTGGACCCAGACATGATTTTTTCCCCAAGAATTGTAAGTGCTCATCTTTTCCTGTACTTAGCAATTGTCGACACCCTCCTTGTATCGTAAAGCTGTATAAGCTAAGAAATTTGGGACATCCCCTTGCACCCCTGAGTATTCAAGAGCTCAGGATATAACAAATTAGATCTTGTGTGTTGGTTCCAGTGCCACCAGTGATTGGACATACCATGCTTGCATTTTCCTTGCTTTTCCTGATTAGATGATGTTTGTAGATGAAATCTACTGTCTTCAGCAATGGTGAGGGCTGTGGTAACGTGTTTACATAAACGCTGAATGAGATGAAGCAGGCCTCCTACATACTTACATAGCATATCAATGTGCATGACAGCATCGACAACTCAAATGGCCCTGGCACACTGATACTCCAATTATGTAACCGTGATGTGCCCTGGGCGGGCGTTGAGCAGTTTGGCAGCATTGCAAAAAATTCTACAGAGTCTACATACATTGTTGGAGCTGACGCGTCATAATACTGATGTGTACAATGGAGTGTGGATGGGCTCGTTTGTGTGATTTTTGTCTGGGGCCTCTTGTGTTAGTATGGAATGCTTGGGAAGAGTCACCAACAGAGTGGTATTAGTGCGTAATTGCTGACATTTGTGCATCAGTGATGTACTCTCAATAGCAGTAGTAAACCATCCCAACGGCTACCTCCATTGTACAGCACAAAGTCCCAAACATGGGGGGGGTTCTATCGGGCTGAGGTATGCGGTGGGGAACCGCACACGTGGGTTGGAAAGTGGAGGACCACCGGCGGAGTGGTAAACCCCACACTGAAGGGGTGGTTCACAGTGCGACACTAGGTGATCCTGTGTTTGAGCCCCACTCACAAAGAAAACACCCCCACAGCACCAACCGCGGCCCCAGCAGACCTACTGGGTCCCACTCACATGCCAACGACGCAAAACTCACCAATGACTGTCCAGGGTCCCATAAGAAAAACGATGTAGGACGACCCCCGCAGCACCAGCTGCAGCTGCAGCAGACAAAGTACTGGCCACATGTACACACAAACAAAGCAACACACGCCGGCCTCATGGCCGAGCAGACAACAATGGCCTGACACACTCTGTGAAGGGAACGGGTGACTGTCCCCTGGCAAGGAAACCATGCCATTGAAGAGTGTTGCCAAATGTGTATGTTCCAAACACAATGAGTTTTTTAATTCCTGGCACTTGTTATTTCACGCTGCTGCTGCAGTTGGCACATGTCAGGTGGTGTTATTTCTTCACGTGTGTGTGTGGGTGGTGGTGGTGGTTGTGGTTCTTGGGCGTTTGGTGACGAAAATTTTTGTGTCCCTCCACCCTGTGCTCGTCTTATATACCATTGCTGTACATGAGCCTTTGTCTGTCTGTTGTGGTGTTGTGGTGATGAGGGTGTTGCGATGGTCTCCATGAATGATTACCCAAAAGATGAGAACAGATTTTGATTGCAGTTGCAGTGGAGCGCCCTGGAGGCTGTCTCCTGCAGCGGACTGATATCAAGGCACATCTGCGGATGATATGGCGACTTTTGCGCGGGTAATTGCTGTTCTGTTTCAGCAAAAGGGTTGTGTATGCTCGCTGTGTGTGTGTCTGTTGATGTGTGTCTCTGTGTTTTCCTGTTCTCTCCCATGATCCACTCCCCCATCCATGCAACATATCCTAAGGTGGCCTCGAAACATGTTTACCACAATTGGGCCCCATTCCCCCTGTTGGGTTGTGTTACTGGATCATACAGTGCGGTTTTGCAACCGGAGCCAGTCCAGGAGACATGCCTGCTGATGCAGCTGGATTGTATTGGGAAGGTCGGGCCTGTGAGCAACAACCGCAGGCAAAAATTGAAAGATTGTAAAATAACAGTCCCCTGGCGCCAGGTGTGCGCCCAGGTTTTCGAGGAAATTGTTGTTTTGGGGTTTTTAATTGGTCAGCAAATGGCCTGTCTCGAGGATGATTGGAACAGTTGTGGCCATTTTACAGAATTATTGAAGCATTTTCCCATTTAAGTCAGACAACAAACTGTGGGAGAACGTGCATCTGGGCTTGGCGAGATTTCTTGGACAGAAATGGCCAGGTACTGTGTGGCAAGACCAATGTGTTGTTGATGTTTCTGGAGCAAATCGGTGTGAAACGAGGTTGTGCGAATTGATGGGCTGCAGGTATGTTTTGACATTGATGGTGGGAAGAATTGGGGTTTCGGATGGAAAGCCACCGATGGAATGAACCAACTGCGTCTTCGAAGTGCGTCTTCCTGTTCATGACTGAATGCCATAGGCTTTTGTTCATACAGACCATACCCGAACTTCCATTGCATCTTGTAAGACCCATGGAGAGCATCATAGTGCTTGGCGCTCAGTTACAGGCGCTATTGAATTCTGCAGTATGAAGCATTTAGGTATCAACAGTCCGCCTCGGCGCCACATGAATACAAAAGATCCAAGTGCACCCGTTTAACAGGTGCTGTGCGTCGCTCGCTTGTCTCCCACCCTCTTCTGTCTCCGTTTGTTCAACAGCTAACAAATGGTACATTGAGCTTTGGTCTTACACATACACAACGTCTTGAGGGTGCAGTCGTATGTGGCGTTGCAGGCCTCCTGATATTGGCTATTTTTGCCGCTCTAATCACTTGCTTCTGGAAGGTTTGGATGTGTACCTCCTCCTGCTTTCTATCACTACCCCTGGGATAATTGCCTCCTGCACCTCTGAAAATTTATTTGGGATAACTCTGGATTGGGTTTCGCTGTTGATCTGCATTCATTTCCTTTCATGTTTTTCTCCTGCTTTTCCATTCACGTTTCTGCGGTAGTTGCTGCATCGACATGTAACATCACACCACATAAAACACATTCTTCACGTGGGTTTGGCATATGTGGGTTCAGCCATATTTTGTTCAATTTGCAAATTAGTTTACCCCTGCTGGAAAGGCAGGGGAAATTGTCATCTTCATTTTCTGCGGGTTGCAGGCAGGCAACAAACCTCAGCTTCACAGAGGAATGGCTTTTTAGTATTCTTTCAGGTATCCTTGTGCCATTGTGTATTTCAATTGTGTATTTCAAAGACACATCAAAGATGTTGGTTCAATCAAATCATGTAGACTATGTGCTGTGGCATCTGGCTGATTTTTCGTTCGGTAGTGTCGGGCTTTAAGGGACCAATGCACCGGTTTCATTGGGTTCTGCATATCAAATCACGGGTTCCCAGGTTTTTGTTTGAAATCTTACTGTTGAATTGATTTGGGCCGCTAAAACGTTCGTATCTGCACGGCAACGTCTGCAGCTGTTTAACGCCCAAGACAAATTCGAAGCATGCGCAAGCTGCGAGGTTCAGCTCCTATTGCTCTATTATTGATCAGAATCATGAGTGCATTGTAAGTTCGCCGTTTTGACAGGCCGAGCTCACTGATTCACAGTTCTCTTGTAGGGTTTACAAATGCCGTGGATAAATGCAATGATAAAGATGGTGGTAGTGACGGATGAACCGACGAAACGCGGTTCTTCGTATGAGGAAACGGAAAACCCGGCTCTTGTTCAAATTTATGGGCAGGTTTTGTAGACGTTGATGCTCATGGCTGCCGACAGATGAGGCATAGCTATCACGCAATCCACCAGAGTTTAATAGGGGCTCTGCAAGGGCGGAGGGAAGTAGGGGGTTGCTGCAATATTTGGGACCTCCGCCCAGGGATGTGGATCCCTGATGCAATTACACTGAACCAGGGACCCTCGAAACAGGTGGAAGCTGGGGGCAGACTGACACACAGTAGCTGGTGAAGGGGAATGGGGAGTTTCCTCCTACCAGTTTGCCAGTGTAAGGAGATTCATTGGGCTGCGGGGTTAAATTCCATTGCGCCAGCGAGCATCAAAATCGTCATCCATTTCTTTTCCAATCAAAAAAAAATTTCCAATCAAAAATTTTTGATTGGAAAATTTTTGATTGGAAAAGCGAAACATCACCATTAGGCCCCATTTTGTAGTGATTCTGCACGAAAGAGGGCCCAGACCATTACATTGGGCATTTGCCGGATGCTGACGGTCAAGATGGCGAGCATCAGTGCACAGTAACAAATGTGCGGACATTCTACACATCTGATTCTGAATGCACATGCTCTGTATGCCTTGTGTTGGGGTATAATTCAGTCCATTCGGACCTGGGGCGTCGGGAATCAGCCGGCAGAGTCTGTTAGATCAAAACTAGGCGGGCCCGCGGTAATGGGGGGCAGTTCTGCCTCACTGAGGCAGCACATTACAAGGGGACTTCCGAAATATCGGATTTGGTTTTAACCTTGCCCCCGTTTTGAAACCCTTGGGTTGTGGTGCATCGACAGGCCCAAAAGTCGGGAAAGGTGGTGCTCTGTTTTGGTGGGCCATATTGTTTCGTGTCAACGTTTTGTTCGTGGGAATGGGAAAACGTTTCACTTCGCCGAATGCAGCCACTATGCATCAATCCGGACCCAACCTTTGTCTTTCCATGCGGACCCTGGACCAACAGTGGGCGTCCTCGGCTGTGTTGGCATCCCCCCGAGCAGGGGTCGTTTCAGGTAGGGAGTACCCCTGGGAGGCGTTGGGACAGGCCAGGGCATCATGGGCAGCTCGTTACTCCTATGGACTGTTTTCAGGCCGGCATGCTGTGGTCCACCCCCTGCACAGGTGGCCGCAAAGCGGCCCGTGACCCGCCTGCAGCTCCGCCGGAAGGAGGTCTAGTTTTTGCTATTTTTGCCACCCACGAATATGAACGTGCCAATTCTTGGCTGAATGATGACCCAACCCTGTCGCAAGGGCTCCTGGGGCTCGTTGGGGATCGCTCGTATTGCAATTTGATCCGACAGCCATTGTAGTTGGTCAGCAGAAGCTGCTGATCACGTCAAATAAGAAGGGGAGCGTGAACCCCCCAAAATGGTTAGGTCTAATAAGTCGCACCGAATCGAGCATTTGCACCGGCACAGGATGGCCGGGTCTATGATCGGGTAGAAGGTTTTCTTGAATGCAGCGCAAGGCAGCGCGGGGTCCGTATCATTTCTCCGTCTTCTCCTTCATCCTTGGCGTGATCCGCAAGCAGTGCGACCATAGTTGACGAGGCTGGTTCGCAGCCCTCCAATGCCAGTGGCAGCTGCGAGACAGTCGATGGCGCATATTTTCTTGGCAAGTTCCAGAGCCCCAACAGCATTGCCAGGCTCAGGAATGCAACCGACGCCGCCTCTCGAAACGGGAAACCTTCTTGTTTCTACATCGCATCAGGACCCCGCGTGCCCCCCTTCCCCCCAAAGCCGTAGTGTGAAACAGCTGTCAAGGCCCTTCGCATGCTTGCCAGCCACCTGCGTTGCTGCGCCCCAGAGAGAGGACACATTAATCCAAACAGGCAGACGATGTCCTCATCAACCTGCATCCCTTCTCCATGGCGTCCTTTCGCAAACATGTTTGTGTTCCGCTGCCGGCTTATCCTGCGTCTTCCTGGTCCCCGTGTCCCCCTCTCTCCTGTACAAGCCGCGTTGTCTGGCTACCGCCCAACTGGATTTGCCCTTTGGGGAAGCATCGGTCTAGACCTGCCTCTACCTCGAAGCCAAAGTTCTTCTTGGCTCCTTTGCTGCACATCCTGTAGCTGTCCCATGAGTGACACACATTTCCGTTTCTCGACCAGGAGTGCGGCTATTTTGCTCCGGAACCGCGTTCCTCGCAAATTCATGTCCCGGGTCTGGATTTCACGATCGTTGCCGATGAGCAAGAGCGTCTTAAGACACAGAGCAGGTTTGCATTCTGCACATACTTTCGTGAAGCATGCCTGGTACACGGTGAATTGTCGTGAGGTGTTGATACAACAACAAACAGGTGATCCTTTCCACTCCAAATCATGCGTGCGTCTGCCGCATTTGGAGAGAGTTAGGGCTGTCAGCACGGACATCATTTGAGTCCAGTTTAGGTGTGAAAAGCGGAGGCGACTGTTTCTACGAAATCTTCCCAATAGGCCACATATGGACACCAACCCGCAAACACACAGCTTGTTTGCAAAGGGCTCCTGCTGCATGAACACCCTCTTGCAGGACCCTGAGAGCAGCAACAGGACGCCGGACGTCCTTTTCTCACGCAGATTGATGTCCTGATGACCCCCTCTCCCTCCTTTCTCGAGCAGCGCCTTGTACGAGTTGCTCCTGCTCATAACAGCACTCAAAGTGCCCTCATTTATGTTCAAGATGGAGTGCGTTTGTGGGCAAGTGGACGTCTGTGTCGTTTCCAAGTCATGTTTTCCAGCATCATGACCAGCGAAGATGTCCCATTCAAAGATGTCGATAATTCTTTGGGCCATCAGATGTCTAAGCTACCCCCCAGTGTCAACGGCCAGGTGGAGCAGTTCAACAGGGAGCGCATCAATCCAGCCGGGTCTCAGGGTGCACTGTGATTTCTTGCGTACAAGACGGAGTGTTTTCGCCCAAATTCTACCCCCGCTGAACTCTAAATGTCGGATAATGCTGTTGGTGGCAAGCTTGGGATTCAGTCCTGCTGCAGTTTGCAGCAGGCTGCCAAGAGACCCTGTTCGTCACGCAAAGCAGGATCGTCCAGGGCATGCGAAGTGGTGGGCTTTGATCTGTCTGGTCCGAAGTGGACATGCCGTGTTTACCTATCAAATACATCGCCTACAAGCAGTGCATTCCCTTGCATGTCGCGACTTCATGTCTGACATTGGGATCGTTGACAACACCTCCAGGTGCGACATGAAATGCAAGCACTGTTGCACTGTTGTCGCTGCCACGGTTGTCTCCTCGTCACACAGGGCAAATCTTGCGTAGCAGCTCAGAAGTTACCAGAAGGCTCACTGCTGGCGACAACAACCTGAGGCTCGATGTACCTCAGCTGTCCTCCTCCAAATTTGCACTGATGCACGACAACTTGCCCCTACCACTTCACCTTTTGACATGGGATGCTGATCTACGACCAGAATTTGGATTTTGGGGAGCGATGCCTGCGTTGCACACGCCTTCCCAATCCCAATGCCTTTGAATCTAGCGCAATTTCTCCCTGTTTCTTGTTGTGCGTTGTATCTCTGTGCGCCATATCGGTAGATAACCGCTCCCCAGCATCTCTGTGCCGCGTATGGGCCCAAGCTCTGACACTCGAGGGCATTGTAATTTGCAATTTCGCACCGCCTGACATGACCCGCACATATGCTGAGTAGGAGCGCGTGCGCGGCTTCTCAGGATCCTCAGGATTCCCATTTCGTTGTTCTTTGCTGTCTTGGCTGACAAGATACAGCCGATGATGTGGTGGAGCACAGCCATCTGCTAACGGGCCATGACGTGTGGCTTTTTGCGCTGTAACCCAAACGTCTACCAAGGGCCAGTTCCTGCATTTACCAACACGTCCATTCACAAGTGAAAAAACAAAGCGAACCCAAAGCCGTGTCATGCAAGCGTTGCCCACCATCAGAATTAAGCTGCAGATCAAAATGGTGTCTTGGAGATTTCTGTCACAAGTAAATCATACTGATCAAGAGGATTTTTTGCCTGGGATCAAGTATGTGCCCAGCCAGTGGGTGGGGTCGCCCAAAGCAGCAGTAGGTGCCATAGCAGGTGTATTGTGAAGTGGTGTGCCCCCTCTTCGGAGGAACTAAATGACAGTCAAGTGTATTTGCACCTCCGCACCAAGGAACCAAAAGGATGCCAAGTGCTTAGGAGAATACACGGAAACCCTGGACCTGGACGGCGTCAAGGTTCTTTGCGATGAAACTATGATTTCCAGGTTGTGGGGTGGGGTGAGTGCATGTGTGCTTGATCACTGCCCCAATCACTTGCCTGATGACCGCTCCTCAGAATGGTCAATTTCCCCCATCCTGGGGGACAGGTACCCACAGTCAGCCTCTGACCTTTTCCCATGCACCCATGTTGGCCGCCTGGCCAAACAATTGTTTTTTGCAAACGGAATTGTAATGTACAAATGAAGGAATCATGCAGTATTCCTCCATGGCTTCTGCTTGGCGCAGGTATCAGGCACGTGCATGGCTAAATACGCCTCAAGAGCCACATAGCGTTTAGCTGTTCGAGTTGGAGTCAGTTGTGGATAGGGGCCGTCAAACAGCTGTTAGTTCATTTTATAGCTTGGTGTAAATCAGTGTCTCCTCTGTTTCACGAGAGACGAGCATGTGGGCCGGCTTTCACAGTGCATTGCTGATCCCCCCAAGCCCTCCACAATACCATCATTTGCCATCATCGACCGCTGGAGCCCACAATCCTAATCATTCCCTGTCAGCCCTCACTAATCCATCGAAACATAGTGTTGTCACCCAGGGTGCCTGAGTAGTTCAGTTTTTTCAGCACACAAGTTTGTCAATGTGTGTCGTGTTTCCTTGATTTCAATCCCCCTGTCGAATCCGGGAGTAACCTACATGGCAACCCCCTGAATCCCACGCCCAAAATTGGCTGGAGGTGAACCATTTTGTTGAGCAGTAGTCTGGGGCACCGCAGGATGAATGAGCAGCCCAGCACAGATTCGTCACATGCTTCCTGGTGGATGACCGCAGGCAGGCAGGCAGGCGTACCAGCCAAAATGTGCAATGCTAGAGACCAGCTCAGTGGAGGAAAAAAGATACAGAATAATCTGCTCATGTGAAGGGGTGCTGTTGCATGAGTCGGGGACATGGTTGATAGCTGTGCCTGCTTATTATTCCCGCGCCATAGACACCAATAGTTCCTGTTGCTGCGCCACACTGCAGATCTTCAGCAAACAAATTACCGGTCCTTGTTGATTTCTGACCAATATTATGCTGTCATGGATTCTCTTGAGCATGAAACTTACAAGTTTTGTCAGGTACAGCAGTTGGGAATCGCAGCCAGTTGGCTAGACACAAGCAGAACGAGAACAAGGAAGGAGCAGTGCTGGGGTCACAAGAGAAAAACAGATGAGCCCGATCAGAAAGGCAGGAAGGGTCTGAGTGCTGAGGTAAGGAAAGCACAAGGTCATGATGCACAAGGTTGCAGCATGGTAGGTGTTGATTATGTTCTGTATTTTTGTAAAATGCGATGGCCCTCAAAAAGGGACCCCGCGTGAAGGTGGTGTCGGCGGTGGCGGTGGCGGTGACTCAAAATTACCATAGGGACCCACCATGGCGAGCGATCAAACTGTAGCACAACTCAAAAGGGAGGTTTGCAAACTGAAAGATAAGGTGTGTCATATCACAAACATGTCTGCCTGGTGGAGCGAGTGGCAAGGGGCATAACGACTGGTCTGTAGCTCATAAGTTTTTGTGTTGAAACTGCTCTTATGGGTACTGATGCTTAAAATCAACGCAGCACAGTGTTGCGCCCACATCCCATGGCAATTTTGCTCTACTTTTTCCCCCAATTGATCACTTGCCCCCAAAGTGGCAAAGCAATTTGAAGTGCAACCATTTTGGAGATTCTCTTGCACTAAGATTTTGTATTTATGGTTTCAACCAAACTTGCACATCATTGAATGATTCCCGAGATATTGAAGCTTTGAACATTTTATGCAACAATGGGCTCCCATTTGAGGTGCACAATGAAGGTTCGTGGTTGTGCAATAATCGTCTCATGCAATCAAGGACTCTAAGGTTGGATAATTTGATTTTTTCAAACTCCAGAACAAGTAATTTTGTTCGTAAGATGTTGCATGAGTAGCGGGTAATAAATCACCAAGTAATGCCCCATTTGTGGTTCCTTTGCGGTGCTACGCAGGCACCATCGGTTGAAGCATGCTGTAGCATCGCTTTTTGGGGCCTGTTGGTGGAGTTTGAGGCATGCTGCATCATGCTGTAGCAGATTGAAAATGGGTTTGCAATTTTCTGGGAAAAAATGTCGGACCAAAATATCGATCCCATCGTTGAGCAGGCAGGGGTGGCCAGTAGTCTAGTGGTTAAGTGGTGGATCTGCTGAGAGGTATGTGGTTCAATTCCTAGGATTGGCATTTGGCGGCAACCCTTGCAGAGACAAGGGCGCAAGGTGCGGCCTTACTTCCTTTTTTTCCTTTTGCTATGCTGTGCTTTGACGAATCATTGTTTGTCATTTCATTTTGTTTCCTGGTGTTTACCATTGAACCCACCGAGGAGTGCCCGTTCGGGACGATTCTTAGGATCGAACTCTGGGAGTTCAAGCTTCATTTCCGCTGGAGCAATAGGTTTCTTATGTTTCCCACCCCCCGTAGATTCATCACGAAAGGGTCGACTCACCAGGCAGGCCAATGAAGTTAGTCCGAACCTGCCATACTCCTCAGGAGGTATCTTCAACCTTGCAAGTTGGAGGCATTGTTCTGCGGCGAGGATGAAACGGACTAGGACACATGACAGGTGGCAGGGGTATCCTAGAGCTGTGCAGGCCCTTAGCAAGTTTAACCAGGCTTGGCGTTGGAGAGTAGGTGGAGGCCCGGGTCAAAAGCTAAGTGATACCCAGTTTCGCCCTGACGGCCTAAGACAGTGCAATGATCTCAAGATCACTAGTACCGTGACTGCCTCCCACAATCCTGGCGAGGACCTCTATGCTCTTCTTCATGACTCTAGACTCTGTGTCCTCCGTGGACGTCAATGCACGGCCGCTCACTGAGGATGGTCGTCCTCCCTGCTCTGGGCGTACATGTGTACGTTCTGGATAGACCATTCTTGGCCCCGTGGAATAACTCGGGTCTAGGTGACAGCAAGCTGTTGTAGCTCCCGTGAACCATGAACCATAGGACTCCTTCTCAGACTTAGGCTCAGGTCTTATAGTTTCAATAAGGCATGATTCGTCCCCAACGCCACAATGGTATTGTAGTACTCGGGATGGCATACCCATTCATCCAACGCTTCTAGGAATCCTTCATCGCATTCCAAACTTGTGGAGAAGGAGGTGAGACGAACGCGCCATAGACTCCGCCAATCGTCGGCAGAGAGGGTTGTGCAGCCCGCTATTGGCTAGTTAAGCCCGGTGGTTCACCTTGTAACATATCCAGCTTCACGTTCAACAAGAAGTCCGAGTCTTTCATCTTCTCTCACCCTTTCGTTTGTTGAATCTCGCGGAGACTCAGCACGGGTATGCGCGTCTTGCTTTGTGAAAAGCAACCTCCAAGTTAACTATACAGATAGGATAAGTCTTGGCACGCGGTGTCACACTCATAATGAAAAGTTCAAGATTGCTTTGTTGCTGTGCTTCGCGTTGTGCTCAACGTAGCTCCGAGGTCAACCTCTCCTACCAGAAAGATATTGTGTTTGTTGTTGTTTTTGCAAATGAACTCGTGCAGCTTTTGCTCTCACCATCCACCAGCACAACAATAGGATCAAATGAATGTAATCCAACACAAAAGGGTTGCACAAAGATAGTAAAGACATACATACAAAGCTTCAGTGATTTATAAACAAAAGTCAATGGTTTTAGTATGAAAATTGACAACAATCAGGCAACGTAAACTGAAATCAGCACTTGATGTGCATTGTTTTGTGAGAAATAGAGTTGGTTAGGAATATGGAGCAATCTGGCACAATAAGTAGATGGAACTATAGAATATCTAGGTTCTGAGGTGCGAGACCACTCGGCGTAACCTTTAGGGAAAAGGGCATGAAGTGCCAACTTTATTTCGGTACATGCCTCCATGAAAGAAGATACCTCCGCTCCATAGAGTGGTAGGGGTGAACTTCATGGGAGGCTAGGGTTCTTACCCTAGTGACTTTAAAATTTGTGCTTAATGCTTCCAAAAAGAATAAAAAAGAGTTGAAATATTAGTCTAAGATACTTTTCAAAAAATGGGGGGGGGGCTTGGCCTGGATCAAGTACCCCAAAAAAGACGTGGCTAGTGACTTTTTCTTGCTGACAATCTCTAAGTCAATAAAACATAGCAAACAATGTACAATGGTAGATGTCTACCCTTTCCGTTACTTAGAACCTCAACACCCAACTCACCACCAAACTACAGGCCATTCACAATTCCCCCTTTACCGTTGTACACTCCGGCTTCCATGTTTGAGTCTTATTATGTCACATGAAGCGGCCAGAATTTAGACGAAAAAGATAGCCGGGACGTGGCACTACTCCCACACACCTTGGATAAGATGTCCAAAGCTGTCTCAAAAACTGAACATTCTTGGTTGACAAACTTGCATCAGATGGGGCCTTTGCGATGCAAACACAAAAGCACCTTGCATCTTGCCCTATCTGCCTTGGTACAACTACTTATGCAAGCCAGCTATGAAGGTGGTCCTTAGTTGCGTCGGTGTTTTTTCTCTTTCTAACTCAACACATACAACAAAACACCGCCCCAACGCCCATACAATACACAATCACCCAAAAGCATACTTGTTTTTGACAAACCAAGTGAAACATTGCCCCACTTTATTCTTGGGATGGAAATCCGCTTGCAATCATCTTTTACACCCTCGGGCATGGTACAGGTTTTGCAGGTAGGAAGTCTTTGAAAAAGAGTAACCTGTTTGATTTTCAGCAGGTTCTTTTCCCGGGCGAACGATTTTAATACCTGTTACTTTTTTCGCAAATGGAAAAAGTCTCCTATTTTAGAATGTATCATGCATTATTGTACCCACGCTAACTAAAGACCATAATTCTTCATCAACTCAAAACAATCTGCAGAGACATCATGCAGCAAGAGATTGAAAAAAGATTCAATGACCATCTCAACCACCCTAGCACCCCGCGGATTGAGGGGATGCATAGTGCCAAAAAAAAATTTGGCTCTCACCTTGCCCAATGGTGGTTTCTTCCTCTCACAAAGGGTAAACAATGACCCTCACCTTACTCAAGAATGGTGTCCCATTTGTTTCATTGCCTGTATGCATTACATGTGCATGCCAAACACACCTTCATGCTTGCATCTGCAACTTGATATTTCATAGTTTTTTGCTGCACACCCACGTGCCTGTTGTTAATGGCACCTGCATTGCACTTTTTTTGGGGAAAAAATTGACACTCGAAACGGGGCCCTGCACTGGGCCTCCAGTGGGGAAAACACAGAACAATATGCATGGCGTGCACATCACTACCGGGACACCTGTGCACTCCAAGGCAAGTGGAGGGGGGTCATCCTGTGTATGTGGTCCGCTTATCCAGTTTCTAGAGGTGGATGATTGTCTGACAGGGGCAATGTACCAATGCACCAAAGCACAGGTTGAGTCAAGCAGGGGGTCTTGGGTGCATTAAGTGATTAGGACGGCAAAGAGTCTCATTCAAGACTTGGGAATCGGGCATGACCCATTACCTTGCGGTCAAATTGGAGCCAGTTGGACATTTTGCCATCTGCAGCTTGCGCCCGTGTGCATCATTTCAGGATTCAGGCAGCAACAGATGGAGTTCTGGGCATGACTTTCAATTGTGTTTCTCATTGAGACAGAAGCTTTTTCTAGCATGGGTCAGGGTCCCACCCACCCCATGCTACTGCACAGGCTATTCAGGGTTGACAAACATAATCCCAGTTTGCCAGAGAAATAGAAAGCATTGACACAGGGTAGGTATGTACATTGTACACTGTTTCACGGCTTTCAGACACCAGAGTATCACCAACTCAGACCTGCAAGAAGTGGATTGAGTGTCAACCTCACGATACAAGCTGGGTGCTGCCTTTCATGGGGATATCTGCAAAGGCAAACTTCGCGTTCTAGAACTCTGGCTTCCGGAACACTTATGACACCGTAACAAACAGTATGAGGCTGACTGGCACTGTGCTGCCCACCCCAAAGAGGAGGTTCTGGGTTGCGCATGTACCTGCCGTTACTTCCCAGCTTAACAGCCACCAGATCTGAGCCTTAGCCCCCCCCGAGGCCCTCTGTCTAAGCACTGTTATCTGAACCTTGCTCCGCTGGGCAGCACCCTGTCGCCTCTGAGATGGGGTGCCAACCTTAGGGGGTCCTAAGGGGAAGGGGTGTCCAAACGCAAGCACGGGCCGTGGTGGTCCCCGCGCCCCCTCTGCACATACATCAGTCGGCGATCCAGCGGTGCAGCCTCCCTTCCCCTGCTGCCTCTCTACCCCCCAGACCCCCCGCGCTCTCTAGCGATGCCTGTTGTAGTGGGCTTGCCAAGGAGAGCACAATATGTATATGTGCGTGTTTGTATATATGTATGTGTGTGTGTGTGTGTGTATGAAGGTGTACAATGTCTAGTTACTCTACTGCATTCCCTCCCTCTCCTCCTGATACATAGAGCCGGGACCCTGTGGGTAGCTGGGAGCTGGTTCTCCCTTTCTTGCAGTGCCAGTGGCAGTGGGGTTACCAATGAGTGCAGTGTATGTATGTATGTTGTTACATGTATATTTGGGTGTGATGCAATCTATACTACACAGCCCCTGCCCACTTCACACTCCATGTAGTGGGAGTGGTGGTAGAGTTACCGAGGAAACCTAAGATGTAATGTCTTCCTTTACTTTACAGCCCCTACCCTCCACACCTGCCCCTTCCCATGGCTCCCCCACCACCCCTAAACACGCACCTTAGTATAGCACACAGCACAGACAGCCAGGCTGAGTGGCCTGTGCGTCCACCAGCACATACACGTACGCACTAGGAGGCAGTGTGTGCCCCGCCCGCAGACATGGCTGCCAGGTGAGTGAGGTGCGCCTGAGCCCGGCTTCCCTGGAGGGGCAACCCCATGGGCCCATAAGGCCCTCTTCGGACTGGGAAAGACAGCCCAAAGCCCAAAGCCCTCTGTCTAAGCATCGCCCAAGTTCCAAAAAATCACGGTCCCCAGGGGGTGGGGCTGAGACAAAGCGGTTCTTCGCAGGGGGGAGGTGTAGGAATGTGTTTGTGTTCAACAATGCCTGGAAGGATCATGATAGCCAGATCATGATCAGGCTCGCATGATCTGGGGGCAAACCCCCCAACACAAAATAACATAGGGATTGGGATTGTCCAGTGACGAAAGCCTTGGGTTGGCGGACCAAATGCAGGTGCTATTGGACAAACAAACTATCTCATGCAGCTTAGATGCTTCAGTATCCAGCCAATCAACAAGTGATATTGGTGCCATCTTTGAAATGACTGCTACAGTGGGGGATTTCTAGCACCTCCGTGCCAAACATCCGCCACTATCCCGTGCTGATGTTGCAGCAGGTCCTTAGAGCGGGGCAAGGGGCAGGGGCGGAGGGTTGGAAGTCTAACGGAAGGATCATTCTCCAACAGCAAAGAGGACCAACTGATGGCATTTCCAAGCATGGTACCCCCACCGAATCTAGAGCGTGAGAGCTCTGTAAGAAGCTCTGTAGCGCTGGCGAATTTTGCTTTTTGCTGACCAGCAGAATAGGCATTCTGGGGGCAGGGACCATGGTCAAGTGGTGTCTGCGAAGCACAGTGCAAAGGAGGGATACAGGGAAAGTGGTCCGCAGGGTAGAAAAGGTGATTCGGTCAAAAGGAGATTAGGCACGTATCTTGCAGAAGGTTGGCCGTGAACGGGATCATCAACGAGGCATGCACCCCAAATCCAACCAATTGTGCCTACTGCATCACACTGATGCGGCATCGTTTGGATGTCCAGTTTTGCCTTGCTTGGACACGTTGTCGCCCAATCTTGGCATGGCGTTGCCCCGTTTCCCCCGTTTTGGGTGTTTCTAAATTATGTATTCTGTGGCATATTGCTGAAATAAACCGAGACCTATACACCATTCGTGAGCCGTCACCGTCTGCCCTGTGTCTTGCTTGACCCCAGGCTGGACCGGGGGGGGGGGGGGGGCTATGGGGCCCCTTTCTCAACCCCCTGGCTGGGGGGGATGCAGGGGGGGGGTATGCAAAAGTGCCCTTTCCAACATTATTAGGCCAAAAATCTTCCATGAATTTTGGTGGATGTTTGGTAGGGGATCCAGAAGGAGGATCTTTCGGCAGGTCCTTTGTAAAAAACCTTTTTTGCCTGCAATGTATCACACAGGGGTCACAGTGGGGCAGGCCTCGACCTTGTGTGCGACCTCCCACAGCCCCACTGGAGTTTTGACACATAGTGCCATCAGTGCTGAAGTTGCGTTCCATGCTTACGGCAGGGCGTAACTTTTCAGTTACGCCCGCTTGTGTTTACTCCAACTTCTCCGGAAGTGTAGTGTGTAAACATCCAGAAAAACGAATCTGACGTAATGCCATGGCTCAACTTTGGTGTTCTACATTCAAGGGCGAGCCCAATTGGGATGCATGCAGGCTTCATGATGAAGGGCACTGCTTTCAGTTTCTTTGATGTGAAAAATTCTTCTGTGTCATTTTGCATAGCCAGGACGCTTGCTCTGTGTTCTGCTCTGCTTGTCCTACAAGCCTGCAACTGACCCCTAATCCGAGGGTTGCTAGCACAGAGATAGGGACTAACCTCCTCTACCCCATCTTTCTCCAACCTCTTGACCACTTCCCCCACCCATACTCCCTAACCTCCCCATGACAGAGCCTCCCTTCCCCCTCTTGCAGATAACCCCCCCAGGTTTCAACAGATAGTTTGGGGGTGGGTCACAGCCGGACCGGGTTCAGCCCCCCCCCCCCCCCCCCTCCCGCTCCCCCTTTGACAGGGATCAGAGGATCGAAGACCAAGCTCACCACAACAGTCGCGCAGAGCCTCCAATGAGTCAACCAGCAGGTGTCCCTCTGCGGATGATTCGCAAGCACCCAGAGTTCCTGTACCACCCTTTAGTACCCCCTGCAAATCTTCTTCCTGCCACCGCAGCTCCCCATCCAAGAAAACATGTTTCCACAAATTTGGTTGGATGAAGCAATTTTTTCAGACCAGGAAATCGGGGGCTGCATCCCCGGAAAAAAATTTCGTCCACCACCCCCGTAATGTTACACAACACTCCATCACCAACTAGATTCACCCGATCAGCGCATGCGTGCGACGTAGATTCTCCTGGATCCTACCGAAATTCAGCTGCTTGAGCAACTGCAAATTTGCACAAGCAGACCTTTAGAGATAGGGAATGCATCGTGTGCGAGTGCATGTATATCTCCTGGGGACAGTGATACAGCAACAGCGGTTCAATGTGCAATTTTTTTTTGACTTGCTGCTTCGCACAATCGCATGAAAATACAACCAGCTCAGGGGGGGGGGGGGTACATATGGGGATATGCATGCTTTTTGAAGTCTGCATGATGGGGCTTTGCAGAGAGCCATTCATTGCAGCATACACTGCCTCCACTTCCCGTTTCCCAACGTCCAAATAGTGGTGTCGAAAATTGGCACAGCATCGCAGCAAAGCTGCTCAGCTCGTCCCAATATGCAATGCGGTTTGGAGAATTCACTCCGTTCAGACAAGCGATGTAAGATGGAACAAATCCCAGTGAACCAATATGCTCTGCCCTCCGGACAGCAACTCAAAGAGGGCCTTGAGGTGCGGATACACGGCCACATGATGTGCATGGAGACTTGCCAGTCAACGGGCAGGATCTGCCCAACAGAGCAAAATCCTAAGCTGGGCCACAGACAAAGCACACTGCTCCAGGAAAGGCTGCAGTGGAATCAAAACCGCTCCTGTGATGGATGGCACTTGGGGACCTAAGCGACGCTCTAAGAGTGGTGCTGAGGCACTGTTGGGACCAGAGTCACCCCCCCAGTGGGCCATTGTTGTTAAATTGGCTGCACATTTTTAGACGACTTTACTGTGAAAGCTGATGACAGTTGATGTTTGCTGGCTTGTCTTGTACACAGATGCGAGAAGGCCAAGACACCGATGCCCTGCGATAGGCCCTTGATGCTTTCCTGGCGCGCGCTTTGGGGTGGGGAGTTTGGAAAAGCGGTTCCCCCCCGATGCCACGTCCATTTCTCAGGCCTGTGCTTTGGGTCGTCCGTACATTATGTTGGAGTCAGGGAGCCCAGAAGGCACAACCCCAAAAACAGGGTTGCGACCTCCCACCCGACACATTGGCCAATTGTGTCATGCGGGCGCCATGTGCAACCAAGTGGCTACCTTACCCTCCCCTTGAAATCTCCCCCCCAATGTCGTGACTGCCCCCCCCCCCCCCCCGTGGGGGGGCATTGCACCACACAACGGTAACACTAAACTGCAGCAGTTCCAGTGTAACCTAAAGAAAGATTTTCTTCGGCGCCTAGTATTCCTATGCTTTTTGGGCCAGGTGATGGTCCCCTCTCGCCAGGCAGCCTGGCACCAGCTCATTTGCCATCCCCCTGTGAACACCCATTGATCTGCACACTATCCAGAGGACGGTGTGGAAGCGAGGAGCCTGGAATCCCTTTGAGCGAGTGTGGTCGTCGAATGCTGCGTTCATGGGGAACGCGAATCGGGGGCACTGGTTTACCCGTTGCAGGGTGTTGAGGGGGTGTAGGCTTCGGTGCAGTATCCTGTGATACAAACGAGGGGGCAAACACAGGGTGTTGGAAGATTACTAGCAGGCGAAACTCGGGGATACTGTGTACTGTGAGAGTTCTCCGATGTTTTGTGGAAAAATGGGGACAACTTTGTGCGAAAAGCCCAAAAAACCACTTTTCGTTGGCCTTTGGGGGGGGGTTGGGGGGGTGCACTGAGCAACATGCCTGAGGAAAAATGGGGGGAAATGGGGGGAAACGGGGGGAAATGGGGGAAAATGGGGAAAATGGGTCCCACTGTAAGAGTTATCTAATGTTTTGTTGAAAAATGGGGACAACATTGCGTGAAAAGCCCCCAAAACAACTTTTTGTTGGCCTTGGGGGGTGGGGTGGGGGTAGTTTTCCCGCAACAAGGGAGGTCAGGTTGGAGGGTGGGCCTGTGTTCTGAGTGTGTGTTCGTCAGGGAGTCGGCTATTTCAACGGCATTACCTGCTCATTTCCAGAAGCGGGTAATTCGGGGGCCTGCCATGTAACCAAATGGTGGTTGTTGGACACAGCCATCAGCAGCCCTGCACCGCGGAATCAAAAACTTTCTGGGGCATTGCAGCGGGGGATGTATGCCCTTTCCATTCTCACAGTGAAACACATGGACAAATCAACACCAAGGACATAATTTCAGCAAACTGGGCTGCAGTGCACATGTGAATGCAAACGAGCATAGAATGACCTGATGTTCAACTGGTTCTGACGTGAAACCCTTCTTTCTGCGATACACCATCCTAAAGCCCTGTTTGTGCTGCCCTTGGGAGTTGGGCTTCGGTGCTGCCTTGGGCTTGGGCGCCGGCTTAGGCTTCAGCTTAGGCTTCGGCATGGGGGGGTCTGTAGTTCAGTTCTAGACACCAACCCCCGCGGCGTGGGCGGGGGGGTCGGGGAGGGGGAGAGGGTGGGGGTGGGGTGGGGGGGGGTGTCGAAAATTGTTCTCCATTTTGTGGGCATTTTTGAATTCCCCATTTCATTCTGAGCATTTTGAATATACACTATTGGGGTGAAATTTGGTTTTACCACTCACAACAAATGAAAAACAGTACCATATTCCAACCGATGTACCTAGATGTACCTGTGAATCAACAAAGGCTTCCCGGCCAGCAGAAGAAGACACGTGGCACGGCATTCCCTAACTCATTGTGAGCATTTTGAACGTAAACAAGTGGGGGGGAATCAAGTGTTTTGCAAATTTTCCGGGCTCAAAAAAATTTCCGGGCACCGCTAGCACCCAAGTTGCCGGTTTTAACCAAGTACTGACTAGTATGGGTTGGGGGGGGGGGGGGTCACAGGTAAGCGCCCCCCGTGGGCTTGGGTTCTGGGACATTAAATTGCTTGGGGATTGCATCATCGTGGTGCCCCGTGTAAAGAACAGTTTGTTATTGAAAACGTGTGCCAAGCCCCGGACATCAGAGCACCGGAAAAAGACATTGTCACTAGCAGTGTACGTGGGAATGTCTGTAGTCAAGAATGAAGAATGGAAGAAGTGGTAGAAAAGTAGATGTGTCCTTGCAAATGCGTCAAATTCTGTCCCCTGTTGCCTCAATTCTATTGTGTCTGGCAAGGCACCTCGAAGACAGACCAGTGATGTGGAGGCTGAAACTGCTATGGGGAAGTCATACACTATAAGCTGGCCAAATTTTGCCCACCGTGGTGCAAACACCACTCCGGGCACCACACCGTGGCCCAAAACGGCGCTTTCAGGCACCAATAAGCACCACTAGGAGGCCTAGTTTGTGCTGCATGGCTCCCCATGGGTTTCTACATACTCCATTGTCACCAATTGATCACCCAACACCAGCCCAAGGGTCCCCAGGGGTTGTCACAGGTCACCCAGAAATCGCGATTTCCACCAACCAGCCTACAAACGGCTAAGTCCTCACCTGTGGCGCCCCATAGGGGGACGGATCTTGGAAATCTGGACATCCGCCATTCGTTAGGGGGTCCATGTAGGAGCAAAAATTTCTCGAGGAAATAATAATGAGAGTGATGGTGCATCACAATATGTGCAAGATGCTTTCAAAATCCCAGATTGTTGCACCAGGCCGTTGAAAAATGAAGAGGATGGGGAAATGGCGGATGGAAGGTGTAAAGACGTGCAATGCGCCCCCCAACAGACGTGCAAGTGTATACTGTTGAACTCCTCCTCCACGCTTCCCAGACTGGCAACAGCACTCAAAATGTACAAGCATGCACATGCTCTTCATTCAGGCCCCTCATCCCCTTGCTTCTCGCCATGCACCGCGAATGAATTATACATGTGTACTTGTTACGATAGAAGCAAACCACTCAAGCCAACACCACCCGCCTATACATTGTACACTCTGTTCCGGAGTGCTTGAGAAACAAAACTTCATGTTCCTACCGTTTGCCACGTTGGTTGTCACACTCTCCAATGTCCTTCCCCAAGGAGTACAACCAAATATGGATCGGGAGTAGCCCAGGGTATGGGATGGGTATCAGGGCTGTTCCAGACAGTGAAGGAATGAGTTGCCTACTGACCCGTGGAGACCAAATCCCGTGGCTGCAACAAATGGGGAACCTCCGGAAAGTGGTGGTGGCCATGCAACACCTTGTTTGAGGAGTGCGCTGGTGCAATCCAGTGCAGACTGTGCATGGTGTGGACCCCGGAACGCAGATGTGCAAGAGCACGGGGCAAGGGTAGCAACAGTCCCATAAGCAGAAGCAGCACAAGTGGCAGCAGCAGCAGCAGCAGCAGCAGCAGCAGCAGCAGCAGCAGCACGGCAGGATAAATGCCTAAGCCGCAAGCAGGTAATACAGCCAGGCAGCGTTTTAGGGGGGCAGCCACAATAACATGAAGGGTGGGGACCTGCAGGTCCCCTCTGCCCCCCGCCACCCCCAACAAAACAGACACCTGCGCCATCCCCACAGCTGATCGGTGCCCTCTTTGCCCCATCCCGCACTGCACGCAGTCACACCGGGTCGTGTGTCGGCACCGGGTCGTGTGTCGGTGCGGCTGGCGCTAGCTTGGCAAAAAGCGGACCGTCTTGAAGTTTGCGATCGGCTTCGTGCCCGTTCCGGTTTAAGCTCTCTTCACACAGCGTTGCACGGCGGCATCCTGCACTGTGCGTTCGGCGTGCCTGTGCAATTGAAGCAAGCATCAAGCTCGTTGGGAGGGAAGTGGAAGGAAAGCGGCAGGAAATGCTCCAAAAGCTATGCAGCTTAGGGCATGACCCAGTTGCAACCAAAGAACCATGAATGCTAACAGCCTAACACCGCCCATCCCCGCAGCATTTATTGATGCAGCACGAACCTCGATGTGGACAATCAAAAACGACATGCAGTGCGAACAAGACCACCAGTGAGCGTGCAGGAAGGCAACCGAGTGAGGTGCATGCGAAGGGAGCATCGTATTGTGGTAAGAAGCCATGTGGTTGAATAGGCTGGAAACAGCCACGGTTTCGTGCACCATCACCTGAGCTGCTGCAGCCTTGGCAAGAAACACGGGAAATATGCCATAAAAACTGAGTAAATGGGGTGGGGGGTGGGGGGACGTAGAAATACAGCAACAAAACGGCGGAAAATCTGGTTTTCTCGTCATGGTGTATGTGCCAAAAAAATCTGTTTTTTCTCCTCCAACATGCACATTCATCTGTTGACACCATTGCTCTCTTCAGAGACAGCATTGCACCCTCCTACTATGCTTCAGGAAAAAGGCATTCCTCCCTTGGCAAGAAGTAGCAAGAAGTAGCAGAACCCAATACTACTTCCAAGGATCCAACTTGTACCCTAGATGGTTGTGGTAATTTGCTCCGGTTGGGGTGTGAACTTCACGTCACACACTGCGAGTGTACCCCCCTTACTCCCCTGCCGCCCCCCAACCCAAAACTAATGGGTGTCAACACCAGGGCGGCGGGGTCCTGGGGTCTAGGTTGATCGGTGTGTGAGTCGGCAGGCTTGTCCATGTTGTCCAGTGTGCGTCAGGGGATGAGTCCTGTATACTGGCTGCATTGCTCACGGCTGTGCAGGGGGGGCAGGGGAGTATTGGTCAGGATTGAGATCGGTGTTCTCTCCCTGTGTGATCCTGTCCGGCACCAAAGGCCAGGGCTGTTGGGTGTGACAGCTTTGCCAGGAGCCCAGCAATTGCCACTCTGGCTCTGGTGAAAGTGACACATCCCAAACACCTCCCAGGCTAGCACCACCCATAACAGACCAACCCCAGCCTGCTCAATAGGACCTCGCTCTAAATGACTCCCAACCCCTCTAGATGAACCCATCCCATCTCTATGTCGCCCGAACCCCGGGGGGGATGAAAATTTTTTTGAAACTGGGTGGTATGTCTTTTTTCGGAGCAGACCTCGGTATGGGTGGGGATGGGGGGGGCTTCCGAAGAAAAATTGTTCTTACAGAAAAAACAAAATTGCCCCCCATGTCACATGGAATCATGGTTTTCCAACTACACACCATGCCCTTTTGCAACGTTTTTCATGGCTTTGTTTTGCAACCAAAGGTGCTAGACAACGTCTTTTTATAGACCCCAACATATATACCCGAAATGACCCCATTGTTGCATTGATCATTTTGAACACGCATATGTGGGGTTTTTGAAAAAACATTTACCCTCTGGGGGGTCCGATCCTAGCAGAATGAGGCAGTAAAGTAGGCTGGTAAGCAAGGAGAGAGGGCATTTTTGCAACCAGTTCTCACCCCATTGGCAATGGGCCCACCATCCTGATAAGATTGGGGCATATCCTGCACTGGGTCGCAAGGCCCAAACATACCTCCCCAGGATACATCGCGCATGTTTTTTAGAGAGGGGCAATACTGCCGCCCTGATCCAGAGGCTGACCAGGGAACTCCAACCCTGTCCTTTAGGGAAAACCCTTGCATTGGGACCGGAGAAAACCAGTTGCTTGCCTAACCACGGTATCTCAGGTACAGGCTCTAGCACACTTTTAATACTTATAATGGCGCCTGCCCTCCAGAGGGAGGGCTTCGCTTAAGGCCCCAGCGGCCGTGCGAACACGATTTTTACCGTAGCCCACCAGGGGTCAGGGGGGAAAATTCATGTGTTGCATGCATATTTAGATTCCCGATAAAATTCCGAGCATTTTGAGTATACGAACATGAGGTAAAAACGAAAAATAAAAAAAATCCAGCACCTTTGGCACCAGCTTTGGGCCAAATCTGGACCGGACCTGCTCAACGTTTTGGATATCCTGGGGGGCTGGGGGCTCGGGGGGTGGGGGTGTTGGTGTCGGGATCTGAGCCCAAACGCCCCCCATGCATGTGTGCCGCACGTTTGCATGCTGCATGTTGCACGAAGCAGACTGAACGCGTATTCTGTACACCAACTATTTCACACGAAAGCGCAGGCAGACACACTTTCTTAGCTTCCACAGCGGAGCTCCGCTGTGCATCCCAGATATTGTACAATTGACCTTGCCACAAAAGACTCATGGCAGGCTTTCTCATTCTGGTGGCCTGCCTCCAGTAGATTTTCAACACCTCCTTCTTCTCGTGCAACGACATATCAGCGGCCTCGTCTAGACACGGCAGCAGGTTCATGTGAGAAACGGTTTGTGGCATATCCATGCGATATGTGCAGGTGTATCATTTAGGGTCACATTGTGTGAAATGCAGTGCAATGCAAGCGAGTACCAGGGGGTTGAAGATGCAGCGCAGTGAAAGGTGTGAGCCCCCCGCCCTGTGGATCCCACAGCCCTCCACCCAACAGACTGCACGCAAGCACCGTGCCCTAGGGGGGGAGCCTCCACCCCTTCACACCACCTTCCACCCATGCGCCATACGCCAACCACATACACAAACATGTACCTTGCTGCTCCCCCGTCGGTGAACGCGCTTTCAGCGGGCTCAGGCGGATGTGCACATGCATGTTGGTGGACTGGTTGAGCACCTTCAAGAAGTCCTCCCCTGAGACATGCTGTTGGGCCTTGGCCATTGCAGATGCGAATCTCGGAGGGATCTGCGTACGCGCTTTGCGCTGGGCAACAGGCGGGAAAAACGCCGCCCTCTGTTCAGCCTCGACGGGTAGTATCTGTGGAGATGATGGTTCGGCTGGGGGGCTGTGCGGGGATCATTCCGCTGGGAAAGTTTTCGGGTCGGGAAAATTTCGCCACCCTGCAAATCCCAAAGCTCAAGCTTGGCAACCCCCCCCCCCCCAAGCATGCACCCCCCCACACGCACCCCCCCCCAACCCCCCACCCACCCACACACGGGCACGGCGGAATCTCCCTTCCACTTGCACCATCGTGGAGTCTGGGGGCTGTCAACAGTTGAGGCGGCCTTGAGGACGCGTCCCAGTCAAGCCAGGCAAGGGACGAAGGCCATGGCCGTGGGCACCTTCCCCCAGCGACAGGCTGAATCTCACCCCAGCCCTCGCCCCCCCGCTCCCTATGTGACATTCCGTCTGGTTGTTGTTTCTTTACGGGGCCCTGGACAGTCCCCCGTTCTTTCCTTCCCATGTTGCATCGGGTCGCTGCTTTCTGTCAGCCGCTGCGGCCGGTGCTCCCGCTGGTGTCGTTTCCGCGTTCGCGGAGCCCAGTGGTTGGTGTGCCGGGGCTGTGCTGGTTGTTATGGGGGTCGTTTGACTGCTTTTGCTGTCCGTACACCTCCATCCTCAGGCCGTCCCTGCCGCCGCACCTGGGCCCTGGCCCTGTGCTACACTTCCCACAGCAATGGAGGTAATTGTGAGCAGCCTTCGAACTTCATGGTCATGGGAATGACAGAGGGTGAAGCCTGCCGGCGCTGGCGTGGCACGAACGGGAAGGAACACAAGCAGCACTTCTGAGCAGAGGTACACTGCCCCACTCCCACTCAAAGAAAACGCTTTCCCCGAGTGGCTTCGTGGCTTGGAACAAGAAATCAATGTAAACAACGGATGTTCGAAAGCTCAAACCAGTGCGTACACACCTGGGATCACCAACCGGCTTGCTTAGCCTTGATCGCAAACCCCCCAGCGCAATTGAAAATGCGGGGGCCGAAATGCCGTACCAAGTTGGGGTGTTAGTCGCCACTTTGGGGTGAACCGCAAATATCATACCAAGTCCATAAAACCTCAGCCGATGATGGTCGCCACGCTTTCAGCCGTGTCCGCAAACTTCAACCATTTTCCCCAACAGTTCTCCTGGTGTTTCAAACCCCTAGAAACATCGGGTGCGCTTTGAACACTTCTTTGGATTTGGCTCATTGTTGCCATCATTCCGGGCGATGAAAAATATGTGGAGAACATGCGAGAATATGTGAAGATGATATGCGGATGGCGTGACCCCCCCCCCCCCAACCGAAGGTTCATCAGAGACACAAAATGAAGCCATGCAGATCAGAGGTGATCAACACACACCTGATGCAATGTCACGGCTCTGTGGGACAGCGTGTGTGTCCCAAGGGCGTTTGTGGTAATATTCCCACAGACTATTCCTGGGTCCTCTTGGGTAGCTTGTATCACTTTCTCTGTGCAGCCGAAAATGCAATATGCGACAGCCTCATCCCAAGTTTCGGGTCGGCAGTGTGATGCTTATCCCGGCAGCTCCAAAGAGTAAAGCGGATTATATTCTGCTTCTGTGGCGACTGGTCTGCTCTGACAACTCGCGTCACTGTCAGAGACCCCTGGAGCCAAAACCTCCATCACGGAAGCCCCCCCCTTCCCCTTTGCACAAAACATGGGATTACCCGTGGTGGCCCGGCGGTGGCCCAAGACGACGATGAACCCTGCCCCTGGGGCTCTCCGACGAGGACAACGGCACCGTATTTTGTCCCCATCTAAAATTTTCCTCAGGTGGTACACATTTCTACATCTCTTGCGGAGACACGCCTTTCTGCGCTTGACTGCAATCTGATGCGAAGCCTCAGGGCACTTGCTAATTCTGTATGTCGTGCGCGCACGTGCACACGCGGAGCTTGAGGAAAATATATTTGCCCGGACGTGAGTCGTCCAACTCATGCCCCCACATACGTGAGCACAAACCAGGCCCCAGAGGGAGCCAGGCGCGAGTCTGAGTCAGCATTGCACCTCAACATGACCCTCACAACACGATGACCACTCTCGGGAATATTTCAGGTGGAAAATCGTTGTGTCCTCAACAAAAATCTCCCGGGGATTTCGCATCAAGCGGGGCCATTGACGTCTGCGGAGGCCCACCTGATACGGTCGACCATGGCATTCACGCAACATGTTGTGGATGTGGTCCCAATAATTCACAAAAGGTGGAGGCACGCCAGACCAGTGACCCTGGGGGGCTGAGTGGATGGGCCACATTGGGGGCCAATTTCGAAGCCATCACAAAAATCTCCGACAGCCTTTTCGTAAAGGCTCTGTCACAGGAGCCCCATTTCCACGCCCCCTCCGGCCGTAAGGGGCTCAACCGACCTCCCGTTCCACAAATCATTTTCCAGATCCCGGGGCCTACTATTCCATCAATGATGGGTGCGTTGGATGGGCTTCAGGGGGTAGCGTGTGGGCTCACGCAGGATATATGTAACAAACAGGCAACAGCCAAGACACAGGCAGCGATCAAGAAGGCCTGTTTGCACAGATTCTCGTCAGGCACAGTCAGAACAAAAGCATAGTCATTGTCTGGCTGCGCTAGGCGCCTTTCTGCAGTATAGGATACATGGAGATGTGGGACAGCACGAGCCCGCGTTCGGCACCACTGCCAGTGCAGGCCAGTGCCACTGCAGGACAAAGCCACGCAGTTGGCCTAGCATTAGGTATCAGCAAACCCGGCAGACCCATGCCCAGTCACCCTGTACCACCCAGTGGGTGCATTCAAGAAGTGTATCATGTTTACCTACAGGCCCAGGGCAGCACCTCTTGCACTGCTTGAACCCCCTGCGGCCCCAGGACAAGCGGACGACACTACAACTCAGGTACTTCAGGAGGCACAAACATGCATGGGTCAATTGTGACATACAGGAATGGCAATCGTGATGGGAGATACATGCAGAGCACCCCGTCACCAGGGCGTACGCACACACACACATACACACTTGTGCAGGAACCAAACGATAAGACTACTGTTGCTTAGCACGAGCACGGCGGATTGGATGGCACCCAGAACACCTCGTCAGGCCAGTGAGCAATCAAAACAGCACAAAGCAGGGCAAAGCATTGAAGCTGTCATGAAGTCATAAGGCTAGGCGCCTTTCTGCAGTGATACGGGAAACAGGATACGGGCATGTTTGGAATCATCCGTGAGGAGTCACAGGCAAAGTATCTAGCACCCTGATTGTGTATCACTGACCTGGGAGGGGAGGAGAATGACACTGGACGTCGGGGCAGTCCTTTCATGCCCAGGGAACCCTGTTGATGCTTCGCGCGCAAGTCCTGGGGGGGGGGGGGTTGGAATTCATACGCACAGGTACAGGAGGGATGGCAAGGGAGGAACAGGTACAAGGATGGCAGGAGAGCAAACAGGTCAGGAGACCAGCGTAGCAGCTGGCTCACACACACACACACACACACACACACACACACACACACACACACACACACACACACACACACACACACACGGACGCAAGCATGTATGCACCGACATGCACGTGCGCACGCACGCACACGTGCGCGCGCAAGTGCACACAAGCACCGTGACAGACCTGTTGCCAGGATCTCTCCCCCACACGCGTACTCAGCTACAGCATAGGCTGTCTCAAGATCTGGTCCAGAGTACTCCATTCGATGCGTAAAAGAATTGACATGGCAACCGCCTTTGCCCGAGTGCAGCCCGATGCAAACTCGGATCCCTGCGATCACCACGAACAACGCAAACGTGGGTTGTGTCTGTGCAGGTGTGGAAGGAACATCGGGATCAGATAGGCACCCGTCAATGGATCTCGCCACCCACAAGGAGCAAACCTCCGCCTGTGAGAGGCTGACCTCTGTCTGTGTGGGAGGGCATGTGGAGGGTGCCCCCCCCCCAGGGGGGATTTCTAGAAGATCAGATACCAATATCAACCCCCCCCCCCCACACACACACAAGTGGCCAAAAGCACCAACACCAAGCACACTGACACCAACAAGGAACCCCCTGGAGCCAGGAAGGAGGGGAGGGGACAGGGTGCGACGAACCCACTCCGACTCCCCCTACCCCGCCCCCTGCTCTACCCCCTCCCCACAGCAACACGCTGCCCCGCCACCCAATGCCCCCCATAACAGCAAGAATAGGGAGGGCCCAGAGGAAACTGGGCATGGGGAAAAGGACGAGCAAGGGGAGATAACAGGACAAGGCAGACCGCGCTCGCCGAAAACGGTGCAGTGCGCAGGAGGAGGAGAAGGAAAGGACACAATGGAAAGAATAATTGTGGTTGTTAGAAGCCCCTGTTAGGAAAACTATCCTGCAAATGCACACCCCAGCGCACAAGTGCTGGAGTCGGCAAACCCAGCATGGACTCGGAGTGTGAATCTGGATGCACCTAGTCAACGGCATGGGCAACAGCCCGTCTCCGGGGCAGCCGACCCTGGAGTAGTCAAACAGGACAAGTCATCCAGGGGCTCCGTTGACACAACCAAAACACATTGGGGTCAGAATGAGCAGTGGCGAGAGGCCAATAGGCACCGCCAAAGGCAAACAACCTAATACCGGGGCCTTGTGCCAACCACAACCCCCCGCCCTGGTGGCATTTGGGGAAAAGGGGGGGTGGGCTGGAAGGGGGGATTTCAAAGGGGTATCCTGCTGCACGGGGGCTTCCCGAGTACAATCGGTGAACCCCCCAAAAAAACACCCCTGTGTAAACAATTGATGGTGATGGTGTGCACAAAACAAGAGGACATCATGCAAGAGCATTTAGCGCAACACTCAATACTACTAAGAAACAACAGTAACCTTGGAGGGTATGGCCATGGGGGGTTGGCATCCATGCATCCAAAAACCATCTTAAAACCCCCCCGGAAGCAATTTCAGAAAAACGGGGGGGGGGGGTCCCAAACCACTGCATGGTATCCAATATTTTAGAACCCCCCCCTCCTGGTGCCCCCCCCGGCAGCAGAAAGACAGTGCGGGGGGCAGTAGACACCATCCTCGCCCCTGCCTTATAGAGGTTGGTAAATCCAACCGAGTCCCAACAAACTGAGTGCGCGCCGGGGTTGGTAGGGGAAGGGAGGGCTGGGGATGGGTACAAAGGGGGTGGGGGAGCAGGTCCAGCACACACAAGTCTGGCAGGTGAACCGCATTCAAGGCATCAGGGAGCCTAAGCCCCGAACTTCCACTTCTGGCAGTTGAAGGAAGATATAATTTGTCTTGTTTCTATGGCTCCTCATTCCATTTCCACATTTGGTCCAGATTATCAACAGACATTGTTTGCCAAATGGCACAAAAAATGATTCGTTGCAGCGGCCTGGGACTTGGGTTCTTGCAGGTACACATGCCGCATGTTGTCCCACATACTTTTGCCACCTTTTGCATCTTTTCCCACGGGTTTGATGTGCACACCGACATGCACTCTTTCCCTGTTTCAACCCTGAACTACTGCACACACCCCACATGACCACACACAGGGGAGGGGGGGCTCGTGCCTAGTCAATTTCGCGGTGGTAAATTTCGATTTCGCTGCGGGAAATTTCGCGGAAGCCCCTGGATTTTGTGTGGTAAATTTCGCGGACACTCCCAGAAATGCTCTGGTGTGCAGGGCAAGAGAGGTGCAAGACGGGGGACACAGGCACCGACCTGAAATCCACCGAAAACCTCTGGAACCTGTAGAGGTCTTGCACCGCCCCCCCACCGGAGTGCACGGCATCTGCCGCTGGTGTGCGGGAAATTTCGCAGAAGCCCCCTGGATTTCGTGCGGTGAATTTCGCAGCCAATTTGAAATGCGAAATTTCCCGCACGAAATTCACTGTCCCCCCCCCCCCCGTACAAAGAAATCCCCAAGTACTCCCACACTCACCCACAAAATTGCACCTCCCGCATCACCCCCGAAAACACTGGAAGTACATCACTACCTGGGCCCCACCACCGCAGGGGGCCCAGCGGTGGTGGGGCCCAGGTGGACCGAACACCAGAGGCGCATAACCACCGAGGCCCCACCGCAAGGCCCTGGTGGGACACGCACATGACATGACCGCCCAGAACGCCGGGCCCTGGTCGCACGCATACAAACTCCGATGGGCACAGACCACGACAGCACAACGGCCAAGTGCACGTATCAGGGCCGCGAAGGGACTTACGGATCGGATGTGCCGAAGACATGTGCATTGACAAGACCGGGGCCCAGTTCAAGAGACCCCTAAAAAACACAGAAACGCTGCGGGCGAACGCGCGGCCGTTCATCGGTGGTTTTCCGTGTTCGGGGCAACGCGGTCTGTTCATGACTCACCCATGGGCCATCCGTCGGGCTCCTGGTCCCCCGCATCCCTCTTCCCCCCCCCTGTCCCTTGCCTTTGGCGGCCAACCGTGGTGCCCGGGTAGGCGGTCCCATGCGGAAGGGGCCAGGGCACGTTCACAGAGGCCACCAGATGAGGGTCAAGGGGGGGGGGGGGGGCACACCGCGGAAGATGGGCTGTGAGTGGCGCGTCACCGTCTCCGCGGCCGGCAACAGCTCCAACGCCGGAGGCCAGTCGTATGTCATGAGGTCCCGCTGGACCGACACGCAGAAGTGCAGCGCGTCGTTGGAACTGAGGGACGTCATGCGAATGTGCAGGAGCACTTGGGATTGAGGGTCAGGCTCGTATATTGCGGAGGGACAGGGGCTGAGTGCCGAGCTCATGCTTTGCAGACGGTGAAGGGGGGCAAGGCTTCACGCGTGAGCGCGAAGACCGAGGGCCAAGCTTGTGTACGGGAGACGCAAGGCTGAGGGTCAGGCTTCTCCCGGGTCTTTGGCGTGACGGTCAGCCCTGCCGGGCGCCCCCCAACGGCCCTCCAACCGCTTTGCACCCGCCAGACATGGCCTCCCAAGCGCTGTCCTAACCGCTGGTAGCCGCCTTTGCAACCGCTCTTGAAACGCCCTTCGGGCCCGCTGCCCCTCAAGCGCATCCCTGCGTGGTGCTGAGGCGACAAACAGTCTTCTTTGATGCAACCCCGAAGGCTCTCAGAAATTCAAGTTTGCTCATCCCGCTCAAGCGATAAGCCGCTCTTGTGGCAGCAGCCACAACGCTTGAAGGGGGGGATGTAGCTGGACGGGCATCTGGTCTCACTGATGCCACACCCCTGGCCCTCAGCCTTCGGGCCTTGGGGGCGGACGGCCCTTTTGGTTCTGCTGCCGACATTGCCCGAGGCTCCAGAAGGGAATTTAAGACTTCGACCGCATTTCCGGTTCCTGGACAACCCCTTCCCACGGCGTTCCCGGCGGAGGAAAATACTGATGCCCCCACATTCCCTTTTCAAGAAAACATGCGGGTCCTTCGGCTTTGCATTCGGTCTGTTTCTCCTCCGGCGAACAGCAGTGAAGGAGTTTCCGTCTGAAGAAAAGCGGTCGTTTCCAGACCTCCTTGAGGCCCCAGAAAGGCAGTTGACAACAAAGTGCCCGTTGAACAAAACAAAAAAAATGGCACCGCTACAAACAAAAAAGAGATGTCGGGGACTGAAGAGTTTCGGAGGGCTGGGGGGGCGGGGATGACGTTGGATTTGGGTTGGTAAGGGCAGGAAGGGGGAATCCCGAGTGTCGTTGGGGATTGTCAGATATTGTGCAGGGCTGAGGGCTGTAGTGATGATTGTGTTGGGCGCTGCCAAGCGCAGTGACTGCGACGGCTTTGGCCAGGCACACCTGCGAAACACCAACAAAAACGCATCGCCTTGTCTTTGGGTCTCGTAGCCACTCGTTTCCAGGAGATGCGTCCGCACACAATTGGTGAACTGCTCCGTCGCATGCTGCATGATGCCCGAATGCGCCTGCCAGATCTCAGAGCAGTCTGCAACACAGGAGCATCGATGGCAGAAACAGGGCGTACGGCGAGCGGTGTGGGGCATACACAAGGCAGCGCACAGTGAAAAAGGAACAAGTTCATACGGCTGAAAAAACGGCATGGGGCATGGATTGCGCAGAGGTATGGACAGAAATCACCTCCCGTACCGGAGGGGGGGCGGGGGCTGCGGGGGAAAAGGCAAGAGGGGAATATGCTGCAGTTCATGTCAAATCCTGCAAAATGAAGTGTTTAATTGTGTACGAATCATTCAATCCCCTGTCACTCCTGCAGTGAACGGCTGCGGGTTCTGGATTGCTCTCATTTCTCAGAGGCCTCTCCCGCTGTTGCTCCTGCTTTTGCTGGTGGGCCATGACCGCAGACACAGTGGCCTTCAAGTCTGCTTGGATCGTGCCTGACATTTGAGAGTGCGGAACAAGAACACGTTGCATGACCACAGGGGGAGACAAAGCTGTTGTATAGATCCGGTTGGGACACAAATGGCAAATAAAGAGGGGAATGGTGGCGGATGGGCAAACGCGGGCAAATTCTTAAAGTGGGCGCGTTCAATTATGTACCAAACCTGCAAAACTAGCGGTTAATCATGGACAAAACCTCTACAAAGAAGTAATGACCACGGGCTTTTGAGTCTGCGGTCCCCCCCTCGGTCCCCCACTCACGGTACTTCTTCGTGCGTTGGGATCGCTTTGCGATGCTGCAAAGGAGCTGCAGTGGAACAAGTGACGCTGGACCGCCCCCGATTCCCTCACTGCCGGGTAGGGCACAGCCCCTCCCCAGGATACCAATTCAGGGACTTTAGATACCACAGATTTACGGCATCCTCCTTGTTCCGCGCTGCAAACAATCAAGCAGAACCAAAAAATTTTCTACACCTGCTCAAAAAAAAAAAGCAGGGAATGAGCTTTGGTGAATTTTGTCGTTTTTTTTGCGAGGGCACAATGCAGCAAATCGGTGCCCTAAATATCTTCAGTGATGGTTTTGGGGGGCACTCAGAGCGACCCGCCCGCCTATCCAGACCGCTGGCCCACTCCAGTGGCACAGGCCGGGGCCTACCCACCGCTGCCTCCGCCTGAAGCCATTGCACGTGCTCCACAGACCTTGAATATCCATGACCACAAATGTGATGCTCTTGAGGGGCGGGCGGACCCGGGCCTCGCACAACGGCTGCTTGAGGCACATGTCCAGGCTGCACATGGCGCTGCTGCTCCACATCGACAGGGGGCATTCCAAGCGCAGCGACTTACAGTGAGACGGGGACTGTGCGGCGAAGGTGCGTTCCCTCAGAGCGTGCGGCAACAACGTGAGGCAATCCACAGGACCGTCTGCAGCGGAGTGGGGCGGGGCACAGGCAAGGGATGCATGCAGACGGGGCCATGATGCTCCGGCGTATGCGTTGATGCACGTGTCCGGGAAGGGCAGGGCTGAGCGCACAACCGAGCATTTGGACTGAGTCAGGACTGCAAGTGACAGGGGCCGGGCTGGGCTGACCAGGGAAGTATTAGAAAAGGGGGAGAGGGGGGGGTGGTTGGCTGG
The DNA here is from genome assembly GCA_964036045.1 of Eutreptiella sp. 'Long Island Sound 2002'. NCBI lineage: Eukaryota > Euglenozoa > Euglenophyceae > Eutreptiales > Eutreptiaceae > Eutreptiella > Eutreptiella sp. 'Long Island Sound 2002'. The sequence goes on from OZ038386.1 coordinate 68,081,717, forward strand.
GTCCCCCCTCCTCCTACAGTGTCCAATTCAAAAGAGAAAAAAATCGCTTTTCTGCACAGCACACCAGCATACCTCTGGATGGACAGTGAGTGTGGAGTACAGCACAAGAGGCAATACTGTCCTTGAGGAACCGAAAAGCAGTGCTTCCTCAAAATTATGTAGGGGATGTTGGGGCTTCCCATTGAAAGCGTCCGTTAAAAAAAAAACGGAAATACATGATGGGAGCAACTGTGTGTCCAAGCACACCCAGTCTTGTGGAGGCATATCCTGCGGGCACACCCCGCGTCCTGCAGGCACAGCGTTTCGCAGGCACCCCCAGTGTCCGAGGAACAGCCAGGGTTGGCTACCCTGACAATCACTGGGAGGCTGTCGGCCCCAGGGAAGCATTGGAATATGGCCATACACTGCAGGAGGAGGGGGGGGGGGGGGGTAACCAACCCCCCCCGAACGCCCTCCCCCCCCTCCTCCCCTTCGAATGTGCAATCGAATACGGAATAATTGTGGAGGTGAAAAAACCATTTTGGCGGCCTACAACCGCTGCATGGCAGTGCAAGGCGCTTCGGTGTGGATGTGCAGTATGTCGTGGCCCTTGCAGGGTAGGCCATGGAACGCTTTTTCCCTGTTAAAAAGGCAGTGAAAACTGCCGACGTTCAAGAGGCGGGAAGGCGGCCAGGCAGACAGCGGGTGGAGAGATCCTGCTGTTGCCCATGGGATTGCGGTGTAATGTCGTCAGAGCCCATTTCGTCACACTCTCCATGTGCTGCTGCTCTGCATGTGCATATTTCACCGCCTTGTTTTCGAGCTCGCACAGGGAAAGGGGGGGGTTTTACGGGGATTATTTCGCCGGGGAAAATTTTGGGGGGGATTGCGCCACCCTTGGGAACCCCCAAGCTCCAACACCTGCATTAATTTGCCGACAACCCTTTCGCCGGGGAAAATTTCGCCACCTTCCTTAAAGATGAAAATTTCCCACGAAATTATCCCCCCACGAACCCCCCCCCCCCCCCTGTAACCTCCAATGTCCCACAGCACCCAACAAGGGTCAGAATTTACAGCCAGGGCATCCTGACGTCCCGGCCAGGATAAGCAGAGGGTCGGCTAAATGGTAGCAGGCTAAAATGCATTAGAAGAGATAAAACGATACGAGGGTGGTTGGGGGGTTGGGGGGGGGGGATGAAGGAGGAGGAGGAGGGGGGGATGCCATGGGTCTCGCACCCAACCGGGCTTGAGGCGCAAGTCTAGGACTTGGTCCTCAGCCCCACTCTCTTGTCTCCAACCCCAGTTGGAGGACAAAACCCAAACCCAGAGCAGTTGTCCGGGCCAAGGGTACCCCCTCTTCCTGGCGTCTAGCACCTGGAGCAGCGGGGGCAAAGAGGACATACGTTTGGTGTCACACAGCGGCGCCGGAGTGTAGATGATGCCGGGGGGCGGGTTCTGCAGGAACATGTGCAACAAAGCGTGCGTCATCTTCGTGGCTCCCACTTCTGTCTGAGAGGCCACAGTGTGTGCAATATCAACTCCAGGCCCATAATACAGCAACTTTTTGGCGGCCTTGTCCAGCCTGAGAAAAGCGAACAAGGGAATGACAGGGTGTGGCCATGCTGCACATGACCACCACCTCCGACCTGTGCAGCGGGGCGACAGCACAACTTGACGTGGAAGTGACCCAACGGCACCATTCAGGAGGGGCTAGAGCCCGCGTTGGGGGACATGCCTTCTGCCATTGCACCCGCTGGTCCGAAACCAACGACAATTGCACGTCAACTGCCGCATTTGGTCATGAAATCCAAGAGTAAACCCCCTCGACAAAAGGGCAGGGTACAGTTCTTACGAATACCTTTGTGCGAGCTCAGACCTGCCGCACTAACTTTGTCACAGCGAAGAAAAGAAATCGACCAGTCGCCCTTGAATCTGGTAAATGGAACCAAATTCACTTTTTGTCGAGGTTGCAGTCGGGGTTGTGCTTAGTCACCCCGTGGGGGGGATTGGGTTATTTAGGGCCCTGACCAACCCCAGCCGACACACTCACGTCAGAAAAAGAAGGAAAACATGGTCTACTAAGGGGCCTGGATTTGGAGGCTGATTTTAGGTATGCGAACTTGTTTTTGGGCCTCTGAGCCCCCCGCCCTCCCCGCCGCCGCCCCCCAGGGTAAGGTGTCCGCCACACCAAGCACAAGCCTGGTCAGAATATTCACACACGCACGCACACTCTGCTCACATAGAGTTTGATATGATATAATTTACAGGTTGAGACTGGCAGTGCCCTTGACGGTGTTCTTTGTGGTGATCTTGCTGTGTGTCTTTGTAACATTTGCCCAAGATTCCCTGATACCATCCTTTAGTTTGTCTCTGCATTGCATCCTTTTGTAGACATGTCTGATGGGCTGGGGCCTCGCAAGCGGGCAAGCGGGTGCGCGAGAGTGTAGCGCCTCCCCCCCCCCCCTACACTGGGGAAGACCTCAAAGCCTCGATCGAGCCGCACTATCTTGGGCCCGGACGGGGCGGGTGGGGTTGGGTCCTTGGGTTGACAGAGCCGGGGTGCCCGTGCAGACTGGAGGCGCACACGTACATCCGGCGCTGGATCGGGATGGTCACTGGGGCCGTAGCCGTCCCGCCGTGCCCATCCCCGGTTTTGCAGCCATGTCTGAACGTTTTTTCCCGAACAGAGACATTGAAATGTGTAGGTGAGTGCGGGAATCTCGTTGAAGGGCAATGAGCCGGTGCCTCGTGCAGGTTCTCATGCACCAACTGTTTCCATCTGCCATTTCTTACACATGTGAGTGTTGGCCTGTCCGCATGGCTCAAGACGGATGTGAGGTGAGGTAGACATCTGGTGGGTCAAGAAGAGGTGGGGGGCTATGGTAACAGCACTCGGGAAGCGCGTGCCATTGACTGACCGACCTTCGCCTGTCGATGGGCCGCGGGCTGAGTAGCTGTCTGCAACAAGAATGGGTCGAAGCAGAAAGAGGGAAGCAAATACCAGTGGGTGCCAGCGGTACACCTGTTGGCGGAAACTTGGGGCCTTTGGGAAACGTCGTGGACGGATAACCGCCTGAGGCATCCATTTCCGGTCGCTGCTCGGGATGGGGGGGGGGGTGCGGGGGGATGTGCATGTTGGCGGGTGTCTGTACGCTCACCCACGTCTCGGCGGGTCCCAAACCCGCTGAATCACGGCATCGGGGCATAAGCGGGCGCCTGATACCGCCCTGTGACGGAGTGAGTGAGCGAGTGAGCCGCCTTCCCTTTCGATGGCAGAATAGCGTCTGAGTGCACGATTCATGTTGCGGGTCGGATTGGGAGGGGACGGCTGACGCCGCCTTGCCCCAACTTGCCCCCCCACTTGCCCCCAAATTGCCCCCAACGTGCCCCCAATTTGCCCCCAACTCCCCATGGGGCCCACCACAGCTCGATTGGTCCGTGCCATCTGCATCGGGGCCGAGGGCGCGTCGGTGGAGATGCCGGGCGGGGGTGGGGATGGGGGGTGACTTCACTGAGAGAAGGCGGTTCACTGGGAGCGCCCCCTTGGCCCAGTTTAGAAAGGCACTCCATGTCCCAATGATCGTGGCGACCAATGGCACTGTGGCGAAGGAGAGGGCGGCTGGTGTTCACACAGAAGACCAGTGCTCGGACGTTTTTCAAATGGGCAGCGAGATCCCCCCTTCCGACATTTGTTTGGCGCAGGGGTCATTGGGGAGGCGTTCAGGGGCTGCTGGCGGGACGACCCCCACGGCAGCTGCCGCGGTCGTGTCGTGTGGGAGCATATTCCCTCTACCCCCCCTCCTCATCCAAACAAAATGCACGAGAAACCGTTGACCTGTGATGCGGCAGATGTTGCGTGTGCTCAGGTGATTCGCAGAGTGTGCAACGCTCTGCTCGGAGGGGGGGTCCTTGTCTGGGATGACGGAGGCACAGCCGTTGGTTGTTGCCCACCGCTGTCCGCCACCCGCTAATGCCACCCGAAACCCCCTAAGCCCCGCCCTCGCCGAGACCTCCTCGCAGTTTGCCCCCGAGAAGCTGCCCCACGCCCCGCCGCCGCGGTTATCTGGGGGCGAAGTCACAAGGGCCAAAGGCTACACCTGCAGTACACAGGTCCGGCATGACCCCCAATCCGGACCCGGGGGCCCCTCCAAAGAGGAGCACCCTCCGAATTGGAGTGAACACCGCAGTCCGGGACGTTGTAGAGCGATGGAGGCCAGTCCAGAGTCAACAGTTGCGATTGCAAGTCCATGCTCCACTTGATAGCGCTCAGGCTGGTCTGAAAGGCCAGGGCCAGGGATTTGGAGCGGATAGAGGAGGGCACACGGGGGGGGAGGGGGGGTCAATGAGACGCCCAAACGCTCCGATGAATCAACAACATAGAGCGTGGGGGTCAGGTGCGGAGTCAGAAGGACGGTTTGTGTTTCTTGTCGGAGGGTCTGGGGTGTGTGGGCGGGCTTTGTCGTTTGGTGAGCGAACAACAATGACGAATAGGATGGTGCATTGAAGGGGCGCAGGGTGGGGTGGCAGGCAGAGGGGCTGAGGGGTTGAGGCGACTGCCGGGGCTGGGGCTGGGGCAGAGGGAGTGGCAGGGTCGACGCCGGAGGTTGGGCTAGGTCTGGCGGTTGGGGCACAGACAGAGAAGGGTAGGGGCAAAGCGCAAAAACTGCGGTATGGGCATGGCACGGGCACGGGCAACAGCTACGGCCGAAGACCTGTTGTGAGACGCAGCGTCTTGTGCTTTCAACCAACAGCTCGGCCCTTGGGTGGGCGAGCTTTCAACTTCGGGGGGGGGGGGGGGGGGTTCGATACAGCCCCCTGGCTAGACCCCCGAAAAAAAAAAGCTCAATTAACAGGCCCCCCAAAATCCTACCGAGACAGACCCCTGGGCCCCGGAGGTGACCTGGACCCAGAATTCGGCAAAAAGAAAAAGAAAATGGGATTTTTGGAATCAGCGCGTCGAGGGGGTTCAGAAAAATCATCACTTGCCATGTATTTGGTGAAAAAAAGTTGACCATTTTCAATGCTTAAAATTTTTTCATAATAACCGATTGATGGTCCTGTGAATGAAGCCCTTTTCCCGTACCCCCTTCCCCAGTTTTGGGGGCTCTACTGGACCCCCCCCCCCAATTGAAAACCCGACTTGCCCTTCGGGCCTCACACAGAAATCCAAGGCACTGCGCCTCACAACCGTCATGAAGGCTGGGACAGGGCCAAGGAGGCGCAGCACCTGAAACACCACCATCGAGGCGTGCCCATCGCTCATCACTTGGTACCCGTTGTATTTGGTCGTCAAAGCGGTCAGCAAGTCATTGTGCAGGCGTAACGCCACCCTCATGACCTGCGGTAGAACGACCCGGACCCCCAATGGACCCCCGAGCCGCACGTGGAGCGGTCCAAACGGTCCCAAACATGTTCCTTTCGCCACCGCACTCCTCCACTCACCCAAAGATGACCCAAACCCTCAAAGCACTGGGAACATGCTGCTGGTCGCCCGACTGCAGTCAGACAGACCCAGGGTGACACAGCAGAGACGCCCAAGCATCAGACTCTTCACTGTCACTCTTGCTTCATTCACAGTTGTGGGCCTACAGGGGACGCTTCCTGCGCACCGCAGGCGCCGCAGGGTAACGGTAATTAGCTGTCGGGCAATTAGCACCACATTAATGTTCCTCAATGTCGGGTGAAGGACGTAGGTCAAACGGGCACAATGGCGAGGCACAATACTCAAAACGGACAAAGATGTTACGCTAACCACTTCCCATTCAACAGTGCGGTTCACAAAGGGAACTTTTCCCCTGTTCCATGAGAATTACCCAAACTGCGTGCTGCAGGGCGCGCCGCAGTCGCCGCAGGATTAGGGGCCCCACAAGCCTCTGGTAAGGATGCGGTTGGTGCAGCCACGGTGCAGTGAGGGTGTCCCCAGGGGGCAGGAAGGGGCTGCTGAGGTGGTGGCAGGATGACGAAAGGGACGTGGCAAGGGGTGCAAGGGGATGGTCCCGTGAAGGCTCCCATGATGCGACCTTGTTTCCTCCGCTCCCTCGACTGTCCGGACCATTGCCCAGACCTCAGTCATCCCCTCGCACCCTGTTCCACAGCGGTTGCTCCGGTGCAATCCTAATACCGACCCCCCCCCCCCCCGCCGCCGCAACAAAGGGGGAGGGGGGTGTCGGTGTAGGGATTGCGGTGGGGCGTTCCCCACACCCTGTGTAATTGCCTGGCCCCCCACCCACCCACTCCACTGCGTTGACACAACCAGAACACGTTCGGACCCACAGGGGGTCGGATGTGCAGTGGCGAGAGGCCGATAGGCGCCGCCAAAGGCAAGCAAACCAACACCATGGCCTCGTGCCAAACCCCCCTCACCCACTCTTGAGCACCATCTGCTCCATCCTCGTCACTTGGAACAGCTCCGCTGTGCTTCTTCTTCCCGTGCAGATAGGGACACGGCATGGCTGGTTTTCTGCGGCTTCAGAGCCCCGGACAATCCCCGCCGCAATGGGCAGCCATGCCCTTCTTTTCATGGGCATGGGCGTGGCTGGGTCCTCCATCGCATTCACCCGTGCCCCCTGGCCCCGGCGTGAAGAGCGCCGCGGACACGAACGCACACCTGCACAGCGCCCCTGCCAACAGCTCAACGAGTGCCCCCACTGCAACAGTGACATGATTCCTGCGAGTTCCAGGGCATCACTTCCGGGAGCGGGCCTTCCCTTTGTGGGGGTACCTTCTACACGGAACACCGCCAGCACCTTCGATGGCTCTGCCCCTAAAAGTGCCCCCAGGGCTAAGAAGTGCCCGCCCGACCGCCCGGCGTCGAAGTGTCTGCCCTGCGGCCCAGGCCCCTCTTTGGGGGCACCACAGACTGTCAAACCCGGAAACAGGGGGCAATAACGCCATAGCGGAGGCTCACAGGCGGCAACGCGGTGGAATGTTGAAGACCGGAGGGTCAGGGCACACCTGCGGCCCACCCCAAAGGGTACTTGTGGAGCAAATGTCAGTGAACAGTATAACGGCATAATGCTGAGGGACGGAGCACAGCGCGGGCGTCGATGCCGCACAGATGTTGAGCTGTGCGCAGCGCTCGGCAACGGCTTGGGGCTCCACGGATCGAGCACGCCTGTGGGGATGGCAGTGAAGGCAGCGGGCGGTGGGTACGGCCCAGAACAGTGCAACCAGCGATACGCCATGCACCAGCTGCCACATGCCCCGACGCCGGGGTGTGCGTTGTGTTCACTCGATTTGCTTTGGTTCTTGCCGTTTGTGACCCGTGGCCCGTGGCGGGGTGACGTGCGGATTGCTGTGGTGCGCCTGGGGCTGGGGCACATTCGCGGGCGGCTTCGATCCCCCGCAGTGGGGGAGCGCTGCGGGGGCCTACTGCCTTGGGGTCGAACCACGACTGGGTCACTGCCGCGCTCGGACAGTGTGTGTTCCTGACCCGCAATGTCATCAGCCCGCAGGACGGGCAGCAGTTCTATGTGACGGCGCAGGTCACGAACCGGGAGACGGGAGGCGGACCGTCCCTGACGCGGCCGCATGTTGCTCCGATCCGGCCGCCGCGGGCGTCGCAGACGGCTCCGCGGAGCACGCGGCGCGCTGTGTGGGGGAGGGGACGACGGCGCGGCAGCTGGTGCGCAGCCCCAGGGTCGTGTATGACAGCAGTCCCCCCGTCCGCTACCTCCCGCCCTGCCTGAGGGTTGGGGGGCCAGTCCCGCCCGGCGGGCGGCAGCGCACGTACCACCGGCGCTGCCCCGCGCTGGTGGTCAGGAGGTGTGTGCCCATGCCCCACCTCCTGCCCGTCGGATCCCCCACTGTACCCCTGTGCTCCACCCCCCACCCCGTGTTTTGATGACAGTCACGTTCTGCACGTTGGATGGGTGGACGTGGTGTGCACATTGGATTGCCACGCTCCTGCGTGTGGCTGTCGTTGCTTGGGACGCGGCTTGCGGTTGGGGACCGGCAGACCCTTCCTTCTGGTCCCTATGGCGCCTTTTCCTCCGCAGGTGCTGATCCCCGGTCTCATGGGGGCTGCGAAAAGCAACGGCGCAAGTACATTTACGCTCTGGAGGCTCTCTCACCGACTCTCTTATGGGTCCGTTCTCTCATTTCGGCGCAGATGGTCACGTGGATGCTTTTCACACCAACACTCTGCAAACGGCTCCCAGTGCTGATGATCACTTTCAATTATACCGTTGCTGAGTGCCACTTCTGCTGGGCACTGGATAATGCACACCGCAGTGTTGGATCTGCACAGCCTTAACCGGCCGCAAAAGCAGGGACATGGCCAGCGAGCGCCTTTCCTGAAACTTGCCTTCACTGGACTATGCACTCAGTCGTGTGCCGTTCAACTTTGTCATTCATAGCACCCAGAGGGCGATGTTCATTTTTATTTTACTGAACCAGTCACACCGACACCCAGCGGGTTTTTTCCCCCACTATCGACAGAGCCATTGAATTTGCTGCTGGTCGCCATTTCTTACCGACCTTTGGCACATGAAGACAATTCCACACCTGAGGTAAAATGGTGTGGGTGGGATGTGCAGCTTTCATTCCAAACACCGCTGAAAAATACACCGATGTAGATTATTCCTTGGCAGCAATCAGCCCCACCCACTCTAGGGGTAAAAGCTACTGTGCTGTTGAAAAAGTGGGGTACGGCAAAGATATTGTGATTTGCAGAGATTACATGGATCGTTCATTTCGCCGACACCATGCACGGGGTTGTGGTAAGGCTGGTTGTTGCGTCACAATTTGCAAGGGGGAATGTCAGAAAGGGCACCCTATCACTATTGTGCCCCTTGAGTCTGCCCATGCCATACCTCCACCCCTGGTAGTTGGTGTGGCTGAGGCTATTGCACTGTGTTGCTCCCCTTGATGCCGCTCACGACACGTTCTGCATCAAAAGTGCATGTTAGGGCACCTTGGAAAGCTGCCCATCCGCACCACACTGTTCCACCCATTTTGTGGGATTTTCATCAGGCGCCAAGGGCACTGCAGCTGTCGGTTGTGCTTCACTTGGCTACCCAGATCCCGCTCTTCCCTCACCTCCGATGACGTTAGCCGTGCCACAGGGACTCCACGGATCTTTTTGGAGAAATTGCGCATGGCCGCCAGATACACTTTAATGGTAAAAAAAGAAAAATAGGCACGTCGGTCGGACCAAATTAGGGTTGGGCATCAATGGGGGGTGTTACAACTATGTACATGTGTGCCGAAAAGAAGGGTGGTGTATTGTATTCCTCCTGAAAAGGGGGGGGGTCAAGGTTCAAAATGGCTGATGAATCCTTGCTGTTCCAGGGTCCCCAAACCATGGGGAATCAAAATGGCGGCATAACCCCTGCTCTCTGGGAGGTCTCCAAGGCGGGAAGGAGTCAAAATACCTACATAATCTCTGCCCTCTCGGGTCCCCTACGTGGGGGAGGAATCTAAATGGCTGTGCCATCTCTGGGTCCCGAAAGTGGGGAGGAATAACATGGCTACATAATCCATGCTGTATCGTCGCCTGCCATCCGAAGCCCTGCATTTGATGGGGCCAATAGATGGCCGTCACGTTGTGTTGCTGCCAGAACGTTCTGTACAGCAGACGTTGTTCGGGGCGTGTTCATTCCTTGAGGAGAAAAACAACCACAGTCGTCGTTGAGGAACGTCATGCGCGTCTCACAAAATGACCACACAAGACTCAGGGTCTAGAGGGGTGGGTGTTTGGTTCCGATGTTCTGTTTAGATGCCCTCGGATGAGAGACCAGCAATGTCCACACAGCAAGCCCCCATTTACACGGAATCTTGGTTCGATGTGGGGCATGACCAACGAGAAGTGCAAGGGCGCAGGGGCTAGTACCGATGACGGGGCGCCTCCTCATCACCGCCGCGTGTGGGTGATGACATGCAAATTGCACGGGAGCCCGCTGGCGGAGGAGACTCCTGCAATGAATGACAGAGGACCATCAGATCATCACATGCAAGGGCACAAGCAATGAGACAACAAATACGAATGAACCCTTCAAACCCCCACAACCCGCCCCTCTGGGGTCTTGAGAAACGGGAATATCTCTTACTGTCCCCTTTTCTGCGACCAGCCGAAAAAAGCACCAACTCATTCTCGAAGCATTTGCCCTGTGTAGTTGCACCTCTCCACAACACCATGAAGCGCTGGTGCAACATCCGCATCGATCATTGTTTGGCATTTTTCAACACAAAATCGGGCCCACTAAAAATCTACTCTACCTCTGCCACACAAGTACACTCCCAATCAGGGCCTTGCCAGGATCATATGCGTAGCACCCTACCTGATCCATCAGCAGCAAAGCGTGAAAAGGGGATGCAGGGACCAATGCCCAGCAAGGGGACATACAGTTCCTACAATATCAGACCCCGGAGAGTTCTGGAGCTGCCGAGGGGCCCTTTGTAAATTGGGAGGCCCATCGTGCGGAGCGACGGAGGGCGGAGTTGTGTTGCATTGCATCCCTTGAGCGTTGGCCTGCATTTGGGGCAGTTCAGGAATGCCTGAGACAATGGTACAAAAGAAAGGTGATGGGAAGGGTGGCTGGACAGAGAGGCATTGGCAGTAACGGGAAGGACTGCAGACATTGCCCAGTTGTACATTGGTATCCATCCTCAAGGCCGTTTGAGGGTAACATATGGAGTGCACCAGCTGACATTTGGAGGATGACGGAAGGTGGCCAAATGCCGAGCAGTGGTCGTGCGGTGTGACTGCAGGGTATTGGACAGTTTGCAGAGCATCCATCTTGGGGTTGGAGGATAATGGCTGGTTGCATACCCCACCCCACCTAGCCACATTGCACCGCACCGGACCTCATCATGCCACGCCACACAATAGAACACCACACCACACCACACCACACCTTACCCCCACTGCCCACTACTCCCTAGCACTGTGGCAGTGCACTGAAGGAGTCCCACTGCCCACTGCTCCCCAATAGTGTGGCTACGCACTGAAGGAGTCCCACTACCCACTACTCCCCAATAGTCTAACAGTGCACGGAAGCATTTCCAGTGCCCAATGCTCCCCGGCAGCGTGGGAGTGTACTGAAGGAGTGCCGCTGCCCACTGCGCCCCAGCAGTGTGGTGGTGCACACAAGGAGTCCCACTGCCTACTGCCCCAGCAGTGTGATAGAGTGAAGGAGTGGAGTCCAGCAGCCCAGTGCTCCCAAGTGTGGAAATACACTGAAGGAGTCCCACTGACATAGCAATGTGGCATTGCAATGAAGGAGTCCCACTGGCCCACTACTCCCTAGCAGTGTGGCAGTGTACTAAAGCAGTCCTACTGCCCAATACTCCCCAGCAGTGTAGCAATACAGTGAATGAGTCCCACTGCCCACTACTTCCCAACAGTGTAGCAGTGAACAGAAGGCGTTCCACTACCCACTGCCCTAGGGCAGTGAGGTAGTGTACCGAAGGAGTGCCAATCCACACTGCCCGAAGGCAGTAAGGCAGTGAAGAGAAGGAATTCCACCGCCCACTACCCCACAGCAGTGTGGCAGTGAACAAAATGAGTTCCACTACCCACTGCCCCAAGGCACTAAGGTACCACAGAAATTCTACTGCCCACTTCCCCAAAGCAGTGCGGTAGTGTACTGCAGGACTGCCCACTACCCCTGGGCAATGCGGCAATGTGGCAGCGTACCACCGGAGCTCCACTGCCCACTGCAACAGGGCGGTGCAATGTGGCAGTGTACCACCGGAGCTCCACTGCCCACTGCAACAGGGCGGTGGTAATGTACTGCAAGAGTTCCACTGCCCACTGCCCCAAGGCGGTGCAGTAGTGTACTGCAGGAGTCCCACAGCCCACTGCCTATTATGGAATTTCCACTGCCCACTACCCCAAGGCAGTGTAGAGTGTACCGCAAGAGTTCCATTGCCCATTGCCCCCGGGCGCGGTGCGCGCAGGAGTTCCACTGCCCACTGCCCCTAGGCCCCAAGGCCCTGAGGCAAGCCCCCCCCTGTTCGGGGCAAAAATTTTCCACTGTACGGCCCACTGTGCGGGGCGGACCTTTTTTGGTAAAAAATCCTCAGCAGGGCATTGCGTGGTGACCCCAATCACCAAAATATGTTCAGAATATATACCACCAATAAGCCATATGTCAACAGAGACATGTCATGCCCGAGTTGGTACTTGCATGCGCTCACAGTTGAGGGGTCATGGGTTCAATACCCACATCCGGAACCTTTTCTGGCGCTGTTTCCGATGCTTCTGGCGCTTTTTCTGGCGCTTTTTTCCAGCATTACAAGTGCACATGACATGCATTGGACACAATCACAAAACAACAAAAAAAAGCTGGGTACTTTTCTGGCCTTTTTTCTGGCGCTTTTTCAGCATTACAAGTGCACATGAAATGCATTGGACACAATCACAAACAACAAAAAAAAGCTGGGTACTTTTCTGGCGTTTTTTCTGGCGCTTCTGGCGCTTTTTCTGGCACTTTTTCTGGTGCTTCTGGTGCTTTTTCTGGCGCTTTTTCAGCATTACAAGTGCACATGACATGCATTGGACACAATCACAAACAACAAAAAAAAGCTGGGTACTTTTCTGGCCTTTTTTCTGGCGCTTTTTCAGCATTACAAGTGCACATGAAATGCATTGGACACAATCACAAACAACAAAAAAAAGCTGGGTACTTTTCTGGCGTTTTTTCTGGCGCTTCTGGCGCTTTTTCTGGCACTTTTTCTGGTGCTTCTGGTGCTTTTTCTGGCGCTTTTTCAGCATTACAAGTGCACATGACATGCATTGGACACAATCACAAACAACAACAAAAAGCTGGGTACTTTTCTGGCCTTTTTTCTGGCGCTTTTTCAGCATTACAAGTGCACATGAAATGCATTGGACACAATCACAAACAACAAAAAAAAGCTGGGTACTTTTCTGGCGTTTTTTCTGGCGCTTCTGGCGCTTTTTCTGGCACTTTTTCTGGTGCTTCTGGTGCTTTTTCTGGCGCTTTTTCAGCATTACAAGTGCACATGACATGCATTGGACACAATCACAAACAACAAAAAAAAGCTGGGTACAACGATCCGACTCGGCCAGAGACAAAAGAGCAACAGTTTCAACATTCTTGGAGTGGCATACATTACAAGGCATAGTCTGGTCAAGAGCATAGGGGAGGGCAGGAAAAAGAGACAAATGGGTGCCTAATATTGCCTATTTCTGTGCTATGGTTCTGAGAACCCACTGTACGGGCCACTGTTCGGGGCTGTACGGGAAATACGGGATTCCCATACAGGGGGGGGGGGGGTTGCTGAGGCAGTGAACAAAAGGAGACCCACTGCCTGCTGCCCAAGGCAGTGAGGCAGTGTTCGGCAGGAGTTCCACTGCCCCCTGCCCCCAGGCTGCAGTGTGGCGGTGAACTGAAGGATCCCCACTGCCCACTGCCCACTGCCCACTGCCCACTACAGGGTGGCAGTGCACTGAAGGATTCCCACTGCCCACTGCCCACAGCAGTGGGGCAGTATACTCAAGGATCCCCACTGCCCACTGAGTGTGGCGGCGTACCGAAGGATCTCAGCTGCCCACATGCCAGCATCATCAATGCCCGACCAGGGCCCGGAGGCACAATGGCCTGGGCCCAGCGAGAGCTTCAGTAGCACCATCAGGCAGAGCGGCACAGCGTCCCCAGGGCAGCCCTGGACAGCAGCCGCCCAGCGCCAGAGACAATGGCGGCCCTCCGCCACAGGTGCGCAACACACTACACACAGCGCGCACTTAGACACACAGCCCTCCCGGCTTGTGTTTTCCCGTGTGCAAGACCATCCCGGCCATTGCCTTTTGGTAACAGATTTGGCACACCACACCACTCAACTCAACTCAACTCAACTCAACTCAACTCAACTCAACTCAACTCAACTCAACTCAACTCAACTCAACTCAACTCAACTCAACTCAACTCAACTCAACTCAACTCAACTCAACTCAACTCAACTCAACTCAACTCAACTCAACTCAACTCAACTCAACTCAACTCAACTCAACTCAACTCAACTCAACTCAACTCAATTCAACTCAACTCAACTCAACTCAACTCAACTCAACTCAACTCAATACAACACTACGTCAGTGTGCTGTAATGCAGTGTGGCATAGTGCAACATGCAACATATCATTTCATGCAGGGGTGTGGTGTGGTGTGGTCCAGTGTGGTGTGGCGTGGCGTGGCGTGGTGTGGTGTTTTGCTGTGTGCAGCTGCGGCCGATACCTCCGGCCAGATGCCCTTACTGCCTTCTGAGCTTTCCAATTTTCTGATCTTTGACAAAAGAGGGGCGGTTTGTTGGGGCGGGTCATGGGACATGCTGCTGAGCCACCTTGCCCTCTTCACCGTGCACACAACCAGAGGGAGCCTGTAACCCCAGGGCACAGGAAAGGAGGCACCTGGAGGGCGCTGCCCAAACACAAAGTCCTCCAAATTGATATGGCCTCGAGGCTCCTGCAATGCACAGAAATGCAGCGAGGCAGGTCCTGAGCAGTCACTGGCCCCTGTAGACTGGACCATGCACAACCACGACACAATTGTTTCATTGTACAGTCAGCGGCGCCTGCGGGGCAGAGTAGCCACAGCTCACAAGCTCATGGCAGGGCCCCGAGGATGCCCAGCCGTGTGCTGAAGAAATGGCTGACAGGAACATATCTGCATGGGGACGATTCTGCTGGGCTTTCAGCGGGCATCGCCACACGCAGCCCAGCGGTGCCCACCACTGGTCCCCGCCCACTCCCTGAGGTAAAGTGGCAGACCGTGCACCCCATCAAGCGTGCAGGCCCCACGCGCCCCACCTGTGTTTCAGGCGCGCCGAGCGAGACACAAAAGCGGCGATTTGACGGGGGCTGGTCAGCGTCGTGTGCTATCCGCGGGGGCGAGCAATGGTGTACAAAGGAGCTGGGGTCACGCGCAGAAGGGTGGGGTCAAAGGATCCAATGGGAGGATCGCAAAGCAGTCGCAACGACACGCCGATCATGAGGACGTCTTTTAATCCAGATATAAAATAAAAACTCGGGCCGTCCAATGGACAGCTCAGTATTCAGGCACATAACTGAACGGCACTTGAAAGGCAACCAACGGCGGTTGGGGGGGTATCCCACGACGGTTGGAGGGGAACCGACGGCGGTTAAAGGGTAACGACAGCGGTTGAAGGTCGACGTTTTTGACAGAAGAAGGAAAATGAAAAAAACTCGTCCACTACAAAACGCCCTACCGATCGTGTTGACGTATGTTCGAAAATTGGCACCGCGCCGCTTTGTAAGGAAACTTGGCGTCCTCTAAGACAGAACAAGACCAAAATTGCATTTCGATAGAACCTACGGCTACCCCGTCCGGCTGACCCTCCATACAGTAGGCCCAAGCAAATCGACGTGCGGCTGCGATGCAATCACTTTTGGGCATACAATAGGACTGCTCGGGGAGCCGTCTGTGCCAAGACCATTCGGGACAGAACGCTGGCGCTGCAAAGGGGTCAGTGGCGAACCAGTGGTCGGTCGCTGATCCTGCAGACAGAGGGCCCGGGAATACTTGGGGCAGAGCTTGCTGGGGTTTGTGGCAAATGGTGCAGAAGGTGATCGATATCAAGCACAAAGGAAAAGCAGCAACGCATCCACACCGCACCATCATTCTCCCAACGTACCACTTATCAAACACCACGCCCGACATACCAATGGGACATGAGGCACCATTACACGACACAACACAACCTGCAGGCACTACACAGCACAGACTGCACATAACACAAGCAGTAGCAACACACTACACAGAGTCGATGTACGATCCACTGCACCAACGAAAAGTAACGCCAGGCATCCTCTCCTCTCCCTCCAGTATGCCCCAGTGACCATGTGGCCCAGCATCTGCAACACTGCTGGCGGGCCGGTGGTGGTGGTGGTGGTGGTGGTGTGGGCGGGCGGGCGGCGGGGGCAGCTTAACGACTGCGGCGCACTCCCCGCACCCCCCCCCCATGGGGGCAATACATCCAACTCCCAGAAAAGACCAGGACTGCAGGTGAACTTCGGCGAGTCTGCATCTGAGAGAGCAGGCCCCTAACTGCCATTCCAGTGCATCACGGAGCGCTCTTCACATGTGGATCTGAGGCCCCTCCCTTCGCCTCCCACCTCCGTCCATGGGTTGGATGGAGCATGTCATATCGATTGCAGTGAAGCAGCAGCTGTACAACCCAGACCACCAAATATGCCGTCCCCTGAGACCCTGCTACCACCTGCAGTGCAGTGGTAGGCACCCGGATTCGGAAGACACTTGGGCACGAGCTTAGGCACAGGGCAAAGAGCCTTTTTGTGGAGGAAAATGGGTAATCTGGTTCTGAGGGATTCTGTCATATGCACCCATGACGCTGAGAATTGAACGGTACCATGAATGAAAGGGCGATGTGAAGGTGTTTAATTCGCCCAATATCTGAAGCTGTGGTCAGTTTTGACACCCGCTGTCCTGTGGCATTTCGGACTGTTGACTCGGAAAGAGTTAAAATTCTAACTTCGCCCTGCCCCCCTGTGTGACATTCCGTCTGGTTGTTGTTTCTTTACGGGGCCCTGGACAGTCACCCGTTCTTCACTTCGCATGTTGCGTCAGGTTGCTTCTTTCTGTCGGCCGCTGCGGCCGGTGCTCTTGCTGGTGTTGTTTACGCGTTCGCGGAGCCCAGTGGTTGGTGTGCCGGGGCTGTGCTGGATGTGGCATGGTGTGCCGGTTGCGCGTCAGTGGCGCCCAGTAGTTGGCGTATTGAGGTTGACTCGGAAAGAGTTAAAATTTTTACTTCGCCCTGCCCCCCCCCCCCCCCCCCGCCAACTACTACACACCGAAGCTACAGCAGCAAGCATCAGCAATGCAGCATGGCGATGGGGGAGGGGGTGGGGGGCTTCATCGGCACGCCTGGTGCCCTTTATCCCCCTTCAAACCCACCCCGGCAATCTGGATTTCCTATTGGTGCCTTCCCGTGCAGGCCTACTCCTTGTGTTCCCCCTAAGCCGATCAACTATCGGCGACCTGGAAACAATCGCCCGCGTTGATGGTGAGAAACAGTTGACGGTGCTATCTCTTCTCAACAGCCCCCCCCCCCCCCATGAAGACGCTCTCCCCCCCCCCCCAGCCCACCTTCCTGGAACACCCCTTCCCAACCACCAGAACCCCCAGACAGAGGCCCCACCACCCCAGGGCGCGTGCACCAGGTCACGAGCTCCCAAGGGGGACACACACCTGGGAGGCCCGGCGATTTCGCCATGGTTTGTGTCCAACACTTTGGGTCAACGGATTGGATTTCGGAGTTGGAGGCTGAGAAATGGGAAGGGGAATCAGTGACTGACTGTCGGTCATGAGGCATGCATCCAGCACAGCAATCTTGGGGTCGCAAGGCAGAAACTACCGGTTACCGCCTTTTTAAGGCAGGAGATGAAATGACAGCGCGCATACCACGTCCCATCAAGCGTTCAAAACGACAGCATCACAAGATGCACACAAAATGCGTTGTTGTGTACTGCGCGGATCGGAAATACCACTGATGGTCCTCGCTGAACCTCACAGTCAGTATGAGGGATAACGCTGGGCCATACAAATATGAATACGCCACAACATGGGTTGCTGCTGCCTTTTTCTCGTAACTCAAAATCGGTCTGGAGTTGTATTCTGCTGCGCAGAATTCTGTGATCAGTGCAGGGCCTCGCTTGGAGGAATCAGAGGACGACCTGGCAATAAATTGCACCCTATGAGCAATACAATTCCATTTGCCTTCGGCAATGCACCACCAAGCCGGGTGGAGACCAGCTAGGCTCCGGGGTTTTGGGGGGGGCGTGGCCCTGGCTACATGGGCCTAACAGCCGCTATTTGGACCCCCATGGGTGCTAGAGTTGGTGACCAGATGATGACCCAAATCCATCCAAGAACCGACAGAAGGTTTTTGGCAAAAGTCAATTTGCAAGCTCTCCGAAAGCACCGTGGAAATATTCTTTCCATGTGCACGCTTCAAGCCAAGAACACACCTTGTCCCAATCGGCTGTGTTACAGCCTACACCAGCAGCACACGGGCTTGTCGTATCTGCGTTAAAAACAATAAAGTTGCGGGTTGGGGTAAAGAGACACGATCCCTCCGGGAATGGTATCAGCTGGGGCTTATGCAGCATTGCATTTAAACGGAGAATGCGATAATGTACTGCTGTCTCCTGCTGACTTGCCAGGCTGAACACGAGTACTGCTGATGCCCTCCTTTTCCCTTCATAACATTGCAACTCAACGCTGGTGAGGCCTCATGAACAAGACTTGCAGTCCCATGAGCTGCACGCAAATACAGGGTCTCTCCACTCCCACACACAGCGGTGTCCGAAGCTGAGGTATCTGAGCTCCCGCAACCTGAACTGTCACCTGAACTGTCATTGTCAGGTTAGGTTACGCCTTGTTACTGAGCTGGGTTTATGCTGTCGAGGTTTTAAAACCCTACTTAGGGTCCAGGGTAAGTACTAAATTTTAGCACGCAGCAAGCAGCAAGCAGGTGAGTAAAAGTCTTTTTTGCCCACTCCGTGGCTCAAAAGCAGCATCCAATTAGCTCAAAACGACCACAGAGCAAATGCACATCATTTGTAACAATGTTTGTGCAATTTCAAGCCGTCTAGCCCATTCTATGGCCAATATACTTTTCGAGGCAGTTTTCAGGACGATCATCCTGAAAGTTCAGGACGATCACCAGTGTGCCAACCAACTGTCTCCAGTGTGCCACCCAGCTTGGTCCTGGTATAAATCTTGATTTGTAGTCTCAGGCTTACAGTCCGCATTCGGAGTCGCCCATGGATGCTATGATCTGATGTGCCATAATACATGGCAGCTTTCGCTACTATCTAAATAATGCATGAGAGCAATGCGGGTCTTTGTTTGAACTGGTTTATTGAAATCTCACTTTGTGCTACCGCAACATCCCAAGCGCATGCCGCATCAAGCGTAGCCACACTAGCACAATGCGCCTTATCACCAAAGATCCTCATTGGGCACTGTGTCCAACTGCACATTCCTCATCGAAGACAAACTTCCCCACAGAGTCTGCAGGGAACTCAACCCTGTGCCAAGTGGGCCCATTGTGTCATCCCCACAGTGGCATGCGAAACACTGGGCGACGGGACAAAGACTGCTTGAAAAACGTGACCTGCCCAAAAACTTGTGGCGTCCAGATCAGGTGGAACATTCATCAGTTTCACTTCCAGCATTCCCTTTAACTCAGTTTGGCTCCCACCACACACGCCCATGGAGACGGCAGTGAGAATGTCGCGTCTCAGATTGTTGAATGCTACTGCCGGCGTGGGTCCGTTGATTCCCCCGCCGTTGGATATATTCTCTAGCAAAAGCGAAGGCAAAAAGAACCAGCTGTCAATTGACATGTCTGTTCTGGTTTTCCCCTTTGGTTACAACACTTCCAAGGCATATTGAATTGACGCTATTCTGCAGTTCATTTGAACCGACATGGGGGGGTTACATTTGGCAACAGCGTTCAGGCAAAGGTGATGTATACACTTGAACGCACTGCAGGATTGAAGCAGAAACCTGCAGTCAGAGACGGGGGTAAACATAGGGAGTCCTCAGGTGGCAGCATCCGTGGCAGCAGCAAGCCTCCGGGCACAACACTTGGACGGTCAAGCAGAGATGAGGCTGCAGCACAGAGAAGAAAACATTGCAACGGGAGCGCAGTCTCGCTCGCAAATTGACAACTCACCATGCCTACAACACACACACATCCACACGCACAAAGAGTATCCCCCTCTCACTCACTCACACACACACACACTCTCTCTCTCTATCTCTCTCTCTCTCTCTCTCTCTCTCTCTCTCTCTCTCTCTCTCTCTTCACCCACTCCTCGTGAAAAGAGACATCGATTTGCATCAGAGCTCGAGGAATCGCAGCGTCTGTGGGAGCCGAAGAGGGAAAGGAACTCAGGGGCCTACACAACAAACTGATTGTCTCAAACAAACTGTTTCAAACAGATCATGTGGTGGCGCTCATTGGTTTGTTTTTCGGACAAAGTCCAATCAACAACGTTGGCAAATAACAACCCTGATGACACAAGACACGAGACAGAAAAAATGAAAAAAAAGACAGAAAAAATGAAAAAAAAGACAGAAAAAATGCGGGAGGTGGGAGCCTGCTCGATTGACCTCAACCAGCCAGGGACACCTGTTCTTACTTGGGATGCGGGGGCGAGGTCCAGGTACCCCAACAGATATGAGTCCCAACGACATGCTGACCATTTTGAGGTATGTTGGATTTCTCTCAAAGTCGCTGTGCAGCCTATTTTCAAGCCACCATCAGCCTTGAGCTTGAGGACCATCTTGTGTAAGTTGTGTCACAGGAGCCCCTTTCCCGGACCCCCTGCCTCTGATTTAGGCACGCGGAGTGCTCACCCAGCCAGCCGGCCGGCCGGCTTACACTTGGGTAGGGGCACAGGGAGTCCCACCCAAGGAGGGATCGCCAGAGGGAGCCAGCAGTTGGAGGCACATGGCGTACTTGACCAATGGGCCAGCCCTGTGGGCCCCGCTGGGATGAGGCACACAGAGCCCTGCCCAAAAGATATACCCCATCCGCACTGTGCGTTGCAACCATCTCAGTTCTACACCATCCAGCACCCTCCCCAGTGGTGATGATGGAGGCGCCGTTGCTCTTCTTGAAGGTCGTGTCTATGCCCATCCGACTCGACACTCACACCCCCACACTGCCTCACCCACACCCACCTACACCCACACCCATGCACTAACACACACATGATGTACGTAACAAACTGGCAACAGCCAAGACAGCAAGCAGCAATCAAGGAGGCCGGCTTGCACTGAATCTCGTCAGGCACAGTTAAGAAGAAAAGCAGTGATATTGTCAACTGCGCTAGGTGCCTTTCTGCAGGAAACAGGCACACAGGACGTCCCGTAGTCAGCACTACCTGATGAAACAATGTAGGCAATGCACTGTCACATTGACAGCACCACCTTACTGGTTCACAGGCATTGAGGTTAACAAGAACATTCTCTGTGCTCTGCCCTGCCCAGGGGGTTAAATCCAAGAAACGATGATAACCGTGACCTGCAGGTTCGGGGCAGAACCATCAACGCTGCTTGCACCCGCCTGGCAAGATGACATCACCACAACTCAGGATTCCTATTCCTGTGGGTATGGAATACAGGCAACATTCATGGAGTCAAGCAGGAAAACATTCATGACCCATGTCATTCCGTCACAGGGGTGATACACACACACACACACACACACACAGGTTCAACGGCACTCAGCAAGGACCTGCAGGCACCCAGTCTGCTGTTCCCAGACACGCATGCACGCATGCACACACACACACATACACACACACACACACACACACACACATGTGCGCGCGCATGTCAATTCATGGTACTGGCCACAGTAACGGGGGATTTCCATCAATCCAGTCAAGAAACCAACAGCCAGCTTCATGCCCAACACAGCAACAAGTAAATTGGGGTGCACACAAACAACACATACACCGCTATTGTTCTAAACCACGCACAGTCGGATTCATTATTCAGCGGGATTTATTCTAATGACAAGGACTACAGTTTCTGCTGTATGCGCCAAAGAACATTGAAATTGCTCAACCCACAAAACTTTCACAACAAATTGACAACTATTTTCCTGTGCCTCCTCCGGTCCCCTGCCCTGGACTGGAGCTCCCCTGCACGATGGACATGTTATGGGCGCCTTTCTGGAGGGGAGCGGGTTTGGAAAACGTCGACCAATCCCCCACACACGCTCAATTTTCCACTTGCCTCGAAATTCTGACCAAAGAAAGCCCTCCTGGCATTATTGAGGGTGGACATAGCCACGTTTCGGAAACCTAATTTTCTTGTCCACAAGTGACTAAATTCCTGCATATTCTTTGACTTCACACTGAGCCCACTTGTTGCTTTTTGGCTTCCTCATCAGTCCTTTGGTGCAGGCGGGGGGGTGTTGAGAAAAGGTGGCAGTGTAGGCACGGGTGCGTATAGGAAGGAGGCAGAAATGGAAAGCAGGGCCGTACTTCTTGCAGAACCAAAAAAGAATTGGACGCTGCTGCAACTGGGGCCACTTTACCGGGGGGGGGGGGGGGACCCCTCGTTTAGGACGTCGTTTAGGACGTGGAGTCCCCCCGCCCTGACTGACTGTAGGGGGGGGAGGGGGGCAAAGTGGAGAGCATTGATGTGGCAGCAATGGAAAAAATTTTGCTTCGGGAGCCTTGGTGCCCGTGGGCTGTTGGGCGCCTTCCGCACTCATAGACTCCTGAGGTCCGTACCTTTGGCATCTAACTGTTGGCCAGAGACCGCCTGGAGGGGGGGCGGGGGGAGCCGCCCCCGCCACCCCCTCCCGGGGCAGTTTACTAGTAACTGCCGGTTGCAGCCATCGGTCGATCGTAAGCCGTCGGTAAAGCGCCAACAGCCATGCCAACCACCGTCAGCCAACTGCCCACCGCTGCCGAATACACGCAATTCTGCCCCCTAACGCCCTGAGCTGCCCCTCAATGAGAGGAACAAACGACGTTGTCAAAACATACCCCGTGCGAAAAGTGGTGTCAGGCAAAAGTACATATTGGACCCGGGCCTCGGGACATGTGTGGGTTTGTGTGAAGGCTCACACCTGAGAGGGATTTCGCTGCGGGATCCCGGCCACGGCCGCCCCCAGTGCGCAGGGCCGGACCTTCGGGGGGTGGGGGCACGTTGCCGGTTGCAGGCTTGGACAGTGTGCCCGACCTCCTTGCACGCCCCCCCAAACTGGGGCGGTGCAGTGGGGGCGTTGGGACCGATGCAGGACTTTGGTGGCCTGTGCACAAGTGCAAAGAAAGGGGGTGTGACAAAGGGCGGGGGGGGGGGGTAAAGGCCGTTGCCTTCGAAATGCGGCCGGGCATCGCCTGGTCTCTCGCCTTCATCTTGTCTACAGTCGTACCGACGTCTTAAAGACCGGACGTCAAAAGGTCGGTTTCACGGGGGCCAGCGCTTCGAACGAGTCTGTCAGACCGCGCGTTTGGAAAGCTACACCACCGGGGGATGCGCCAAAAACGTCGCGTTGCTGGGGGGTCATACCCCAAACCACTGAATCGGGCCTTCTGTGGTCACTTTGCTCCGAGACAACAGATTCGCCCGCAAGGCCCATGCCCTCAGCAGTCCATACGGCAGCAGGAAAGCCGCATCCCTGTCCACTACCCATGACCCGAAGCCCCTGCAGAGTCAGGCCCAGCCCCAGCCCCGGGCGCTCACAGCACAGCTCTCAACTCCGGATATGTACATTTCTGCGCGTAAACGTACAGCCCTCCTCAACTCATGGGACGCCGCAGCCGCATCTGCCGTGCGCTGCTCAGGAACACCTGCGGGAGTGGGGCCCGCCACTGGGCCCTGGGTGCGGGATTGAGTAGAAGGCTCTCCAAGGGCCCACGATGGTTCAGTGAATTGTGAGCTCGTTTCGATCCGCCGGGGGCAAGGGCGGGGGGAGGGAGGGGGGTTGGTGGCGGCGCCAATTGCCCGATCACCACTTCCCTTGGACCCTTTCCATGGGCGGCGGTGCCCCTCGGCCTCTCACCGTCCCTGTGCCCTTCCTCTCCCTCCTTGGCCTATCTGTTCCTCTCTACTTCCCTGTCCTTTCCCTTGGGAGGTTGTGCGGAGCCCCCGGACTTTCCCTGTTTCACTGGGGAAGAGGGGGGGTGGGGGGGCATCGTGGGCTCTGTGCTTGGGGCGGACCGAGGCGTTACGGTGGCACCTCCGCTGCACTGGCCTCATTCAGCCAGGCCCCGGTACTGGGGACGGGCATGGGAATGGTAGCGACACGCACGGTAGCCAGGCCTTGGCGAGGGTGAGGACGTGGCCGTGTCCGGAGCCTCTGGGTCCGGGTGCGGCCCAGGGCCCAGGGCGCGCTCCTCCTGCTGGTGCTCGTGGTTGGGGGGGCGACTGTCGCCGGACATATGCCACCGGACGAACAATGAAGGATCTGGAGGCGGTGCGTACCTCCGGAGCTTCGAGGCCGGGGTGCGGGATTGGGGTTCGGGCCGGCGAAACTTTCTGCCGCTGCCGGCTGCTGCCGTGACCGGACTGGCCGGAGCTGCACCCGGAATTGTAGCCACGAGAAAAGAGGGGGCGTGCGTGACAGGGGCCCATTTTTCCGAGTATTTGTGGCTCATGACTGGGACCGAACGCCGCGAGTACTTTTTCAACCAAATGTCTTCGTGTTTTGCATGGGCTCTCTGCCAAATCCCAGCGAATGGGGGGCTGGAGAATGCAATCCCCCCCCCCCCTTCAGAAGTGGCTCTGACCCCCTCGCATTCCCGCGGCAGCCGATACCTGAACTGGGGGTATTTCCTCCAGAAGAATCGTAATTCGGAATCTGAAACAACGCGTTGCACAAGAGGCAGGAGCACAGCTTCCACATGGGAAAAAGGTTTTCAAGAGGAGCTGAATCCGTCCCTCAACACCAGAGGCTGGGGCTTGCCATTGCAAAGACATCGGTGTGATTGCCCCTTTTCAACAGAGCGATGTTCATTTCACAGCTGATGAGGCGGGTTTTTAGACACGACGTGCACACTGTTCCAACCAAATCCGGGTCAAGAACATGAGGATTTGACTTCTGCGCTTGTTTCGCCCGACGGTGTTGCGATTGCCTGAGTTCCTTGAGTACTTGTTCCGTCCTGTGCCTGCGGTCCCGGACCCCGGACCCCCCACCCCCCCCCAAGTGGCAGCCGGTTGTACCCTTCCGCACGGCTGCGCATGCGCAAGTTGGGCGTGTTCGTCATGCGCTCTACCTCGGCTTTAGAGGGGAAGGGCCCCATCCGTGCGGGTTCAGACCCCCTGCAGCACAAAGGCACTGGTGCAGCAGGGCCTTCAGAACGCGAACAGGGGAACTGCGGGAGGGTTGGGGGGGGGGGGGCTGGATCCAACGCACCACGGACTCGAGGGCTCCATTACCCGCAGCAGCACAAAACAACGGGAGCTCCTGCCTTTATTACGTGGCTGCGTGCTCCAGCCGCACATCATCGCACATCATCGCGACCCTTTGCTGACCCTCGGTGCATTCATCGGCGGTGTGGTGTGCGTTGAATCGCTTTGGATCGCCGTCACATGCAGGCGGAGCGTGTTTGGCATCTCCATCCACATGCCCCTGTGCCCCCATCCCTTCGGTCCCCCGATTGTCCACTGAGCGACTCTTGGCTCGGCTCCAGCAACTCTGACCCGAGGGCGTACCAAAGGTAACACCGGGTCTGCTGCCGCTGCAGTGACGGTGGCACCATCGTTCACAAGACGTCCCCCCGTGGGTGGCCAGTCACCGCCCCCGGTAACGGGTGCTCAAACTGCCCCCCCCCCAAGCTCGAGCACATTCCCATACAGACCCACAGGTTGCATCAATACGTTGCCCAGTCTGGTAAGCATCTGGTCAGCCCCCAACTCCCCTTTATCCAAAAAGGACAGCCGTTGCAGGCGGCACTGCAAATGGGAGAAGTGAAGCCGTGCCAGTGCCAGGCAGAGTGGCAGTCCGAGAGCCTTTGTTGAAATCTGCGGACAATGCTGCACAATTCCGCAGTCCTCGGGACATTCACCCCAAAACTCCCTCATTCTGCGCGAATAAAAGTTCCAATTGTGGTGGCCAAGTTTCGCATTTTTTGGCAAAAAAAATCGCAAAATACATATTCTTTTGCTGGAATCTGTCACGATGCAATCGTCCCCAAAGAGGCACTGTCGTGGGCTCCTAATTCGTTGATTCCGCACCAAACCCCAACCGTCCATGCCACCCTGTCACTAGCAGCCTAGGCACCACAGGTGAGCACAGAGCACATACCACAGTATCGGCGTCCAAGGAAGAGGCACGCATACGCCGGCGCGCAGGTGGGGGCCCCTTTGGAGGCACAGAGCAAGGGGGGGGAGCAGCGGCAGTCAGGGGGACGGTGGGCGCAGGCTGGGCCTCACCTGCTGCCCCTTCACAGAGTCGGGGATCAGTCAGAGTAAGTCGTGGGCTGTTGAGCTGTGGGCTGACGTCGGACTGAGGCAGATGAGGATTGGACGAGCATGGCAATGCATCGAGGGTGAGACGGTTCCAAATGGGGAAAAAAGCTGAGGCGGTCCGGTACCCAGCGCACTGTGCAGACACATGTCTCACGGTCGTCTGCTTGGAGGCTAACAGCAGCGGTTGTGAGCCAACCGACGGCGGTTGGTGGGCTAATTGACGCGGGTTGGAGCACCAACTAATCACAAGAACCACGGTCGGACTCGACGTGTCCAATGCAGGTTTCATGCTCGCCCGCCTTCCCCTACCCGCACAAGGTGGTTGCGGCGCTCCTGCCTTCGGAGTTTCCCCCGTCCCTTGCCCTATCACTGGTCATGACGAAGTTAGGCTGTCAGTAAACTACATCCATTAACAGAGCCATCACACGGGGCAATTTTTCACGGACATATGCATCGGTGCATTGTGATTTTCCGACGCTTCCGGGGCCTTTTGACACCTGCCCCGCGGCATTTCCGCTCTCTTTCCGGTGTCCGTGTTGCTGCGGTGAAGTAACAGGCGCGGGAAGCAATCCTGTCAGTCAACTTGTTAAAGGGGAGATCGCTACGCAAGACAGGGCAGGATGCTTTACAGCCAACAGAAGAAGACTGGGACTGTGGCCATCTCACAGTTGGCCGGGAAATTCGATTGTCTTGGGCACCTCGACGAGGCTCCCCAACCCCACTCCCCAAGCTTGGACTCCAGCCTAGCAACAGGTTTCTAGCGATCAGCCATGGCGCACAAAGCACATTTGGGATCAGAAAATTTGATTGTTGAACACCTTAAAACCTAGGAACGGAGCCCTGGGTTTGGGTCATAATGCCCCTCTTCCCCAATTCCTGGCAACCAAAATGGGTACATGCCATACAAAGGGGCTGGCAATCAAACTGTGCGATTTTTTTATCAATTTTGAATTCTAGTTTCGGATATCATAAATATACATTTTGAAAACGTTGCTTACTGGCCCCCGTTTTTAATTTTACTTCTAAATCACGCCGACTTGACTTATTTCAGTCGGCATTCATGGCAACCCCCCCCCCCCACATTTCCTGGCATCCAAATGGGGGAACTTTGCAGTTGGGGTTTAAAGACAAAATTGACAAAGGTTGTTTGATAACTTTTCGTGCGCAGAGCGCCCTAAAAATACATGTTGAAAAATTCAACCTTCACCACCCAACCCTGAAAAAGGTCCCGCGTTCGAATGCCAAGGTAGCCTACCCCAACTCCTGGCAAACAAAATGCATGAACACCATGCAAACTGGGCTGCACAAAAAGAAGCTTTACCGGTGATTGGAATCCTTTCTGATCGTCAGGCTGTCAAATCGATCCATTTCAGAAAATTGGCTTCTTCACACTGCACAAACCTCATTACATCTTGTCCCCTGGGCCTGCCTCGCCAAAGATTCAACTCCACACAAAACAGGCTTTCAAGTTCAGCCATCATGGATGGTCACAATATCTCAATACGCCACTTCAGAAGGTTCAACATTTGAACCCTTGGTGCTGAAATTGGGTGATACATTTGTTTTGGGAAAAAAATTATTTTCTTCGGGTTAAACACCCAATTTGACCCCTATATGGGCTATGATTGGCGAATAGGCCCCAAAAGGGGTGCGTGCGGCATCTCACATATAGTGGCCCGCCTGGCGTTGATCTCACAACCTCTGCAAGGTGATTCTATTGCCTCTGACAACTCCACCTCGCAGAGTATGCTCTTCGCAACAGTCGCAACACATCACAAAGGCGGCCGAAATTGTAGATCAAGAAGACCAGGTTTTGCCTTCCCCTGCAAATTGGGCTAAATGGCAGGAAAGAAGTGTTTTGAGGTGCCCATGGACGCCACTTGGGGGGCCTAATGAGTGCCACATCGCTTCCCACAGGTTTGTATGCTCATAGTGTGAGCAAATGATGCCCTAAGCCAGGCCCAGGGCCACCTAGGGTCGCCAGGGGTCGCACCAAAATGACAATTATTCAGCCAACCCACGCCAGCTTGAAAATGGCTCAGCCCACACCGGTCAGCACCCAGAGGAAAGCCTGGGTTCACCTGGAAGAGACCCTGCGGGTGGTGAGGGGGTCCATACAGAAGAAAGAAGTTAAATGGAACCTGGGTCTGGATCGACACCTAACCCCCCATCCCAGCCCCAGGCCGGATAGGATGGGTCTACAGTTTTGGGGGGTCCCAACCAAAACCTGACTGGGGGATACTTTTGTGGGAACAAAAGAAAGATTTTCCAAGGCATTCAACCCTGAAATTAACCCTTGGCTATGATATGCGAATAAGCTCCAAACAGGGGATACGCGGTGTTTTCCATGTACGTGGCCCACCTGGTTCTGATCTCACGATCTCTCCGACGTGATTTGTTGGCTCGCAATCGAAAATTCGAATGCAAAACCCCATCATGTTGAGGTCAGAATTTTTCGAACCTCGTCTTCCCACATCCCTGAAATGGGGTGCACAGTTCGGGAGGTTGGGCGGGCATTTCAAATCTCTGGTCCTCCACAAAGCCTACCGGGATGGGATGTCCGACTTTGACAAAAGAAGAATGGGCTTTAGCCGTGCGTGACCACTTCCCACACAAAGATACGGTACACCCACACTCCAACATACTGGACAGTCACACACTGAACCAAGGGCTGGGTCTCAGGCACCGGGGCTCAGCGGCTGAGAATGTGGACGAAACACACCACTGTTGGACTGGAATCTGCAGAGGTACCCAGCGGAGGTGGGGCCATGGGGCGCATGAGCATGACCGGGCCTACTCGGGGATTGCGCTGTTCCCGGAAGCGCTCCGGAGACGAAGGGGTGACGGGGGATACGGGTTTCAAATTGTTGCGGCCGGAGGAGGGGGTGATGGGTGGCGACACGTAGGGCCCTGAGCCTGGGGAATCGTCAGTCTCACAGGCACTGAGCGAGGGCACCTGCATGGGAATATGGTGGTAGACAGCAAACACATGGGCAGGCAAGGGGATGCGCAGAGGGAGAGGAGAGCGTGCAGACGCAATAAACTGCAGTAGTTGCAGCCTCCTCTCCAGGAAAAACAAACACGTGACACACAGCCCCCCAAGATAATCTCTGTTTGCAGGCCCGTGCTCGTCAAAGCTCGAAGCTCCGCATGGAGCTGCATACGAGAAGAAAGAGGCCCCACTCGGCTCAGGCAGAGTAGAGATTTTGGGGGGGGGGGGGTCACTTCCCAACTTAAAACCCATGGCCCAGGGCGCCATCATTGACTTTAGGTGTTGGGCTCTGGGTTTGAGGAAGCAGCGTAGCTATGCAAAGGAGGGTGCTGACTGCACACCACAGGTGCCGCATGATTCCCCTGCAACCCAGAAATACAAAACCTCCCAGAGGATGCTTCCTGCGTAGGGGAAGAGAAATCCCACTGTAGCGCCTGTAGCACAAGTGCCCTTACTATGGTCATTATCAACACAATCCTCCCAGGCTTGTTGGAGAATGGGTTGGAAGTGGTCAGCACAAGCCCTTTGGCGATCTGGCATCTGCTTGCGGCACCACTCAAGAATGGTCACAGAGTTAGAGTCTGTTAATGCATAGGCAGCCTAATCAGCACGTGGAAAGAAAGGGTGTACAGACAAAAGGCCACAATGGTCTCAACAAAAAAACGTGGCATCATTGCACAGGACCATTTGTGCTAAATGTAAAAAAGGATTCGGGGAGTGAAATATCCTTTGTAGTTCCACCATACATGTTAATTGTGAAGTGCCTTTCACACCTTCCAAGTAACACGAATCGTGGAAGATATCAACACTGTTGGTCATCCGGACCCCCCCCCAAAAGAACTAGCTTCATTTGCATGTGGTTCCAGATGTTCTTCAGAGCAATGTGCAAAATTCAACAGTGAGTACCAGTGGTATTGTACTTGTCTGTGTAGCCAACTGAATTCATTGCCATACAGCGAAAAGGTTCTGCACCACTGATGCGGCTAAAAGGGGTAGGTTTCTCTTCCAACACGCCGCAAGGTGCACTACAAGGACTGCAAGGGAAGCACGCCTTAAAACAACAACACAGAACCACCATTCCATATCAATTGACACCAACCCAAAACCTTCACAGACTTGCTCAAGTGAGAGATCCCATGTTACGCTTACCCGTTCCCATTGTTGCTTTGAAGCCACTAACGGTCAGAAGCCTCCAAGAAAGCACCGTTTGCAAAAGCAGTGGGAAACGAGCTGCAATCGAAGAACAATTCCTCATCACATACCCGTGAGGGAAACATACCCGTGGGGGGTGCAACAATATCCTACAAAAACTACACATAGCCATAGCACCTACTTCCATTGCGGACGTTTCCTGTGATACATCCTGGCAGACATATTCTGAAGGTGTACCACAGGGTGTTGCAGTTTGGGCATACTGCAAGGCTCGCAAGAAGCTAGAAGTACAGCAGAGCGGAAAGTGATAGGATGGTGATGCGCCTATAATGGCTTGGTGACATGACATTCACTGCGGTGCCGAGCAAGGGACTGAAACCAAGAAGTTTGGTAATGGGCCCGTGGGGGGGGGGGGGGGGGTTACAGTGAAAACCTCGGACGTTGGGCGCAAGATTGCCAAACAAACAACAGGTTTCAGCCAATCCACCGCAGCACAATGCCTCCCTTGGCAGCAATCCTTGATGAGCTGGATTTGCTGCAGCGCAATCATGTGCCCCGTTGCCCATAGGTAACGGCTTTGGGGTCACAAACGTGCCATCCTTACACTGACCTCCCTTCCCTCCCAACATTTGAGCCCCCCAAATGGGGGCTGGGGGGCAAATACTGACCACTGGCTTCTACCTCCGACCCCTCCTGCCTTCCTGTAAATGGGATCTGCAAAACCTAAAATGGGCAAAAGTACCTTCTTCAATGCAGGAGGGCGCGCTACTGTCTTACTTGCAGCCGCTGGTGCGTCATTGGACTCTATGTGGTGGGAAATGGGAACCAGTGGGGGCTTCCGGAGGGCCTGTGCTGCAGACTTGGCCTTCGAAACACTGCCACAAGAGACTGGGCCGCCTCTGTCAGTGGCATTGCCCATAGCGTCACTTGGAGCAGTGCAGCTGCAGTGGCAACATGAGGCAAAATAGGCTCAGGCTGAGGTAGAGCAGAAATGTAGGCAAAGGAAGTAATGGGGACGTGCACATGGGACACGAGTGCGGTGTGGACAAGGTGAGCTTTGTGCGACAGTTCCCAGGCCATTCCAACAGCAAAAGGCCCTGGCTTGCAATGCGCAAAATTCTCCCTGACCCAATGGAAACATCGTTATTCTCTCCCCTGAGATTCAAATCAAGATCACTCACACACACAATTCTGTGAGGTTCGCCCAAGTGGTCACCATCGGCAGCGCCATGCAGGTTTGAAGAAAAGCAGCTCTCCTGAGCAGATTCACAGTGCGCTGCTAGACTGACGCTCAGCATACTGGAGCTCAGTACCCAAGGTTCAATGAATATGTCTGCCACACTGCAAACGCCATTAGCAATGCCAAATGCCAGTGCACCAAGCCCAGTGGACGATCGTGATGCCGACCTGTGCGCATATATTTTCTCGTGCACACCTTTGTCCCAACGGGTCCATATACTCTCCTTGCGTTGGCATATCATTCTCCCACTTGCCGTGCCAGCGGTACCCAGTCTTAAAGAACAGAGTGCCAGTGCCCTGTCGAACATTGCCAGCCCACTCTCCTTCATACCTGCAGAGAGTACAGAGCATGGCTAACAGTAAACATACCCCAGCTACACGTCCACGATCACTGTCACAGACAGCAACATAGATGGTACAGCACACACACACACACACACACACACAACAGAGATACACATAGACATTTACCTATTGCCATGTAAATTTGAATTAAACCCTGCCCTGCCTCGCGAAATGAATGGGTTGGGAGGTTGTAAATTTCCTTTTCACGCGACAGCATAAATGAGACAGCATAAATTTGCAATTGTCCCATTTTGCCCGGACCTTTTGGGCATAGTGCTGATAGCCTCGCATGTGGCAACCACAGAGCCATGTGTGACTCACTAGCTACCAACAGTTGGTTCTTTTTTATGAAAGAGCTCGGCATCGAGTTCCATAAGATAGAAGGACCGGTTGTGGAGCCGCTCCCATCACAGCACAAAAGGCGGGCCAGAGCAATTAGTACAGATGTATCTATCACTGCTCCAGAGGGACAGATGTAGCCGCTCCCCTATTCACTCTCAAACCTGTGCAACCTACGTGCCCTCTCCCATCCTCTGCACAACCTGCCCTCATCTCTCTCTCTTGTTTTGCCCCCATGCTCTTCACATCTCATGGTCTGCCACTGTTTTACCTAATCAAGTCCTCTCCTCATATCCTCTCTCTCCCTTGTCTACTCTCGGAGTCAATCCTATGCCATCCCGTGTGCTTCACCCAAGCGTCTTCCTCAGTCGCCCTAAAGTGGAACAGCATCACAAGTACGAAGGAATCCCATAGTCATCTGGCAAGGTTATCTTCACCGTCGTTGGGTCCACTCCAATGTTTACAACTACATCCCAAAACGCCTTCGGCCTTCTTAGATCGAACCCAAAACCGAGGCCTTGTGCGTAGGGCTATGTTGCTTCCCATAGCAAGCCAACATGGTACAGTGAGCCCGGATGGTACGCCACAAAATTCCAGCCGGCAACAAGGGACATTTCCATCTGGTGCATGTTCGACTGCAAACATATACAAAATGTATCCACTTGCATGCCCCTACGTCAGACCACCCTCATTCAAATCACCCAGATGTCTTCCTCATCCTGTGTGAGTGGGAACATTCATATGCTCTACTGGCCGTGGCATCTCCTAGTGTAACGTGGAAATTGTCTTCTTCGGGCTACCTTTGTTGCTGACTATTCTTCGCGGCCCCTTGCTATATTCCCGCCATAGCCTATGTGTGTGCTCTCGATGAACCTCATTCAACCGAGGTCCAAGCATGACCCGTACAAACTTTACTTTGTTATCCAGCATGGACAATGCGTGCCCTATGGTTGCATGCCCCAAGCCCCTCATGTACAAACATTGCACATTGGCAAGCTCTAACCTTTTGTACAGCTGGCTGAAGTCTAGCTGCATGTGCACCTCGTAAGTGGCTCTCGTTTCTCTTGTCGTCCACCACATGTTGCGGCAAATGGTTTCCATTTCCAATTTCACCTCCAATAATTGGCTCCACTGTTGGACTTCCAATTGCACTTACTGTTGCCACTGTGTGTGGAGTCTGTGTGTGGTTGGGTGGGGCAAAATCCCCCCCAAATCCTTAAAGAAATAAACAACTAGGAAACAACCTTGCATACACAAACCACGCCGCACACGCAAAACCCAAACTTCAGTTTCTTGGTAGAAACTTCACTTCTTAGCCAAATGACTGCCTCCTCATGGCCTCTTGCTACTGCCTCATCCTCCTAGACCCCCGGTACCATTTTTCGTTGGCTTTTATGTTTCCGCTTCATCCTTTGGTGCATTGGTGTATCGGCCTGCGCACAGCGTGGCCACGGTCATGGGTGCTACCCCCCCCCCCCCCTAGTATAAGCTACGCAGAAGTCCCAAATTAATACAGTCCCTACGCCTACCGAATTAATACGGTCCCTACGCCTACCATAGCTTCGACAAGGCCATATCTTGCGCGTACCACATGCAACTACCAACACATATGTGAGTGCTCGCATGTTATGAATGCACCTTAACCTCCACCATTTGAATACCCTCCACACATATCGGAATGGGTATGAGTAGACATCACGTCAATTGAAGACATGATAGCATGCAACACTATGGAGGGTGGGTGGGTGAGCGATGCAAATGCAAACACACAAAACATGCTCCATAAAACAGAACTTTGGAGAACTTCAGAATGGACTCCAACTTCGGTCTACGGTAAAACTTCAGGGGGGGGTAAGACCCTTCCCTGCCCCACCAAACAAAATTGGAGTACATACACATGAATGTCCTTTCATATATCCTGATGGGTTGCAGACCTCCCAAGCAAAAAAAAAAAGGCAAAAAAGGCGTACCCATGTAAAAGCCAAAAAAAATGCAGCTAAACCTGGAAAATCACTTGGAGCTCTACAGCAAACATTCAGGTACCACAACAAAGCACACACGTACCACAACATACAAAGCAAAAATAACTGGCACCCCAGACAGGGACCTGTGTATGTCGGTGTCTCACATCAACCACACATTCAGCGAAGATTACACCCAGCAAAAAAAGAATACAGAGTCTAGGGTGAGAAAAACAAAGACAACTTCTGTCACTCATTCAATACATTTACAGAAACACGAAAGAAACAGGTGCACAACCCAAAACAACCCCAAACAACCCCAAACACCCAAAAACCGCCCTGAGCAACCCCAAACAACCCCAAACATCCGCTAACAGCCCCGAACAAGCAACCACAGTCAATTGTACAGTGCGAGAACAGGGTGTTCCGTTCCCCACATCTGGAGGCATAGAAAAAAAACCCCATTGACATAACCCCTGCCATATCCGCCATATTGGGTCCCAAAGTACAGAGGAGAACCCACACCACCATTTCAGGGTCTTCAAAGCGGGTTGGTGACATAATTGCATAAACCATGCCAGAGGACCCCTGGATCATGCTGGTTGGGAGCGTTTGGGCCTTGCTGTGAACCCTACCACGTGGGTTACTGGCAACCATCTGGCAACCGTGTCGCTTCACTGTGCAGTAATGGCAGAAGTCGGGAAATGCCTGTGTCGGGGGCGTTTGTTGTTACACACACAATGATACAAACACCCGGTTTTTGTGAAAATGCCACATTGGTAATGCAGCTGGTGCATGGATGCACCATCACATGCGTCTCCCATAAACAGCAAACATAAATAAGAGATTGAATGAATGCCAGAAATCTTATGAACATTCGCATGGCCTACGAACCAAAGAATGAGACGGCAAGTGCAAACAGATGACTGTCTGGGATCAAGTTTTGCCGGGACCTGCTGCAATCTCCCTCCTTTTGTAAAACAGGCACATCCCGCAGACGTGGTCGCACAGACAGTTGAGATGGGATATGCCGATGATTCAGGGCTTTACTGCAGCATGAGTTATGTGTCAAGTAGTAAATGTTTTATTTGCGTTCATGAATTGACAGCCTTTTTTTCCCTTCAAAGAGAGGTCCAACCACCTTGCCCGGCATCTGCTGTATCACCTCCTCTTCGTTCAGGCTACCAGCCCACAAGCACCAGGATTGTAGCCCCAATAGTATTGCAGTCTGAATGTCCACCAAATGCAATTTCTCACACAGCCATGGGTGGCTAAGAAGTGCGTCAGGCTCGGTAGTCAGTTTTCCAGTAGGCCACATGCCAGCTTTCCAGGCCCAGTTCAGGAAACCACCGTCCAGGAGCCCGCCACCCAACCCAGCCCAACCCAACCCAGCCCAACACAACACAACACAACACAACACAACACAACACAACACAACACAACACAACACAACACAATACAACACAACACAACACAACACAACACAACACAACACAACACAACACAACACAACACAACACAACACAACACAGCACAGCACAGCACAGCACAGCGCAGCACAGCACAGCGCAGCACAGCACAGCGCAGCACAGCACAGCACAGCACAGCACAGCACAGCACAGCACAGCACAGCACAGCACAGCACAGCACAGCACAGCACAGCACAGCACAGCACAGCACAGCACAGCACAACAGAACACAGCACAACACATGGGGTAGCAACCACCCTCCTCCACAATGCCACCAAAATCTTACATGCGGTCTCATGACGGCCGGAGTGGGTCAGGGCTGAAGATGGGACTTGGTCACACAGCTCTCGTTCGAAAATGGACAACAAAGCAAGGGTCACCGAGACCTGCTGCCATCACTTACATACTGAAAACCCCCACGACCCTCACGCTGTCCGCAGCACGAATGACCCTCGTATCGGTCACCATTCACAAAATTCCACACCTGTGCAGATGGCGGTGTCTTGCAGGGATGGCTCAGGGGAAGCTAGGCAGGCAAACATGCAAAACTAAAGCCGAGGATTGATCTAAATATGCCGGCGGAGTTGACGTGCGACCCTATATTCATTCTGTACATACAGCAACACAAAAGAAAAGGGAAATTTCAACATACTGCTGCCACCTTTAAATAACAGGAAGATGGGTACCTGGTATTGCTGACGCCCCTTATACAGGCCCATGCCCTCTCAACGGAACCTTGCCCTTGACACACGTCTTTCTCCTTGACACACAGACCCTGCCCTTTACACAGGCCCCTTGCCACTCGACACAGCCATGCAGGCCCTTCGCCTTCACGCAGGCCCTGAAGTGCCAAGGCCCCACTCCTCGGGGATTTGAAGGCCGAGACAAACCTGAAGCTGAACCAGAAGTTTAACGACACGTGAGCCACAGGCCTCTGCCCTCTGCAGAGGCCTGAAGTATAACGCATGCAGATTGTAATGCATACACCTGAACCCTGTGCACTGCCCGTCCACGACTCTGTTGAGAGCCCTATTGCAGGTGTAACCGAGCAAAACGGTGGAAGAGTGAAGAATCAGGTCTTTCCTTTCCACACCCCCTAACCCCATACCCCATATGCCAGGCCACCATCCGCAACAAAGTTCCCCGTGTACTCATAGTCCGACGTCTTTAGGGTCCCCATACCAACTTTGCAACCGTCCTTCCAACTGCCATCATAAGTGTAGTCCTGCCCTGAGAAGGACCCCTGACCTGTGATGCAGGCAGCACAGACAAAGGGCAACAACATGAATGGGTTGGGCTCCGTTGAGGGCGAGTGGTATCACATGGGCCTCACTGCAAGCGACGGTGGGGCTGTAGGGGGGATCAGAAAATGTGATGTTGTAAATAAGGGCTTAAGAAGAAAAAGACAAAACTAGAGGAAACTGAACAAAAGCAAACTAAAAAATGTTTTAGATTTCCCATTTCCTCCATTCTTCCCAACACAAGTATTCTTCCCACTTTTGCCTTTTTTAAAGCCTACTCACCCACACTCAATGGCAGAGAAAATGGAGGGAGATGGGAGCTGGTAAGCCGTGTGCCCGTATTGCACGTATTGGAGTGCACAGGCAAGTGAATGCATGCCATACCACCACAGCCCCTCTTCCTTGTGCTCTCTCCCTCTCTCTCCCTCTCCCTCTCCCTCTCTCTGTCTCTGTCTCTCTCTCTCTCTGTCTCTGTCTCTCTCTTTATCTTTCTGCCCCCCCCCCCCTTCTCTCTTTGTATTTGATATACAGAGCCTTGGAATCTCTCCAGGACAAAGTCTCTGGATACAAATTGTATTGCCTTCGGCAAGGCACCTCAAGGAAAGAGAAAAAATCGAGTTTTCTAAAATTTTCAAGTGACACTAAAGAGCCTAAACAATTGCAATTTTGGGGTTTTGGGGAGCCCATGACACCATGCATGGGCCTAGCAGCCACAATATGGGTACCCGTGGGTGCTCAAGTACCCGTATTGCCACCAAATGATCACCCAAACCCATCCCAGGGGCAACAGAAAGGTTTTGGAAAAAGTTGAATGATTGAAATTTTTGAGGTGCCACAAAACACCCTAAACAACAACAATTTTGGGCAACCCGGCAATCCGGTCACCCTGCGTGGGATTGTGTGCACACACTCAATCCCCTTGCCTAGTCAACCGGCCAGGAAAGTTGTGCACCAATTGAGTGCACTAATTCCCCGTCTCGCCCACCGGGCAAGGGGTCGCTGCGTACAAAATCCCCCCTGCACTGAGTAGGCATGGGGTCCGTGTGCACACTATCCCTAGCACGCTGACCGGTCGTGTGGTGCACAAGTTCCCCAGATAGCTGGGTGGAAAGGGGGTTTTGCGCACACAAATTCCCCGGTTGCATAATCCCCGGCTGGTTGACCGGAAACCCAGGTTTCAACGCACCGAAATTATTGAATTTCTCGAATGTGGGATCTGAACCAGTATGGGTAAAAACTCTACCCTATGGTATTTGCCACTAGAGTACCTCTATAACTACCAAGATGTGTCTCTGTGCTCTATACGCAATGTCATTCATGCGCACACCCACTCACACACAAACTCCCTCTCTCTCTTTCTGTGGAATATGCATACTATGTATGGTGCACCCCCTTGTCCAATCAGTGTACATTGGATTTTGTGCGCACTTGGTGTGAGTGTACCTAGTTGTATCTTTGCACATGAACCTACACATATGCATCGGACAATCCCTTGTCCGGTCAGTGTACCAAGGATTTTGTGCGCACTTGTTGACTCTGTGCACATAAACCTACACATTTGTATGGAACAATCCTTTGTCCGGCAGTGTACCAAGGATGTTGTGCGCACTTGTTGACTTCTAATCATGTCTATATATTACTACACCCCTCTCCCCTCAAATCTAGCACCAAGCAAGCAACAAGCACGTCTCCATTCCGTTTTGGCCATCACTCCATCCCAACGCTTCACATCCTTTGCTAAATTAGCCACCCTAGAGCCTAGGTGGCACCCTTGCCAAATCCAAGTTTTGAGCCCAAAACTCACCGGTGGCCGCCTAGGGCAGGGACGCCAAATTTTCGGGAGGTGCCCTCCCAAATCTGCGCCAAGTTTTTTCTTGCATATGGACCCCCTAACCAGTGGCAGGGTCTCGGGTCCAAACTCTGGATACCCCTTGTCGGCCCCCCCATATGGGCCCTTGCCAATGAGGATTTAGCCGTTTTCACGCTTGCACGCTGGGATGAGTCGGTGTGTAGCAACTGTTTCCCTTCATTTGGCTGTTTTGAATGCGCTCTAAGGCCATTTTGGGCAAATGGCTCTGTTTGGCCCTAAATGTCTAACCCCTTGTGAGATCATATTTTTAGACTAAAATTTATCCCCCCCCCCCGTACCCAAGAAGCCCATTTTGGATGTGAGGGGGGGGGGGGTCAAAACTTCTTGTATATTGCGGCCGCTGTGTGTTGATTCAGACCTAGGTCCTCAAATCCAATGCCATACCTTGGGGCGTAATACGCAAATGACCCCAAAATGGCGGGGGGGAGGGGGGGCGCCTGCACCCGCGCTTGATCTAACAACCCTTTCTGGGGTGATTTTCTTATGGGGCATAACAAGCTTCCTTGTCTGTGGCTTGAACACTTGAATGGACCAGGCAGACGAAAACCTCCATCATGTCGGTCCAGTTACAGCATGGCCTTCAGATCATGTTCCACAAAAGCACAATTTCTCCTCTTGCAATGCCCAACCCCCCCCCCCTTGTCATAACACGGGCCAGGTTCTGATTCAGGGGGCAAAAGTGCGGAAACACGGGGTCACTGTGTTTGGACAAGCCCGTGTTACTGCGCGGCACATACCACGGAACACATGTTGCAGACACACACCAACCCTCCCCCTTCATGACCACAAAAGGGTGTCCAACAGGCATACACCCCAGAATGCAAGAGCACATGAGATTGCACCTGCACCAACACTTTGACACCCATATTGACCCTTCCTGCAGCCTGCACAAAGCTACAAAACACGTTCTCTATTGGATTGGAACCGCAAAAACATTGGTTCCCAAAACAGCCCAAAAGTGCGGGAACACGAGGTCGCCGTGTTTGGACAAGCCTGTGTCGGGACAAAGGGGGGGGGGCAGGGTAGTGTAGGGTCGGCATTGGTTGCCAAAGCTAGTACAATCACTGCAGCCAGCTTGGAATCAGCAAGACAAATCAGGGACACCCAGAGTCTATATGTCCCTTCTACCCTCCCCTTGGTTCTCAGAGTTAGAAAGAGGAAAATTTTGGCGCATGCCCAAAGTCCAATGTCAAGAACACATGCATGCATAGTGAATCGCCATCGGCCAACTACTGCAAGACATCAATTTTAGCCACCAAACGCAAATACACCCAAATGGACAACAACTGCCATTGATGCATTGGAATATCCATGCGAAAAGGTCCATCTGGGGATGTTGATTGTACAGTTTGTGAGTTGCTCGGCATTTTCGGATTTACACGGAAAGTGATGAGGGAAACAAACGACCTCCCGAAGAAGCCTCCTGGGAAAGCGCCCCACTGCTTCCCCAAGGAGTTGGGGCATTCCTACAAAATCCACATTACCACCCTGGCTCTGGCCAAACGACTGCCCTGCTCCTCCCTACAAGGCTGACGAGTAAGAGAAAGAATGCTCTGACAACAACAAAGCGCTGCTCGAAGTGGAAAGAGGGCGCAGGGAATAAAAGCTCGGCACAAATGCATACCCTCCCGGTTGCCACGGACCCACTGCCCGGTGAACCGGTCGCCATTTGCGTAACTGAACTGACCACTGCCCGAGTACTGTCCATTCTCCCACTCTCCGTTGTATGAATTCCCGTCGGGCATGTGATACGTACCTGAGATTTGTGTTGCACAAACAGGCTGTGGTCTGGTGGCACGGCAACAGAAAGCTGTGGCTTGACAGGAGGAGGATGTGGTTTCGCAGGAGGCAAGGAGGCAATCAGACAGCTGCCTATTAAAATGCGGAGGCAGGCGTCAGGAAAAAAAATCCGATGCTACAAAACGTCTTCGTGCCCATAACACAGGCCAAAGGAGCTTTTAGTGAAGACATTTCACGCCCTTCTTGGTATCGGACACCTTAGTGCCTTGGCAAGGCGGAACGTATCTGCAGACATTTGCGGAAATGCTGTGGGAATTGGCATGAGAGGAGTTGCTGGAGATCCGCCGGAGCGGCTGGCAGGATGCAGCACGGATAAGACACACGGATCGCTGGATCTAATGGACAATACAGACTTGACACACACTTGTGGTTAGACACTGGCACCACGTTCGGCGTGCAGCCAGCTGCACCCAACCCATTTGCCTCAGCGGACGGCACTCGGGAGTCCGCATAACCCTCCCAAGGGTGCGTGGTTGACTCAGTAGAAGGGCAGCTTGGTTGTGGGCACCAGCCTGGACACAGACTGGAGCTTGGTGTCAGTGTACACCATGGACTTTGGCCAAGATTGCACATAACCTCAAAGGCATGAGCGCAGACAGACAGAGCGGATGAAGTTGCTTCCTCACCCTGTGATCAAGGAGATGCCTGCGTAACACGATCATGGACCAGTGGTGGTGCATTTGTGTGAAGTGGTCAGTTTAATAAGTCCTTGCACCCTGTTTGTCCCTGAGCCACACCCCACTATTTGTCACTTTCTCTATTGCTCTTGACTTGCATTGTCCAGAAGGGCTGCGTTCCCTTTGAGCCGTGCAAGCGACAGACGCAGACTCGACAGCTCCCACGCCCCGGATGCACCACAGCCTCCTGCTCAGGACACAACACCCATACCTGGGACCCACCGCAGCTGAATGCCCAGGACGCACCACGCCAACCCGACCCTGCCATATTCCTGACACAGCAGGTAGGAGATGGATGACGGGGATGTCTTGACCAGTGATAAATCCCCATGTGACAAGGGTTGGGTGCTGCTCTCCTGTGTCAAGGGTTAGCGCAGGTGTATGTTCCCAGGGGGCAAACCGATGCCCTCCCCCCCCCTGTGCATTACAGAGAGTGTCTTCGTTGCCCCTCTGCTTCCAGCGGGTCCATGGAAGCTTCCAACTCCCATATTGGCCTATCACTCAGCACAACCTGGGAGGAAGGCAAACACTTTGCTGAGAATGGGACAAGGCAAACACGTGACACATACCAATGGAGCCAAGCACGCATACCTTGTCCCCAGAACGTGTCGTTCTTAAACTCACCACAATACTGACTGCCATCGTCAAACAAACATTCCCCCTTGCCATTCAATCTGCCGTCGTGCCAGCCCCCTGAACATATTCCAAGCGCTTGAGATTCAAGATGCAGCCGGCAGAGAGTTTGAGGGTTACAGCCTCATGATTGGGGCATGCAACCTTTGTTGGTAAAGCACCCCTTCCAAAAATCACAAATGATGTAAAATTGAACCCGATGGAATAGCACTGCACCGAACCCTTGGTAGGCCTCGCTGGCAGATGCTGTTTCTGGGCACATTGCAGTGGTACCAGGCAAGCACCAACGGTCCCCAAGAAAATGTTGTCTCGCTGCGGCATGCTGCGGCCGTTGGTGCTTGGTACCAGCCTGTTTTATCCGATGTTGGCTCTTTACACTCTAACTGTGGGCCCCCTCTGACACGGTTGTACGTCTATTTCTGTAGTTTGCAGTATGGAATTTTGTTTGCGGTTTGCAGTTCCGGGTGAACTTTCACATGATGAGCCTGGCAGGCAGGGAGGGCGGTTGCAATACAGCCTGAGTGTGCCGCTTGGTGCTTCCGGGTGTACGCACTGGTTTGAGTTTCAGGAGGAAATTGTCTATCGGGGAAAGTATTCTCTCTGCACACAAGTATTGCTTTTGCCCCTTGGTGTCCCTCCCATGCCTGCACTGACTGAAGATTAGAGTGTGCTCACCACCGCTGTAATACAGGGCCAGCCAGTCCAGGTCAGCAAGTGTTACCAAGTGTTTAGGGTACAGTTGAGGTTGAGGTGGCGCCAGTGCGAGTCCATGGGCACGGCCACAATTGGACCCCCTGCCAGTGTGGGATGCACCAACTCACGCCCCGATGAAGTCGTAGGGGACAGCGCGCATGCAGCTGTGTGGCTCAAAGGGTGACGTATGAGCGCCACCTTGAAAATTAGGGGGTTCATGTGGCTGTTGAGCAGACGTCTGCAGGGGTGTTCGCCGGCTGGTGAAGGGGGCTGCATGCGGGTGGGGGGGGGGGGGGGGCTGTGGGGGGCATGTGTGTGGTGGAGGGGTGCAGGGCATGCCCAGGTTCAGCTTTTCTGCGCCTTGCCTGAAAATGCGTCCAAGGTGGCCGTTCCTCAGCGAGGCATTGCTAGGCCGACTGTGGGTACACTGGATGTTTTTGGGAGGCGGGGGGGATGGGTGCGCCATAAAGGCTGAAGGAGTATGCCAGTCGGTCCTTCCATGGTACGAACGTATGCGCCTTTTGAGGAGGGACTCCTCCACTTGTGGATAGGTGGGTTGGTTGCCCACCCGTTACGTTGGGAGTGAAGAGGGAGGGTTCAGAAAAAGTGCAGGCGGTGGGCAGCCAGATGGGCTACCTAACAGCCAGGGGAAATTTTGCTAGTATCATTGTTATTTACTGAGTGGGAGTGGGACAGTGGTCCCGCTACTGACAAATGCTGGTTCTGCCCCTTGGTGTCCCTCCCATGCTGGCGCCGGCATGCTCCACACAAAGTTTTTTTTTGGGCGGGGGGGGCATCCGAGTCAAGTGTGGAGGGGTAGGGACTGCTGTTCGTGCAAGCACATGCCATGGGCGTTTTGTTCTCAAGAGGGCCTAAAGCATGCTTCATATGTGAGTGATATTGCGCAATTGTAAGTGGTCACAATACAAAAAAAAATAAGGTTTGGAATTATATTGCCTCCTGGGAGGCCACCTCACAGAGATTTGGCCTTGACAGGATACCACAAAGGTGGCCATTAACCCCTTCCCCCCACCACCACAGCCCCCTTAGAATTGCATCTATGGTTCGGACCCTATTCTCAGTGTAAACCCTATTCTCAGTGATTTCCTGTTTTTCAATGGGTTATGGCCGCCCTTTGGCAAGGCCTGCGGCTGCAAAACAAGCCCATTTGTATCCTACGTGTACAATCATAACATACCCAATGCCACCCAAAAAGGGCCAAAACATGCAAATAAGCCAAAACGGCCCTTTACGGGGCCATGAACACCAACACGTAGGCCTAATCAGTGTCCATGGCTCCCCAAAGCTTGTACGTACTCTATTTGTCACCAAATCATGACCCAAGTGTGGCCCAAAACTCCGTTGGGGGCATTGTGGGTCGTCCAAAAATCTCAATCTTTAGCCAACCCATGCCACCCTTAGAAACATCTGAAAATGGCCAAGACCTCGCCGTCTGGGGTCCATGTAGAAGGAAAAAACTGAATGGGGCCTGGGTCTGGATCAACACATCGTGGCCACAATAGGCCACCTAATTGGTGCTCGGTGCTCCTCATAGTCATAGGTTCACATGTACGCCCTTTGTCACCAAATCGTGACCCCAGCCTGGCCCAAGGGCCCCAACAACTCGCAATTTGTTAGCTGACCCATGCCAAAAGCAGCTGGAAAATGACAAGTCCTCACCCATGGGGCCCCATAGCGGGGCCAAGCAGGAGTACCTAGAGATAGGTTCCACGGCCCCAAACATGCCCCCACCCCATCCTTCGGGGGTGACTGTGAGTTCCGCCCCAACTGCTTTTCATCTCACAACCTCTGGGGGGTGATTGGGGGAGGGGCGGGGTTCAAATCGAAAAATTCCTTGGGGCGACATTTTTGAGTTCCAAAACGATGAGTTTACAAGGGGTTGACATTCAATTCATACCTTGGAGCATACTGCAGGAATACGCCCAAGAAGTGGGGAGCAATGGCGCTTGCGCCTGCCCATGACCCAACAACCCTCTTGGAGGTGATTTAAAATAAAACCTCATGGGATACGCCACACAAGTACCTCCCAAAGTTGCATAATACCAACAATGTTCACTCAATGTGAGACGACCTGAACAATTTCATTGTACCTGGGTTTGTGAACGCAACTGGTCAAACTTTCCATGTTGCCATTGTCAGCGGCTTTTTGAAGCTTAGATTCGGCGGTTCCTTCTTTGGGCAGCATAGATGGGTACATGACTTGTTTTGGCCAAGACAGGAGTTGCATGCTGCGTTGTCAATCCAGGCTGGCCCTTTCGAATGGGGAGTTAAAACATAATTAATTTCGAACCGGGAGGGGGGAAGGGGGGATGAAGCCTTCTTCACCGGATCCCAGGCCCAAAAGCCCAACCCCCATCCCCCCAAACAACCCGTGGCTCAAAAAAGCAATGGTATTTGCCTTAGGGGCACGTACCCCTTAATCATTTCTGTCATTTCTGGCCCTACAATTGCGTAGCATCTTCATCAAAGATCTCACGGCACATCTTGACCTCCGCCTGTCAAGGCGTGGAGTGTTCTGCTGAAACCACGTTATGAGCCTCACCCGTGGCTGCACCCCTGCCACCAGAGCACCTCCCCACCGATAGCCTTGGGCACTTCTGGCCAGAGATTGGGAAGC
Source organism: Eutreptiella sp. 'Long Island Sound 2002' (assembly GCA_964036045.1). Lineage (NCBI taxonomy): Eukaryota > Euglenozoa > Euglenophyceae > Eutreptiales > Eutreptiaceae > Eutreptiella > Eutreptiella sp. 'Long Island Sound 2002'. The sequence continues at coordinate 68,126,693 of OZ038386.1, forward strand.
CAATACCCTACCCCCGTCGCAACCTGCCAGACGACAATTTGTTCAGAGGGACTGCTGATGCTGCGTCACCTGCGGCGCGCGGTTTGGGTAGCCAATGCAGAACAAAGTGTCCAACAACAGTGCACCCTTTTGGGAGTTGCGTTCGGCCTTACAACCACAATCCACATTCTGTATTTGGTGCAGCCCCAGCACTGCCATGATACGTGGCCCCTCCCTCCCAAAAGTACCCAGGCACACCTTCCCATGTATTCCCATTCCGGTCCCGAAACGTGCCTTGGCCGTGGGGCCTGTCGTCCTTCCACTGCCCCGTGTACGTGTCTTCTGTGCAATACCAAGCCGTGCCATGCCCATGCCGCTGGTTGGCCTGCCAGTCCCCTTCGTACTTATTCTTGGAGCTGCAGCATATGCGGAGGTGCAATCAGTTGCACAATCGCTGGGGCAGGGGCAGGTAGGGAGGGGTGAGCCTGCACGACTATCAGTAAACCACTGCTCATGATGCGATGGCGTGCACTCAAACTCCCGATGCACATGCCACACGCACGGCGCATGGAAGCGCAGTGGGCGAAGCACAGGACGACCAGCGGAGCTTGGATTCACAAACAGCAAACACACGCACGCACACGCAAAGGGGACGCAAACGCACGGGAAACCTGCCGAACTCTTCACGACATGCAGTCGGAGAACCATCTCCGCCACACAGCAGGGGGCCGAGCCGTACATGACGGCGCACTGCGGCCGGTATTGGGCAGTGGGCGCATGTACCGTGCCAGCGTGCGTTCGCGCATGCTCGTGTCGAGTATGTGTTGGTGTGTGCGCAGTTTCGCGGATCGATCTGCAGGGTCTATGTGTGGACACACAGGACGTGCGTGTCACGTGCGGGCGTGAAGAAGCGCAAGTCTGTCCTTTGCCGGCCTCCCAGCCCCTGGTTGGCGGACCTGTGCTGTCGGTAAACCCCTTTGCCATGCATTTGCCCCTTCAGCCACTCTCCATCGTACGTGTCTTTGTTCTGAAATTGATGTCGGCAGTGCCCTGAGAGCGCGTGTGCAGCCGCATAGATCGACGGCCCATGCCTCACGGGAGAGGGGGAACACACAGGCGCCGGAGGGATCACTGCTGCTGCGGTGGCTATACAATACGTCCCCCGTTGCAACTTGTTCTGCTTCCTGAGGGCTGTGGGACACCGGCAGCATCACAAGAATTGCGGGGCTCCACTGACAAAAGCGGAGCAACTAGAATGATATGACCCCATCACGCAATGCATGCCTCCAGTGACCTGTCCGTGCGCAACAATCATACCATCAGGATGCCCCAATCTGCTGTGCTGCAGCTCAGCGACTGCAATCAAAAGATCCTTGAGCATGTCCCTTTCCACTTCCATGAGGCTGTCAAGAAAACAGGCAAATATGGCGCGAACGCACCACAAAACAAAAGACCCCTGAAAGACAAAGCATCTATGCCATGTTGTTGCGGGGCTCAAGACAGACTCTGCCCATGGCTCAGCTCCCCCTGAAGAGCGCAGCCTTATGAAATGCACCCAGTAAAGGAGCTCACCAGCACTCTTGTGTATCATGACATTCATCCCATTTAGTGCAACACATGGGCCATAATTACTAGTATTCCCATAATCAAGTCTGGAGGTCCCTTGCGGCAGAGAACATGGCAGGCGGACTTATTCACCACCGAACCAACATTGCCTGTGTTCTCATCAGCTGTAGTGGTAGATATAGCTTTGCCCAGCAGTTAATGCGATGAGGACAAATCCGCAGATGCTGATAGCATCTCAAATGCTGCATATCAAGGATAAAGACCTAGTGGTTGCAATTCCCAGTACACAGAATGCTGTCATGGTTCAAGACATGCGAGGTTCCAGGGCAAGGGTGAGGGGGTTGTCATCTGGAACCTGGGCCACGAAGCCAAACCATCATTGCCCTACAATGCCATTCTGGAAATTCCCCACAGAACGACACGCCCCCCCCTGCTTCAGAGCCAAGCATTTCAGTTCCATGATTCAGGTCGCATGTTGTGTGGACACATCCTCTCCTTCTGAGATGTAGCGTGTATGTTGCTTCCCAGTTGCAACTGTTGTCCTCTGTGAAGACAACCAAAGTGGGGTCAAGATACGAGCAAGCGCTTAAGGAGAGGTTTGCGAGAAACGAAAAACGAGGCGGCCGACGGTTCAAAAGTGTGTCCCAAGGCGGCATCATCCAGAGGCGTAGGCTTGAAATGTTTAACAGGTGTCAGAACCCGGTACCATGAGGTTCAGTGACTGTGGTGCTGCAGAGGGTATGAAAATGCTACACTGGGTCCTGAGAACAGGGAATAGGTTTTACGCTTCCAACATGACAAGAAAACACCAAAAGCAGGTGCGCAAGCACAGTTGCGAGCAGACGCTGAGAGGCGCGAAAGCATGTAGACAGACAAAAATGCACCCACAAACAGCAACAAAGCAGAAAACCACAGAGACCAACACAAACAGAAACAAACAGAATGGGTACGAGTACAAACACAAACATTGACCCAAACACCACAGTGAAACAGGAATGCAGACAAAAAACAAATAACACAGACACAACCACAACCACATAAAAAGCCCCTGATCAACAGCAAAACACACCAACAGCTGTACTTTGAATGGCGGACAGGACTTAGCTCCTCAGAGTCATCTGCAATGAAACTCAAATCTCGTGTTGTGAGTGAGTCATCAGAGAGGCTCAGGAGAGTCGCATTCTCTACAGCACACATGTGGCAAGACAGTGGACATATGCACACATTTGTTTGTGGGGTAAAAGAGACCCAAGAGAATATCAGGCGCCCTCATCAATGCTCGACAGGCGCTGACCACAAACCTCAAAGGCCCCAAAGGAAGCCATTCGGGATCGTGCACATGCAAGGGGCACAGCAATCCTGCCAATCATGCTGGCTCTGCAATCTGCCCACAGTACGCGCAAGGACAGAGAGAAGGAGGGGGACGGGGTGTGTGGGGGAAGTGGTTGGAAGGATAGGGAGAGTTGATGGCTGGTTACATGCAACTCTATTGCCCTCAGCAAGTCCACATTGCAGAGAAATGCTCCCAACAATGCACCAGAAAGCGCACCCGGTGTGTTGCCTGAATCAAAACAAATGGCCTGCTACCGCCCAACAACAGCCCTCCAAGGGGCCCCTGGACAGCAATATGTGGGTCTAGTTGGTGCTGCATGGCTCCTCATGGGCTTATATGTGCTTGTGGTCTCACCAATTGATGATCCAAGCCTGGCAAGCCCCCCTTTGGTTCGTGGTTGCCCAAAACTGATGGTTTCATTTTCAGCAAACCCATGCCAGCCTGAAAATGCCAAAGCATGGGGGGCGATCTGTTCGAATATTGACACCCAACCGTGTGCGCAGTCTTTTTGGGGTCTAGAGGGGGGGGGGGGCAGGGGGGGGGGGGGGGTAGGTGGGTCGGCCGGTCAGCCGCTGGAGTCCCCCGGGGGAGGGGGGGTCGGTGGGTACCCCAACATACATGCTTCAAAATGATCCCCATGACGCGCTGATCATTTTGAACGTACACAAAAATTCCCCCTGCAAGGGCCAAAAAAAAATTCCGGCGCCTGCGGCACCAGCAGTTTTCCCCAAAATCTCAAATTGGAGAAAGACAACGGGTTCGAAATTTTTGGGGGGTCTGGATTCGAACAGGCTGCCCCCCCCTTGTGCCAAAGGCCTCACAGGTGGGCCTCATAGAGGGCTCACGCTACGTGATTTGGGGTACTGATGAGACCTGGAACCCTTGCCATTGGTTAGGGGGCTAATACCTGGGTCTGGGACTGGATAGACACACAGTGGCTGCAATAGTTCGCCTACAATGGTGCAGAAAAAAACCTTCAACAGCCCTTTCTTTTGGAGGGCTGTGAGAACCACAGAAGGGGCCAAGCTGGTAGACAACCCCAACAACCGCGGAAAAGTAATTTTGTAACCAGATGAGAGTGGGACAGTTGTCCCTCTGCTCACAAGTGCTGCTCCTGCCCCGTGGCGTCCCTCCCATGCTGGCACCGGCACGCTACACACAAAGTCTTTCCCAAGACTGTGGAGTTTGGAGGGTGCTCACCATGGATTTTGGAGGGAAGGGGGGGTTATTTAACAGGCTAATGGGTGAAGTGCTGTTTTGAAAGTGCTCTCCTCGGCTGTCTGAGGCTGCGGGAAAATAGCAACTTTTCAGCCAACCCATGGCAACCTGAAAACGGCAAGTCCTCATTGGCGGGGCCCTAGATATGGGGGCCAATTGGGGGATACCTTGAGAGAACATCCGGGACCCCCATCGTAGGCCAAGGGTGCTTCCTCGTAGACGAAGAACTCTACCCGAACGCCAAGGCTAATAACAGGCTCAGAGCAAAGTCTTCAGGTGCATTTCCATTAACCAACCAGGTAGATCTGGGGGCAACTTATTACGCTGCAGCCAGCACGTCTAACCTGTTTGTCTTTATGAATGCTGCACCACTCATTCGCCACCCAGCTCCCCTAACCAACACTGCTGCACCTGTCCACCACCAGTGCCCTGTTCGGGGATCACAACAGAAAAAAAAATGTTCTCTTGGACCTGAGTCTGGATCCACACACAGTACACACAATAGGCAATCAAGTGTACCGTGGTGGTGAAAAACAGATCATACAGCCTCTGTGAGCTCAGGAAATACAAAACCACTGTTCTGCCAGCCTTCAGAACACACCAACATCACATCCAAAGCTGCACCTCCAAAAAACGGACACAAAATCACTGTTCTGTCAGCGTTCAGAACACACCAACACCACATCTCAAAGTGCACCTCCAAAAACGGGCACACTGCTTGCCGCAGGGGGTTGCAAAAACATTTTCCCATGGTGGTGGCACACGACCCAGTCCAGACTTTACCTGTCCCGGTCTTACTGGATTCAGTTGTGGCAGCAGCATCAGCTAGTCCCCATGATCGTGACCGGCCCGCAGGCTTGGCATCTGCAGGTTTACCAGAATCGCCTTTGGGACTGTGAGGAGCTGCAGTTGGGCAGTACAATGCGTTGGCTGAGTCGTGGCAGGAACAGAGGTAAGAGTGGGGATGGAGGTGCGAGTCAGGAGCACCAGGAAACCTCTCCTGTATCCTGTGACCAGTTTCTCAAGGAGCATGAGCACCTTGAGCACGAGCATCGTAGTGGAGCGGGAGAGAAAACGTCACAGCACATGCTATGGTCATAGCCCTCAGCAGAAGAGAGCCCCGATTTTCACATTCAAGGAAAAGGAAAAGGCGAGTGTGAGTGACGGCAATCATACAAAGGGATGGCCCATGCACAAACACATTCATGCATCCCTCTTCTCCGCACATACAGTCATGCCTCTTATTCCTCGAAAGAGTCGGGCATTCCTTTCATCCAGAGACACCGTCATGGGGAGAAGGAGGAGGAGATACCGAGCTATCTCTCCGTCGTTCCTACCCGAAAAATTGGTCGGCCATGTTCCTTCGTGGCTTGGCCGCCTGCATCCACCCCCCAGCAGGCCTGAATTAGAAGGGGGTGTTGTGATGGGGCCGGGGGGGGGGGGGGTTGGCACAAGGCCTTGGTGGTTGGCTCTGTTAGCCTGTGGCGGCGCCTATTGGCCTCTCGCCTTTGAACCTTCTGCTATGAAAAGCAGGCATCCGTACTACTGCGGGCATCCGCACTGCCGCGGGCATCCACCTTGCTGGGTTGGGAATCCAGAATGCAACTTCTGCCCATGGCGTCCTCCCCTGACGGCCTGATCAGTGCCCGGTATGCGGTCATCACGAAGACCCCAGGCAGGGAGGTGCTCACCACAACCAGCAACGTGAATGTCACACAAGGCCATGGGTGCTAGCTCACCAATGTGTGACTTGCTGGTAGTGCGTTGCAGTAATTTCTTCTGCGCTCTGCACCATTCATGGCAAGGGCGCTGCAGAAATATCTTCGCTCAGAGTATTCGCACTCTGTCCACGGCGGAGTATCTTCCTTGCTGGCGGTAGTGAGCAGCCCCGCCCACCAACACGCCCCACAAGAGTGCACGGCAGTGGCCGGGGGGGGGGGGGGTCTGGGACCCAAAAGATTGTGTACCAAAAATGGCCTGACCAGATTTTCCCGATTGTAAACTTGGTTTTTCCCACTATGGTCACTTTGGTCTGGGGGGGGGTCTGCCGGGGGGGGGGGGGGGTGCCAAAAAAAAATCTAATTCATGCCTGCCCCCCATGAACACACCAATGAAGCCAACAGAATGAACACAACCTCGCTTGGTATTGCTGGTGTTGGTCTTCGATCTTAATGCTGTTGTGTTGTAGGGCTGGGCAGCAATTAAGAACCACTGGGCAGGCCGCTTGTCATCTAGCACTCTTCATTCGAAACGACCAAATTAACCTGGTTAATTGGATGCTTCGAATGCACAGGAAGCAATCCTAAATTGCACGTTCTTTCAATTGCTTGTCCACACTGCATGCGGTGTGACCACCATCATCTTGCAGTGCGCACTGTGCACAAATACCATCTGCAGTCCCCACATCTAGCATGGAGAGTAAGGGCAATGCTGGTTGCGAAAGTGTGCATTGGTGGATGTATCAGTTTTGGGTGGTCGATGTGGCTGGCAAACAATGGATTAATGCAGACACATTCAAAACTGGATATGTATACAATGATGATTTTGACTTGCAGCTCACTCGTGACGTCAACCATGCCTGCTCAATATTCAGTCCTTTTTTTTGGCTCTCTCTCTCTCTCTCTCTCTCTCTCTCTCTCTCTCTCTCTCTCTCTCTCTCTCTCTCTCTCTCTCTCTCTCTCTCTCTCTATCTCTGTCTGTCTCTCTGTCTGTCCTTCTCCCTCTTGCTCGCTCACTTGCCCGCTCGCTCTGCCCCTCCCATGGGGTTGGTTGCAGATGTCATCAATCATGGTTCGTTTCACCATCATATTGTTATCAGAAGTGCCTCAAGCCACCGTATGGGGACCCCCTTTGGAGAGCACACCCACTCGTTACATTTTGCATAATACACCCGAAATTTGTACTTGTCCACAATCTACCAACTCATGTTGCGGATGGAGCTGGCTGCATTTCATCCGGCTCCTAGAGTAAAACATCAGCCGTGACGAATCCGGGGCATACCGAAAACTGGAGAGGTGGAAATCACTCAGGCACTCAAACCACAAAACACGGTCCCTAACAGCAAGTCACAATGCAGGAGTGACATAACTCCACTGGTGCAAAAACCCCAAAAGCAAGAATCTCTGATGAGGTGATTGATCGGGGTGGTCGAATACGGCTGTTCATTATCATGGTACTGGATCTCACTGCTGCCGCATACCACAACTGTGCAAAAATGAAGAAATACAACCCTGTCTTCCTTCAAAAGGACCAAATTAAGCTGGATGCTTCGAGCGCACATCAACACTCACCCACGAAAAGTATTATTGACTGCCCACATTATCATGCTTGTCTCCAGAACGTGTCTTTCATGCTTTTCCACACTGCATGCCAATCATGTTGCAATGCGATGCGATGCCAACACAGTCATGCATTGTGATGCATTATTATGCGCAAACACAGTGCACAGACTCATGCATTCCTTATGCCCACGCACACATTCATGCATCCCTGCTTCCTCACGGTGCACGGGAAGATGTACCTTGGCTTTTTGAGCCGGACCGAGCTCGGAGTCGACCTACAAGCGGACTTTGATCACCTGCAGGCAGCATGCAGCGTGTGGAAACTTCCAGACAAACAACAAGGTACAGGCAGAAAGGTGGTTAGCGAACCATCACCTTGACAGTAGTTTTTTCTGATGCACTCCCTTGTTCTTCCTTTGCTGGTGCCCCCTGCTAGCGTTGACTCCTCTTTGCATGCAGACAAGGTGGTTTGGACTCGTAAGAAGTTTCATACAGTGCCCGTTGAAAGGGCACGGAAGTAACATGAATGATTGAATGGGGTTGATACTGCCAGTGTTGGACATGCTTTGCTGCGGCTGTGTGGTACACCAAGAATTTTTATGAAAGGGTGGCTGGCAGGGGACAGGGGAATTCAGGGTAGCGCCGCAACACTGGCGAACAAGTGCTGTGTTTATTACTTTACACCCCCTGTTTGCGCTGTTGTGGGGCATTCTTTTGCGCACTGCACCCCAAGCCTTTGGGAAGTTGTTGTAAAGGGTGGGAAGAACCCAGGAAACCTTGCCATCACACAACCTCTTTTGTAAGATCCCAAGGCAAGCAGACTGCCCTGTAAGGCAGCGGCCAAGTGACAGCCAAAGTTTGCTGCCAAAGTTTGCTGCCCTGAGGGGATACATGGTATCCAGGAGCACACCTGGGTGCCTCAATATTCAGTGCGTACTTGTCCCCCCTTGGGCCCCAGTCTGCAAAGGCCAAACTGTCATGTCATGGTAGTGTCAATGGGCAGCCCAGACGCGAACTATTTGCGTGTGTACAGTTTTGTGCCTGTGCTTGAATGCTCTTGCAAAACAACTTTGTCTGACCAGTCCAGCCCTGAGCAGTTCTGGTGCAATGTGCGACGTATGTCACGTCACATGTATTCAGAAGGGTTAACAGAGTGCAAACGGCAGCTTCTGACAACCGCCTGTGACAAACCAGGAGGGTCATTGCAGACAGTGAGATTCTTCTCAAAATGTTCCTCCATCTGACCACTTCAAAGGCACCGCACATGTTTTCCAAGGGCTTTTATACGCTTGCTATAATTTTGCTCCAGGCTCTCCATTCTTTTGGGCATAGTGTTGATCCAGAACCTACTGGCACACAAAAGTACCCCTGCACAAATTGAGAATCAATTTGTTTTTTGCCACAACATGCCCAAATTGCCTACTGAATGGAAATCCAATTGAGAGAGTGATTGATTACCTATTCATGACAATTGAGTCAGCGCAGCCTACAGCCTACAAAGAGATGCAGAGGCCACCATATCTTGATCACCCCATTGTCAGCTTCCTTAAAACATGCACCCACACCTCCGTCCTTACTATTACAAGCTTGACCTTTTCAGGGTGGGGGAAGGATGCTTCAAATAATACATGCAATGTTTGGCACGCAGCTTGGCGGACTCCTGTGCTTGAAAAAAGTGATTTGGGTGGGCTTGGAGGCTACAAACTCATGAACCCATTGCCTCCCATGTTTTCCACGCCACTCGGCCAACAAATCCGTGGTGCTAGGATAGGGTTAGGGGGAGGGCACTACACACCACACTGCCCACCACATTGGGTAAACTACATCACACTACCTGCTAATAATTTGTTGCATCCACGCAATTCGTACCTGGGTTCATGCGCAGTCACGGCCACATTTCCCACTCTCCCACAGTGGTAAGTAGACCATGGCATAGACCCCCCATCCACAGCTCTGCAGACTGTCACAAACCGGAAATAAAGGCATGCCAGAAAGGCCCACAGATTGTGAATTTCGGTGTTTGTTTTTGGGTTTTTTGAGAAATCATGCAAAAAAAAAAGCCACTAATTCCGTGCACGACTGTTGCGTTTCCCTGTGAATGCGGCATTGGATACACGCCTTTGATCAGCATTCAGACAGCAGGAACACTGAACTTTGTACCCAGCCATGCACATCATGTTGTTTCCAGAGCTAGCTACCATGGAGCTAGAGCTGGTCACTAACATTTTCTGACGGTGGCAAGTATGCCCAACTGAGATGCAGTTGTGTTGAAGGATGGGGTTCATGTCGGTTTGTTACAGCAGAACATGGCCTTGTGGCCGCCGAGATGCTGATAACTTGGTTCCACCCTGTGCTTGTCCTTGAATGCCTTTGCCAACTCTTTTTGTACCAGCAGATTGAGTAAATGAAACTTTTGTGCACCCTGTAAGTCTTCGTTGTTTGTTGTTTGTTTGGTGTTCTGGGGCCCCGCTACAAGTGGCTTTGCCTGCCCACAATGGCAAGTGATGCACAGTGAGATCAAAGCCGAACTCGATACAACAGCAGGTACAGTAGGAGTAGCAGTACAGGGGGCACAGTAGTAGGCCCTTGATCCCCAGAACCAAGCAGCATACTAAAATGTAAAAGGCATTCGCGAAAAAACTAATTTTGATAAAAAATGCTATTCAGTCGCCAGAGCCCCTTTTCCACACTACCCCACTGGTTGGCGACCCCCTCCACTGCATAGAAAATTTTTTTCACCCACCCCATAAACAAGATTTGACCTTTCCACAACCACCCGGTTGTTGTGGGTGTGGGACCTGCAAGGCGATTGATGGAATACCACTTGCTCGTGCCTACAACCATTGCTCTCAGCCATGAAAGTGGATTTACCTTGTCTTTGTCAGAAACCAAACACCAAGAAGCTAAGTTTCTTCTTTGGAGCACAAAGACAATCGCAAAAGGAGGGCGTTTCAAGCAGTGCAGTATGCATTTTGGGATCCACTGCACACTAACAGGGCATACCTCCGATGGTCTCTCCTCCCATAATACGAAGTCAGTGCACAAATATGTGCGGCCAACCAGGCGATTGTGATGTTGTATCACCCAAACTGGGTGATACAGCACAAGCAGCTGCAATCAGCAAACAAAAGCAGTCCCTGCGCAACGTGCAGCAAATCAGTTCAGTGTTGTGCCCCTGCCCGACCCATTCAAGGCATCCAAGGGGCGCTCCAATCGAACAATTGTAATCCGGGGTTGGCGTACCACAGGGGAGGCAAATTCGAAAAGTCTAGAGGAGAGATCAGCTGGGTTTAGTTTGGAAGGCACCCAGCTAAGATTCAGCTGGTCCCAACTCCAACGAAGCAAACGGGCCAGTCGTTAAAAGATGCGGCCCCTGTACGGATTTCCCACCGCTGGTTGGTCAAACAGTGGACCAGATGGCAGCCAGGTTGTCAGCCCCCACATGGATGGCCAGGAGGTTGAGTCTGGGCACCAACCGCCTGCTCAATGGCCACCAGTTCAGCGGACTGCTGTGACGGCATCCACTGGGATAGCAATTAGATGCGGCACCCTAGGTCCGGCCCTGAGAAAGCCACCACATAGCCATATTCACACCTTGCAGTATCCACATACGACATCTGATTGGGGTCAACGCAGGACCCCACGCAACCCATGTGGAGGAACATACCACCAGGGCCTCACACAGCGATCTGAACACCCTCTTTGGCGTGTAGGGAGAGCAGGGTAGACCCCACACCGTCCACGCCACAGGGGCTCTGTCGAAACAGGAGTATGAACCGACCCAGGGAGGCACTCACATTACTTTTCCCACAAGACACTTGGCCCGTTTCTCCATGTATGCACAGCGAGCGAGTCGAATCCACCCCCTTACCATATGCACCACATATGTCGGGGACTAATGCATGGAAAACTTTTCGCCACCAATGGTTTTACCCAGCCATGTTATGGAGGAGCTGGGGTGGATATTTGACTTAGAGCTCACCATTCACCCCTCAGAGCTATAAGGGGTGAATGCTCCAAAGTATGAGGGTCTCCCTTCTGGATCATGTGCCAAGAGACTATCCTCACACATCTGGGCTTCCAGGCGCCAGCCCCTCATCCCTAGTTTCTCCCTGGTCCAGCAGGTTTTGCAGCACCCACTTGAGGCTTTTTGGGGCTGTTTACTCCAAATGTCCGTAGGGATAGGCACACACCCCGCCGGCCCGAAGCCGTCATCTGCCACCCCAAAGTCCAGCGGCCCTGAACCACGCCGTCATAGGGATCACAGTCCTCCTCTTCTTGATCACACCAAGATTTCCAAGATCATGGGGAGGAGTTCACCCAGTGCCCCCCCCCCCCCCCCTCCAATGCTCAGTTTGCCGTGAGGGTTATCCAATCCCACAATAAAGCGGCAATTGGCTGCTTGTTCTAGGATGCAAAGCCAGGGCTCTTTGTCACTTTCTTGATTTGCTGCTGTATTCGTACCTCTCTATCAGGTTGCAACATTGCGTCTGTCTTGGCATCCAGTGCCAGAATCTGCTGAGGGGCATAGAGGGTATAACCACTGTGTGGTGTTCCATCAGTTCGCTCGTCATCCCCAGGCACGGTAGTTTGCACCGCATGTACTTTGTCCGTTGGATACAGGTCTCACCTCATGGGCTGTGGTTTCGTTTTTCGTTTGAAAAAATGTGTCCCTGAGGTCTCCTACTCCTGATTGGTATTGCGCCCAGGTGTGGGGTCGCCGGCCATTGGTGGGGTCGTGACGAGACTGGGACGGCTGGGGGGATGGTTTTGTGGGTGCATTTGCTGATGAGTATTATCATATTGCTGCGGCATGTGGCCATGCAATGAGTGGGTTGCCTGTCAGGCTGCTCAGGCTGGGTTATGTGGTCTGGAGCTGAAACACGCACTTGTTGCAAGTCACAGCCCAGAAGATTGTCTGGGCGTCCGTTTCATTCTGTGTCAAATTTTTCAGCACCTATTCTTTTTAATTTTCCATTTCTTTTTCACTGCTTTTTTTTTCCAGCCTTCTTTTGAAGTGGGGCTTGTTTTCCTTTCCTTGTTTTTTTTTGTGTCAAATTTTTTAGAGCAACTGTTTTTGCTGCACCGATTCTCCTTGCCTTTTTTTACAGCCACCATTTTTCTTAGCAGTACAGGGCATGCTTCAACTGTCACACCAATGTACTGCACGAGATTTGTGCTGCCAACCTATGTACCGCAGGAAATTTGTCCTGCCAACCACAGAACGCCTTGTGTGAGCACCACCTTATGTGTGGACCGCCAAATCACCCCTTGCTTCGGGCTCGCTTCCCTCGCCGCAGGGGCCAGCCCCCGGACCACCCTTAAATAACAAGGCTCCTGCGATAGACACAAACTGCCTTGTGTGTGCACCGCCTTGTGTGTGCACCGCTTTGTGTGTGCATCGCCTTGCGTGTGGACCGCCAAACCACCCCGCTGCGCTCCACGCAGGGACCAGCCCCCGAACCCCTCTGAAATAACAAGACTCTTGGGGTGGCCACAAACCGCCTTGTGTGTGCACCGCCTTGTGTGTGCATCGCCTTGTGTGTGGACCGCCAAACCACCCCTTGATTTGGCTCACTTGGCTCCACGGGCCAGCCTCCGTACCTTCCAGGAAATAACAAGACTCTTGCGGTGGTCAAAAACCACCTTGTGTGTGCACCACCTTGTGTGTGGACTGCCGAACCACTCCTTGCTTTGTCTCGCTTCGCTGAACGCAGGGGCCAAGCCCCGCACCCCCGTTGAAATAACAAGACTCCTGCGGTGGCCACAGACCGCCTTGTGTGTGCACCACCTTGTGTGTGGACCGCCTTGTGTGTGCACCACCTTGTGTGTGCACTGCCATATGTGTGGACCGCCAAACCACCCATTGTTTCGGCTCGCTTCACTCCACGCGGGGGCCAGCCCCCGGACCACCCTTAAATGACAAGACTCCTGCGGTGGCCACAGACCGCCTTGTGTGTGCACCACCTTGTGTGCGCACCATCTTGTGTGTGCACCGCTTTGTGTGTGCACCGCTTTGTGTGTGCACCACCTTGTGTGTGGACCGCCAAACCACCCCTTGATTCGGTTCACTTTGCTCCACAGGCCAGCCTCCGCCCTGAAAAAACAAGACTCTTGCGGTGGCTACAAACCGCCTTGTGTGTGCACCACCTTGTGTGTGCACCACCTTGTGTGTGCACCGCGAAAGCACCCCTTGCTTCGGCTCGCTTGGCTGAAATGGGGGCCAATCCCCGCCCCCCTTAAAATAACAACCGACCGCCTTGTGTGTGCACCGCCTCGTGTATGCACCGCCTTGTGTGTGCACCACCTTGTGTGTGCGCTCCCAAACCACCCCTTGCTTCGTCTCGCTTCGCTGGAGGCGGGGGCCAAGCCCTGCACACCCCTTAAATGGCAAGACTCCTACGTTGGCCATAAAGCATCTTGCGTGCACCGCCTTGTGTGTGCACCGCCTTGTGTGTGCACCGCCTTGTGTGTGGACTCTTAAACCACCCCATGATTCGTCTCGCTTCACTGGACGCAGGGGCCAAGACCCGCGCCCCCCATGAAATAACAAGACTCTTGGCCACAGACCACCTTGTGTATGCACCACCTTGTGTGTGCACCACCTTCTGTGGGCACCGACGTGTGTGTGGACCGCCAAATCACCCCTTGTTTCGGCTCGCTTCCCTCGACGCAGGGGCCAGCCCCCACACCCCTCTTAGATCACAAGACTCCTACAGTGGCCACAAACTACCTTGTGTATGCACCGCCTTGTGTGTGCACCACCTTGTGTGTGCACCGCCTTGTGTGTGGACCGCCAAACCACCCCGCTGCGCTCCACGCGGGGACCAGCCCCCGCACCCTTCTTAAATAACAAGACTCTTGGGGTGGCCACAAACCGCCTTGTGTGTGCACCGCTTTGTGTGTGCACCACCTTGTGTGTGCACCGCCAAACCACCGCTTGCTTCAGCTTGCTTCACTCAACGGGAGGGCCAAGCCCCGCACCCCCCTTAAATCACAAAACTCTTGTGGTGGCCACAGACCGCTAAGTGTGTGCACCTCCCTGTGTGTACACCGCCTTGTGTGTGGACTGTCAAACCACCCCTTGCTTCATCTCGTTTCTTTTTTTTTTTGACTGACTCCAAAAGTTCAAAGAGTACTCAAGACGGTGCTTGGGAAAGTGGGCGACTCGGGCATATGATACAGTGGATCCCCACAACGCGGGGCACATGGCAAAGACCCAGAGTTCACATGCGTATACCAGAGGGCTCTCTTATGCGGTAGGCAAACCGCCGCGCCATAAGGCAAACCTATAGTGTGTTAGAGTAAAGAGGAAGAAGAAAATGCAAGATCATGTGTGTGCCAGCCCCCACAGATCCTCAAGGGTGACAAGCTTTCGTCGCTAGGGGCCATGTCCGGTGGCGGGCGTTGGCCCAGGATGCCAGAGCACCCCTTGCTTCGTCTCGCTTCGCTGGACGCGTAGGCCAACCCCCGCATCCCCCTTAGATAACAATACTCCTGCGGTGGCCGCAGACCGCCTTATGTGTGCACCGCCTTGTGTGTGCACCACCTTGTGTGTGCACCGCCTTGTGTGTGGAAGCGCCAAACCACCCCTTGCTTCGGCTAACTTCGCTCGACATGGGGTCCAACCCCCGCCGTTAAATGACAAGGCTCCTGCGATGGCCACCAACTGCCTTCTTTGTGCACCGCCTTGTGTGTGGACTACCAAAACAACCTTTGTGTCAGCTCGCTTCGCCAAACGACGGGGCCAGCCCCTGCATCCCCCTTCAATAACAAGACTCCTCCGGTGGCCACAAACTTCCTTGTGTGTGCACCGCCTTGTGTGTGCACGGCGTTGTGTGTGCATTATCTTTTGTGTGCACCGCCTTGTGTGTGGACCACCGAACCCCCCCCTTGCTTCGCCTCGCTTCGCTCGACGCGGGGGCCAGCCCCCGCACTCCCCTTGAATGACAAGGCTTCTGCGGTGGCCACCAACCGCCTTGTGTTTGCACCACCTTTTGTGTGCACCGCCTTGTGTAGGAACTGCCCAACCATCCTTTCCTTCAGCCCGCTTCGCTAGGCGCGGGGACCAGCCACCGCATCCCCCTTGAATAACAAGGCTCTTGCGGTGGCCACAAACCGCCTTGTGTGTGCACCACCTTGTGTGTGCACCGCCTTGTGTCTGCATTGCCTTGTGTGTGCACAGCTTTGTGTGTGCACCGCCTCGTGTGTGGACCGCCTTAGCAGGCCTTGCTTTAGCTCGCTTTCCTTGACGCGCGGGCAAGCCCCCGCAGCCCCTTAAAATAACAAGACTCCTACGCTGACTACACACCACCTTGTGTGTGCACCGCCTTGTGTGTGCACCACCTTGTGTGTGGACCGCCAAACTAGCCCTTACTTGGGCTCCCTTCGCTCAACGTGTAGGCCAACCCCCACATCCCCCTTCAGCAACGAGACTCCTCCGGTAGCCACAAACCGCCTTACGTGTGCACCGCCTTGTGTGTGCACCACCTTGTGTGTGCACCGCCTTTTGTGTGCACCGCCTTGTGTGTGGACCTCCGAACCCCCCCTTGCTTCGCCTCACTTCGCTCAACGCGGGGGCCAGCCCTCGCACCTCCTTTGAATGACAAGGCTCCTGCGGTGGCCACCAACCGCCTTGTGCGTGCATCTGCTTTGTGTGCACACCACCTTGTGTGTGCAGTGCCTTATGTTTGCACCACCTTCTGTGTGCACCTCCTTGTGTAAGGACTGCCCAACCATCCTTTGCTTCAGCTCGCTTCGCTAGATGCGGGGACCAGCCCCCGCATCCCCCTTGAACAACAAGGCTCCTGCGGTGGCCACAAACCGCCTTGTGTGTGCACCACCTTGTGTGTGCATTGCCTTGTGTGTGCACAGCTTTGTGTGTGCACCGCCTTGTGTGCGGACTGCCTTAACAGGCCTTGCTTCAGCTCGCTTGGCTTGACTCGGGGGCAAGCCCCCGCACGCCCTTGAACTACCAAGACTCATGCGGTGGCTACACCTTGTGTGTGCACCGCCTTGCGTGTGGACGGCCAAACTACCGCTTACTTAGGCTCACTTCGTTGAACGTGTCCCTTACTTAGACTCACTTCACTGAACGTGTAGGCCAATCCCCGCATCCCCCTTCAATAACAAGACTCCTCCGGTGGCCACAAACCGCCTTATGTGTGCACCGCCTTGTGTGTGAACCACCTTGTGTGTGCACCGCCTTGTGAGTGCACCGCCGAACCACCCCTTGCTTCACCTCGCTTCGCTCGCCGCGGGGGCCAGCTCTGGCACGCCCCTTAATGACAAGACTCCTGCGGTGGCCACAAACCGCCTTGTGTGTGCACCGGCTTGTGTGTGCACCACCTTGTGTGTGATGTGCCTGGTGTGTGGACTGCCAAACCACCCTTTGCTTCGGCTCGCTTCACTCGATGCAGGGTCCAACCCCAGCCGTTGAATGACAACGCTCCTGTGGTGGCCACCAACCGCATTTGGTGCTTCGGCTCGCTTCGCTCGACGCGGGGGCCAGCCCCCGCACCCTCCTGGAATAACAAGACTCCTTCGCTGGCCACCAGCTGCTTTGTGTGTGCACCGGCTTATGTGTGCACCACCTTGTGTGCACCGCCTTGTGTGTGGACTACCAAACAATCCTTTGCTTCGGCTCGCTTCGCTCAACGCGGGGTCCAATCCCCGCCGTTGAATGACAAGGCTCCTGCGGTGGCCACCAACCGCCTTCTTTGTGCACCGCCTTGAGTGTGGACCGTCAAACCACCCTTTGCGTCACCACGGGGGGGCGACTACAACCGGTCCTGATGCGACCCACCCCCCAACTATCTTTCAAAACTCGGGGGGGGGGGGGGGGGGGGGGGGGGGGGCAGCTGGGGGGGGGTCCAGCCGGGGGTCGGGGGGGGGGTTCCTCCCGGGGGTCGGGGGGGGGGGTGTTCCTGCCGGGGGTCGGGGGGGGGGTCTGGCCGGGGGTCATGGGGGTCTCCAGCCAGGGGTGAGGGAGGGGGGGGGTGGTTAGGGTTAGGGTTAAGGTTAGGGTCACCGAGCTGGTGGAACCAGTCTTGGTTTTATAACCCTTTTTAGGGTCTAGGGTGGACCTACCAGGTTTAGCAGCAGCAAGCAGCAGCACACACGAAATGGTGGTGCTTCAGATTCAGGTGAAATTTTGGTGGATGATACCTATGGGTGTGAAGTACAATCACACAAAGTTTGAGCGAGAAACTCAACGGTGGTGGCCGGGAACGGGGTTCGCAAGTGGCGGACCTCAGTTTCAAAAGCTGCAGTTTAGGGCCAAAAACAGCCATTTTTGGGCCAAAACAGCCCTGGAACACATTCAAAACGGCCAAACCAAGGGAAACAGTGGGTACACTCCACTTGCGGCTTGACTTCCCCGTGTCAACGAGCTCTTTGCGGCCCTCTAACGCCATGATATGTCCCGGAAACGGCCCAAAAAGGCCCCTAGAAGCTTCAAATGCCGACAGCCACAAACCAAGAATAGGCCATATCTTTGGCTACATGGCTCAAAATGCGATTCCGAGGGCACCTACTCCACCCGCAACCCCCCACTTTTTGTGGTTTCCACCCCTGAGAATTGCCCAAACGGACACCTACACCCCCGTTCTTGGGCCCGGTAGGCTGCGGCAAGCTGCAAGCTCAAGCCCAAACAGGTGGGCGCCCAAATGGGTCAACAGGGTCCAGTAGGGGCAAAAAGATGACTTTTCTCAAAAATGATCCTAGAGCATGTGCGACGCTGAAACAAGTGTTTTTGGACTGTTTTGAGCTTGTGGTGGCCCATTTTGGTCCTCCGAAAATCCTAAAATGCTTTGAAAATGGGCTGTTTTGGGACCAAAAATGGGTCAAAAACGCATTTTTCCAAACCTCATCCTAGACCATTTGGGGTGCACAAACGGGTGACATGAGCCCATTTTGAGCCCATTTTGGGGCATTTTGACCCCTCAAAAGTCCAAAAAGCCTTGAAAGTGGGTCTCGTGGTGATGGGGTTCACTTGCAAGCTAATTTCACTTTGTCAAGAGTCATCAATGTGTGAATCATTCTTGATGTCCCTCACCAGTCATAGCTGATGTTCCCTCCCCCACCAGCTCGGTCCCAATATTCAGTCTTGATTAGGGTTAGCCCTAGGGTTAGGGTTAGGGTCACCGAGCTGGTGGAACCAGTCTTGGTTTTATAACCCTTTTTAGGGTCTAGGGTGGACCTACCAGGTTTAGCAGCAAGCAAGCAAGCAAGCAGCAAGCAAGCAGCACGCGCGAAATGGGAAAAAATCAGAACTCCGTCGTGGTGCTTCAGATTCGGGTGAAATTTTGGTGCATGATACCTATGGGTGTGAAGTACAATCACACAAAGTTTGAGCAAGAAACTCAACGGTGGCGGCCGGGAACGGGGTTCGCAAGTGGCGGACCTCAGTTTCAAAAGCTGCAGTTTAGGGCCAAAAACAGCCTTTTTTGGGCCAAAAAAGCCCTGGAACACATTCAAAACGGCCAAACCAAAGGAAACGGTGGGTACACTGCACGTGCGGCTTGACTTTCCCGTGCCAACGAGCCCTTTGCGGCCCTCTAACTCCATGATATGTCCCGGAAACGGCCCAAAAAGGCCCCCAGAAGCTCCAAATGCCGACAGCCACAAACCAAGAATAGGCCATATATTTGGCTACATGGCTCAAAATGCGATTCCGAGGGCACCTAGTCCACCGGCAACCCCCCACTTTTTGTGGTTTCCACCCCTGAGAATTGCCCAAACGGACACCTAGACCCCAATACCTAGGCCCACTAGGCTGCGGCAAGCTGCAAGCTCAAGCCCAAACAGGTGGGTGCCCAAATGGGTCAACAGGGTCCAGTAGGGGCAAAAAGATGACTTTTCCCAAAAATGAGCCCAGACCATGTGCGACGCTAAAACAAGTGTTTTTGGACCGTTTTGAGCTTGTGGTGGCCCATGTTGGTCCTCCGAAAATCCCAAAATGCCTTGAAAATGGGCTGTTTTGGGACCAAAAATGGGTCAAAAACGCATTTTTCCAAAAGTCATCCTAGACCATTCGGGTGCACAAACGGGTGAAATGAGCCCATTTTGAGCCCATTTTGGGGCATTTTGGCCCCTCAAAAGTCCAAAAAGCCTTGAAAGTGGGCCTTGTGGTGATGGGGTTCACTTGCAAGCTGATTTCACTTTGTCAGGAGCAATCAATGTGTGAATCATTCTTGATGTCCCTCACCAGTCACGGCTGATGTTCCCTCCCCCACCAGCTCGGTCCCAATATTCAGTCTTGATTAGGGTTAGGGCTAGGGTTAGGGCTAGGGTTGTGGTTGCTGTTAGGGCCTGCAGCCCTCCTGTAGCCCTCCTTCCTTGTTGTTTTAACACAAATATGATTTCTCTACAAAATTTTGAGTATTTTGAGTATAAACACATAGTATGAAGAAAAAAATTGGCGCCTTCGGCGCCAGACAGTTTTCTCTAGAGACACTTTTTGGTGGCCGACCCGGCACCACTATCTTTCAAAACCCGGGGGGGGGGGGGGCTGGGGGGGGTCGCATACAAGGACCGGGCCCGGCCGCCCCCCCGTGTGCGTCACCTCGCTTCGCTTGACGCGGGGGCCAGCCCCCACACCCCCCTGATATGACAAGACTCCGGCGGTCGCCACAAACCGCCTTGTGTGTGCACCACCTGGTGTGTGCACCACCTTGTGTGTGCACTTGTGTGTGGACCGTCAAACCACCCTTTGCGTCACCTCGCTTCGCTCAACACGTGGTCCAGCCCCCGCACCCTCCTAGAATAACAAGACGCTTGCGGTGGCCACCAACCACCTTGTGTGTGCACCGCCTGGTGTGTGGACCGCCAAACAACCCTTTGCTTCGGCTCGCTTCGCTCAACGCGGGGTCCAATCCACGCCGTTTAATGACAAGGCTCCTACGGTGGACACCAACCGCCTTCTTTGTGCACCGCCTTGAGTGTGGACCGTCAAACCACCCTTTGCGTCACCTCGCTTCGCTTGACGCGGGGGCCAGCCCCCACACCCCCTTATATGACAATACTCCAACGGTCGCCACAAACCGCCTTGTGTGTGCACCACCTTGTGTGTGCACCACCTTGTGTGTGCACTTGTGTGTGGACCGCTAAACCACCCTTTGCTTCGGCTCGCTTCCCTCAACGCGTGGTCCAGCCCCCGCACCCCCCTTAAATGACAAGACTCCGGCGGTGGCCACCAACCACCTTGTGTGTGCACTTGTGTGTGGACCGCTAAACCACCCTTTGCTTCGGCTCGCTTCCCTCAACGCGTGGTCCAGCCCCCGCACCCCCCTTAAATGACAAGACTCCGGCGATGGCCACCAACCACCTTGTGTGTGCACTTGTGTGTGGACCGCTAAACCACCTTTTGCTTCGGCTCGCTTCCCTCAACGCGTGGTCCAGCCCCCGCACCCCCCTTAAATGACAAGACTCCGGCGGTGGCCACCAACCACCTTGTGTGTGCACTTGTGTGTGGACCGCTAAACCACCCTTTGCTTCGGCTCGCTTCCCTCAACGCGGGGGCCAGCCCCGCACCCCCCTTAAATGACAAGACTCTTGCGGTGGCCACCAACCACCTTGTGTGCGCACCACCTTGTGTGTGGACCGCCAAACCACCCTTTGCTTCGGCTCGCTTCCCTCAACGCGTGGTCCAGCCCCGCACCCCCCTTAAATGACAAGACTCCGGCGGTGGCCACCAACCACCTTGTGTGTGCACTTGTGTGTGGACCGCCAAACCACCCTTTGCTTCGGCTCGCTTCCCTCAACGCGGGGGCCAGCCCCGCACCCCCCTTAAATGACAAGACTCTTGCAGTGGCCACCAACCACCTTGTGTGTGCACTTGTGTGTGGACCGCTAAACCACCCTTTGCTTCGGCTCGCTTCCCTCAACGCGTGGTCCAGCCCCCGCACCCCCCTTAAATGACAAGACTCTTGCGGTGGCCACCAACCACCTTGTGTGTGCACTTGTGTGTGGACCGCTAAACCACCCTTTGCTTCGGCTCGCTTCCCTCAACGCGTGGTCCAGCCCCCGCACCCCCCTTAAATGACAAGACTCCGGCGGTGGCCACCAACCACCTTGTGTGTGCACTTGTGTGTGGACCGCTAAACCACCCTTTGCTTCGGCTCGCTTCCCTCAACGCGTGGTCCAGCCCCCGCACCCCCCTTAAATGACAAGACTCTTGCGGTGGCCACCAATCACCTTGTGTGCGCACTTGTGTGTGCACCATCAAACCACCCCTTGCTTCGGCTCGCTTCCCTCAACGCGGGGGCCAGCCCCTGCACCCCCCTTAAATGACAAGACTCTTGCGGTGGCCACCAACCACCTTGTGTGTGCACTTGTGTGTGGACCGCCAAACCACCTTTTGCTTCGGCTCGCTTCCCTCAACGCGGGGGCCAGCCCCGCACCCCCCTTAAATGACAAGACTCCGGCGGTGGCCACCAACCACCTTGTGTGTGCACTTGTGTGTGGACCGCTAAACCACCCTTTGCTTCGGCTCGCTTCCCTCAACGCGTGGTCCAGCCCCCGCACCCCCCTTAAATGACAAGACTCCGGCGGTGGCCACCAACCACCTTGTGTGTGCACTTGTGTGTGGACCGCTAAACCACCCTTTGCTTCGGCTCGCTTCCCTCAACGCGTGGTCCAGCCCCCGCACCCCCCTTAAATGACAAGACTCTTGCGGTGGCCACCAACCACCTTGTGTGCGCACCACCTTGTGTGTGGACCGCCAAACCACCCTTTGCTTTGGCTCGCTTCGCTCGACACGGGGGCCTGCCCCGCACCCCCCTTGAATGACCACACTCTTGCAGTGGCCACCAACCACCTTGTGTGTGCACCGCCTGGTGTGTGCACCGCCTTATGTGTGCACCATCAAACCACCCCTTGCTTCGGCTCGCTTCGCTCAACGTGGGGGCAAGAACCCTCACCCCCCTTAAATGACGAGACCCCTACGGTGGCCACAGACTGCCTTGTGTGTGCACCGGCTTGTGTGTGCACCGTCTTGTGTGTGGACCGCCAAACCACCCCTTGTTTCGGCTCCCCCGCACCCCCTTAAGTAACAAGACTCATGCGGTGGCCACACATCGCCTTGTGTGTGCACTACCTTGTGTGTGCACCGCCTTGTGTGTGCACCGCCTTGTGGACCGCTAAAACCCTTGCTTCGGCTCGCTTCGCTCGACGCAGGGGCGAAGCCTTGCACCCCCCCTTAAAATAACAGGGCTCTTGCAATGGCCATAGACCACCTTGTGTGTGCACCGGCTTGTGTGTGGACTGCACAGCCACCCCTTTGCTCGACATTTGACCCAAAGCTGTACATAAGAGTTGTTGTTTGTGTGCACGGGGCAGGGGTTATTGGTAGGGGGGCTTCCCTGACAAGAATACAAAAGGCAAGAAAACAGACAAGAAAACAAATTCGATATTTTGTGCACTAATGACAAACGTCACTGTCATCGCTGTTTTGAACACCTGCTGTTGGTATGAAAATACACAAGAGCGAGAAAAATTTCAGATATCATGGTGCAGAGTATTTGTTTTCCTCACGTGTGCCCATCACGATCTGCAGAGAACTCCGAGACCAATATCATGGTCCAGTATGATACAACGGTGGCCAGTACAATTTAATGAGATCAGGCAAGATGAACGGTTGCACTGTTTTGGACCACTACGTCTGACACTGCACTGACACCTTCTTGAAAAACTTGGAACTCATGGTACAGTATAGCTTGTAGAATTCTGGGTGTTTGTTGTGTGTCTGACCGACTCTCGGTTGAAACGCAAATGGATGTACCAGGACTGGCACAACACAAGGTGTTCCATGATGGTGTTGTTGCACGGTGCACAGTCGTACAAGAACTTGTCCGGTTTCAGTCTAGAAACCAGAGATGCGGATTATGCGTGAGGCTTTTGGGTGTTCAGCTTTTTGCAACCCTCAGAACACAGTGCATGGAACGTGCTCAATGTATACGTGTTCCCAAATTTGGGAAGGCTTATAGTCTGGACCTACCATGCCCTAGCACTGAAATCACATTGGCCAATGATCATATGCAGATCATGCAGCATACACATAGCATGGCCTTCGCAAAGCCAATTTTAGTCCATAGCATGTCACTCGTATGACTGCAAGCTGTCAGTCATCACCATGCATGAAGAGAGTGGTGGAAGTCGCATGTGTGCAGGTGCAAAGTCCATGGACTGTGCACACCAAGACTCGTCTTGTATCTGTTACTGTTACCTGTTACTGTCATCTGGGCACCCCATCCCACTGTCTCATTCATGTGCGGTCCAGCTCAGTAAGGGACCAACATATGGAGCTCTGCCTATCTGATGGGGCACTCCACAAGAAGTTCCTCACATGAGCCAAATAATAGCTGGCCACCATCTCAACTCAGATTTGTGGACTCACCAATCGGAGACAGGAGACACCTGTCTCTGCAGAGAGCACTGGAAATGCCTCGAAAAAGCCACCAATTTCAATCAGCCAACACTCCAGCCAGAATCTTCAAAATTCATTGAATCACAACGGGAGTGTAATGCTCTTTTTTTTTCCATCCCTGCACACCTTGTTTTTAAGTGTGCTCCCAGGGCAATCCTAAACTGTACAGGAGGGCACCCGCATGGTCAGTGTGTGAGTGCCACACTGGCCCTCAGTCCTGCCAGAATCACTTGGCAAGTGTGATGCAGACTAATGATAATGCTGTACGAATCGTCTTCTGTTGAGAGTGTTGCTGGCCCTCCTCCCTGCAAGGTAGATCAGTGACGGGAACCTCACACCCTGGTGGCAATAGGCTTCCAAAACAGAAAAATAGGGCAATGGGAGAAAATGGAAAAATGGTGGACAGACCCGGCTTGAAACAGGGGCGGTTGGGGAGCAGGGCAGCACGGGGTTAATGGGGCAAACGGCTGACAGGGGTCACAAAGATGAGGCATTTGGGAGCACCTTAGCATGTGCAGCGCGCAATTCTTTTGAGGTGCTTCCAGGGGGGAAAAAAAAGACTCAAGAGGCACTTTTGCACTGTCCACGCACTGCGCACATCGTTGGAACCTTCATCCCCAGACCGGCCCTTCAAACAACCTTCCCTCAAGCCAAGATAACATGAAAAATTAGAAAACAAACAATTTATGGACCACTGGACCACTGGCAAAAAGCAGTGCCCATACGAACCAAAATACGAAAGCGTTGCACAATGCGTACACGGTGTGTGCAACACCCTTTCAAGCCCACTAGAAATACTTGTTATTCCATTGTTCTTTTTCTGGTCCAGCTTGTGTTGAGCTCTCGAGACTAACTGTAAATGAGCAGAAGGTATGATACAAGCAGTGTGCAGAAGCCTGAAAAAGTGTGAAGAAGAAAGGGCTTGGGCAGCTAGAGCAGAACTCAGTTGGGAGGGAAATTCTTGCATCTGTTCATGTCTAAAATGCAAAATCACGTAATCTTGTATGCAGAGTACTTTCAGAGTCCTCCTTTCAGAGTCCAATACCTCATGCCGCTTGCTTCCTGGCTGGCAGAGACGTAAAATTGCTCCGCTGGAATACAATTGGCTGCCGACCACCCCACAGGGCTATGCAGCGAGCATATTGGCCACCATGTCCCCACAAGCCTTTATTACCGTACCTTGGCCCATTCCTTAGGCTTGAAGAGGATCCCCATGGCAAGGACCTTGGCTGGACTGGATGATTGTTTGTGGATTGCTTGAAATGTACAACCTCTTTATACCCAGCACACCCTGTGTTGGGATGTTACATGAAGAACAGATTTCGGGCATTGCTCAAAATGTGCCAAAGAGTCTCCCAACATGTGCTGGGGAATCACAACAGAATGTGGCCCCCAAGCAGAGCATGTGCAGAGAGGCAGGTTGTCAATGTTTGCGAGGTGTTCTAGTGGTGCGTGTTCCGACGTGGTCAGAACTTGGCTTGACATGAATACAGGCTGGCCCCAGGTCAGAAAGAGTGCTGAATAATTTCTGCTGTGTGTTCTAGGGTCCTCTGTGGTGATCTGTGGCGGCTGATGGGGGGGGGTTGCAATGAAAGGATTGAAGCGCAGTGTATCCCCGCCCATGGAGGCACACACCAAACCCCAGGCCTATGCAGAGAGAATGATTACTCTGGGACTTGTGTGGACGTCAACATATACCTCCGCACACTGACTTGCACAACTTTCGTCGCTGCTATTTACATGAGCTGTATGTGGGCTGAAATGCATGCATATGCATGCCTGCACCATGCACAAGTATTGACAATGCAGAATGCAGACAAAACGTCGGACGCCCACATGCAGCCGTGTGCAGGTTCATTTTAGCGGAAGACGGACAGATGTTTGTCGCGCTTTTCATCGGGTTGGGTCGCCACATGTCCCTGTCGGGAAGATTTCCTTCGTGTCCAGCTGACGCTCGGAACATCAGGCAGTGCGCTCTGCAGGTATGGTGCACGTTTCCATGACGAGGAAGATACTATTGTTTGGACGAATACGGCTGTCACACTCCACTGGAGTGGGTACTGCCACATCCCAGGGAGGAATCCGTATTCGGGCACGTACAAACAAGCGACCATTTGGCAGTCCTCCGGCTCCTAACTCCACATATACTACGACCAAGGTTGTTTACGTTTGGAAACAATGCTGCTAACTTCGTGCAATGGCAAGAAATGCTTCGAGATTGTTGCAGAAGTCATACAAGGATGGAATAGAGCAGGGCATCTTCATGAATCGGAGGGGCAGGGCTTCGTGCCTCTCCTTCGGCAGAATCCATGTGGCTTGCAGCAAGTTGAAAAATGTGGCTCAGAGAAGGGCCAGGCGTTCCTCTCCAGGGCTTTCAGTTCCAGGTGCTCTAGTGAGCATGCGCCCAAAACGCGTACAGATCAAAATTAAATTCACCATTCGACTGACGGAGCTGCGGGTGCAGGTGAGGCAGCAGCCTCAGTCAACAGCCAATGGAATGGCCCCGGATTTCACCACACTGCGTGGAGCCCAGAATAGCATCAATTTGCAAATTGGCAAGAGGTGTCGTCTGGCTGCAGGCGAGGGGCCGGTGTGAGGATGTGCCCCCATGTCAAGCTGATGAACGCTGAACCGGCGAAGAATTCAGCTGAAGGCTGGGTAAAAGGCGCTACATCCAGGGGTCCACCCCGAACACCCTGCCTGTACCCGTGGGCGAAATAAAACGCTCTCTGTTCATCTTTCTGTGCATTGGCTGACATTTCTGAATGATATCTCAGCAAGCATTTGGTCGACACACTCCAAGAGCAAGACCACGCTAGAGGGAAAACGCGCAGCTGTACAGAGCGCACCCATATTGGCATGACTGAGCATCTGAAAACCTACTTTTCAAAACACGAGCAAAAACAATGCACGTGCATCTGCACACTGCGGAAAAAAGGCCAGCGAATGCAGTTTTCCTTTTTTTTTCCTCGCCGGGCTTTTGTCCAGCCAACTCGTTGAGCGAACGCTTGAATAGGATGAACGTCCAGACCCAGATGCTAAGCACATGTATACATCCAAGTCCACTGCACGTCTGTATGTCCGAACACAACAAATTAAGCACAATGTCCGGCGTAGTGCCCATCAGACCAGTTCTCGTGCTTTGATCTCCTCCTGCCTCCACCCACCAGACACACCATCCCTCCCTTCCTTCACTCACACTTGGAACCATCTCAGGGGCCATTCCGCTGCGTGGGACACGCAACCAGAGACGACTTCAGGTTCTGGGAGGTTCTTCTCAAGGGGAGGATCAGGCAGGTCATGGCAGCCCGGATTTCCCTTCCTTCCATATTCCTTCCGCACGGCCAGCAACACCTCTGAGGTGCTAAAGGTTCGCACCATGCATGACGCACCGAACCCACGAGTCACTGAACTTGAAACAATGTGGCGGTCGCAGTCTGTGGCAGTGGACGCTATCACACCCAAAACTGCTCTTTCGGTGGGCCATCATCGTCATCCGGCCAAATCCTTGAAAAGCGGGTCTCATGAGACGCGATCCGCAGGAACAATTCCGTTGTGGGAAATTTTTTTCAACATGGTTCCCATGAACCATGTCATGGAAATTGCCCAGTACCGAAATGACGGCCAACATCAAAACAGCGCCAGCAACCCTGCTCTGCCCGAATTCCCCCTGCACAGAAAAACCATGGTCATTTCCTACCTTTTTTTTTGGTTCACAGAAACTGTTTCTCTGCATGGAAATGGGTCGTTGCCACTTGGTTCCAAATTGGGCCCAAAGGGGGCAGTATATATATATACATGTATGTATAGATATATATTGGGCAGGGCTCAAAAATGTGCATAATCCAGAAATCTCTTGCAAACTCTCATAGGCGAAATTGAAGTTCACATTCAGGTTCAAAAATTGTGCAACAATTCTAAATCCGCACACAAAACCCCCCTGACCAAATTGCCTTTCCTACAGCAAATCTTGACTTTTGCCTTGGTTTTTTGAACATAGATCGGCGAAACGTAATGCAGGTAAACTTGCTTTTTTTTCCCCAAGCCAAAGGTTGGCACCATGCCTTATGATTTGAGGTGGCGTCAGTGTAGGTTTCCTTTGATATCTCTTTGAACAACAAAATTCCACACCGTGCTGTGAGACAACTCGGTTTCATAATCCATGAAAGGATCCCAAGAAACTTCTTGGCAGGCCTCTGTGAAACAACAACAGATACACCAAGAGCGAACATATCGTTGTGGTGCAGCTGAGCCATGCGTAGTGCAACAAGCACAACAGAGAAGCCCCAGACAACTGCATGGGTATTTGACAGAGATGGCAATAATCACTGCCCGCACATTGACCTGACGACAAAATGTAGCATTTGGTAATGCCTCGTCGATACGTGATACACATACGATCCCTGTTGATAGCGACCCATGCTATACAAGACCTGGCTGCCAGGTGCAAGCATTGAAGTCGCCAAGGTAATCATTCCAGAACAAGGAGGTCCATGCACAACACCTGTGAAAATATTGAAAACCGTGCATGGATTCATAACATCTGTGACAAAGTCAAGAAATCAATCGGGAAAAATCACAGAATATCTTTGTCCCTGGGAAGGATTGCATGGGTCCATTAGGCTCCGGGTCGGGCAGGGCCATTGGATTCAATTCTTCCGACTCCGTTACCTTTCCGTGGGCAGTCAACTGCCTCTGTCACTGAGGCAAGTTTCCGCCCATGACCAGAAATTGGAT
Source organism: Eutreptiella sp. 'Long Island Sound 2002' (assembly GCA_964036045.1). Lineage (NCBI taxonomy): Eukaryota > Euglenozoa > Euglenophyceae > Eutreptiales > Eutreptiaceae > Eutreptiella > Eutreptiella sp. 'Long Island Sound 2002'. Next base: position 68,155,233 of record OZ038386.1, read on the forward strand.
GGAAGCAATTGCTCCTTTTCTTATGGACTGCTCAACGCTTGTAATGCCCAATGGTAGTGCTGGGGTGCTATCACCAGGGTAGATGCCTTAGGGCTTGCAGGTTCAAATCATCCAAGAGACGCGTAAACTGCACTGAAGAACGGTTGCTCCAGCAACAGGACGAGGAGAACGAGCATCTTTCTGTTGTTCAGGCGGGGCAATTGCACGCTGAGGATACATAATGACGGTTGGAGGCAAACCGAGTTCGACGGGCCCGTTGCCCGTCCGCACGTTGAACTTCGTGCGAAAGAGTTGCGAGTGCAAAAATGCCCTGGATGTGTAGGCAGATATCTTCCACGGGTCCACCCTTTAAGACCATGCCTCACTGTCCCGGCACTGCAGTTGGTCAAATTCTTGGATTCTCCAACGGAGAGTGACGGGGAAAGGATGCCACAGGAAGATGGTGCGTAAAGCTATTTGCGGGTTCCCAAAATCATGTTCAGCTGCACCTCTCTCTCCACCGAGAGTTTTCACTGTGAGCCAGGGTCCAAAAATACTTTTGGGCAACACTGATGCGATTGTTGCTCAGCAGCTCCGGGGTGAGGGGAGTTGAAGCCTTTCTCACCAGAGCCCTGACTGCCCGTCGTGGGGGTTCACGACTCCACCCACCACTAGGGCACCGGAAAGGTAGCAGGCGGTGGGAAGCACCGCCCCTATGGGTTCGAAAGGGCGACACTGACTCAACCAAAACCCGCCCATGCAGCTCTGAAATGAAATGAAGCATGGGTGAAATGGGGCAGTACTCCAGACCACGCATCCACCACTGAATGAAGAGAATTCTTTCAGGGAAACGGTTTAGCCCCAAGTCATATTCACAGTTTCTTTATGTTTATTTTGTTGCTCTCATGCTCTCCCTGATCCGTCCACCCAGATTTCATGGATCATGGTGTTTGTTTGTTTCTATAGCTTGCAGAGGTATCCTGGGCCTCCGGGCGTGATTTCAAGAGCACAGGCTGCAACGCATGCATACGTTGCATGGCAGGCCTCTGACCTTGGCCTCTAAGAAAAGCTTGTACTGTGTTTTGCGCACACTACCATCATAATGTTCTGACGATTCAGCATCCGTGCGTCTAACATGCCACAGGGCGGTGCTGGTCTGAAAGAATTGCATAAGAGCAGCACTTGGCTCTTGAAACATGGGGGGGCTGGAGTCGCAAACTCAACCACATCGGAGCAAATCAAAAGATCCTGCAATATGATAGGGCTCACCACACCGAGCCCCATCCTGATGGCGGCTGTTCGGTGATACCAATCCCTGATTGATGAGCGAGCAATGGGACTCGGCATCACCCTCCCGCCCCCAATCAAGTGCTTGATACGGCCCCGTGCTCTATTGCTTTGCAACACTCAACGCTCCATGCAATACGGGGCAGGGGACACAAAGGGAATCGGAGCTCCACTGATAACGTCACCATCACAACGCTGAGTGACACACACCTCTTTCGATCCCGCCCATCCACAGGCCACGGGCCGATCGTAGCTGGATAATCCCAGAATTCACAGGATATCCTAGCAGCGTGATGCTTTGCAAACTGTCTCCCTGACTGGCAAAGGGAACGAGGGGATGGGGAGGTCGAGGTTTGCTGCCCCCTTTGATGCAATCCTGCCTGAGGGCGAACGGCTAGAACATCCCCAAACAAAATACAAGACTCCATCCTCCATCCTTCGGACATCCCCCCAGGGTATGGTAAAAAAGCAGTGCTGTCCTGGACGACGAAAGGGCCACAACCATTCCGTGCATCGCAGAGAAAAGGAAAGCATCCGGTGGAAAGCACCATTAGGAGGCACGAAGGAAACAGACTCAAACAAACAAGTTGGCCGAAGTGACCGGAAGCCAGCAGTGGCTAGCTGGTAACTGGCGGCGGTTGGCCGGGACACGGTGACTGACGGCTGGTACGGCCGCTCAGCTGCTGCCAGACCAGCTGCAGCAGGGGCACCTTTTCGCCCCTAACCCCTCAAAAAAAAAAAAAACCAGAACACTGTCGATACCTAACGTCCCAGCACTTCCCCACAAGCTTCTACGGCGATCCAACTTGCAGAGCCTAAACCTCTGCTGGAAGCTGCCCACCTTAGGAACCACCATACACCACTGTGGACTCGTCCCAGCCTGCCCCTCCTCCTGTGGCTGAGCTGGGCCACTCACCCCAAGCTCCACCCCAGTCTCCCCATTTGGAGGGCGCGGTCCAGTCTGCGCCCGCTCCCTTCTCCGTCCAAGTTTTCGTTTGCGCAACTGGTGCCTTCGACTGGTTTCCAGCAGGGCGGAAAGAGGTTGGGGGAGGCAGAGAGCTGGACGCTGAAGCAGAGGGGACAATGGCTGGGTTTTGCAGTGAATCTGCGCCTGTCTCAGCACTGTAGACGGGATCTTTGCGGGCCATCAATGACACCTGAACCGGGACCGGCTGATCAGGATTGGTGCTGTCACCCCCATACACCATCGTGCCTGCGCTCGCGCTGGCGACGGGGCTGCCCCCGTGCTGCTCTGGCGCGTTCTGCGGCGGGTACTCCAGTACCACTTGCACCCCCTTCGGGCGGTCATATGGGGTGGGCCGGTGCCGGTTGCCTGCGCCCTGCCCACCGCCTTTGGGGCCACCCTTGGCACCACCACCCTTCGTCCCCGCGCCCTTACCGCCGCCCCCCTTCCCTGGCGCCCCCTTGGCTTTCCCCTGCCCGCCGCTAGCAGCCCCGCCGTCCCCTTGGAGAGCCCAGCCCCAACCAAGGTCGAGGAGGGGCGCATTGTTCACTGGGTCGCTGCTGAAGGCCCCAGAACCCCTGGGCTGCCCCCGCCCTTCGCCTTTCCCCTTGTTGCCGCCCTTGCTGCCCTGCCGCTCTCGCTCCGGCTCCACACCCTTGCCCTTGCCCTTGCCCTTGCCGTCCAAGCCACCCGACTTCCCCTTTTGGCTCGGCTGGATGGGACGACGCACGGGGCCGGGTGCTGGCCACAACCGTTGGTTCCCTGGGCGGGCCTTCCCGCAGCGGTGGCACTCCACCCGCCAACCAAAGTTACTCGTCTCGCAATTGTCGCAGATCCAATCGCCGACCACTCGAACAGTGCTAAGCTTGCGCAGCGTCGGGCCGGTCTCCTTGTCTTCGTTGCCCTCTGTGTACGGAACCCGCGTTTTGAGCCCCGGGAGGTTCATGCGCTTGGGGGTGACTTTGAGGAAACGCCCATTGGCCTCCAAAAGGCCGTCTAGTGCAACGGCGGTATCCACGGCATCGGGTGCATTGGTAGTGTCGAAGCTGATGTACGCGTAGCCTTGGGGCGAGTTCGTTTTGCGGTTTAGAGGAATGGTCACACGATTTACGGGCCCGCACGTTTCGAACAGCCCTGATGGAGGTGTGTGTGGTGAAGTAAGGGAAGGCACATTTGCGAAGTGTCGAAAAAAGCGAGGCCGCACGACATATTGCAAGACCGGGTTGGATCACGCGCATGATGGGAACGGATAAGATGGTTTTGCATCAGTGAGTTCAATGATTTACGAGCGTACACGCTTGCTAGAATTTGTGGAATGCAATGGAACAGACCTGCTAGTTGCTCTTTCGTGACTGCATAATCAACATTGCCGACGTATATTGCACCTTTTTCATACGATTGTGACACTTCTCCACTTGCGATCCCGGATGCGGTCTCAAGCGGATTTTCCACAACCAATAGCTGGCCTCTCATTGCAATCGAGAAGTAGCTAGGATGAGATAAGGACGCGTAATTGCGAATGCGACAACAATTAAAACCTAGCAATCTTCAAGTGAAACATTCCAAATCAAACCCGCAAACCAAAATGCTCGAGGCGCTATGGGGGGACTTTGACTGCCAAAAAGGCATCGGTCGACCCAAAAAAGACGAAGTGATCACACAATTTTGCAAAGCGCAAAATTCAAAACCAGGAGTCGAAGCTCTTGTTCCCTGAGTAGGGGACCTTCAACTAGGGACGGCGATGGCAAACATGGCGCTACCGACGAAAAAGAAACTTGGGATCCATAGGAAATCGAGGACTAAACCCTTAGTTCTGCATAACAGCGACACACACACACACACACACACACACATATCACTACAGCCCTCTCCCCTTAAATCTAGCTAACAAGCTAGCAACAAGCAAGCAAGCAAGCAAGCAAGCAACACTTCTCCTTTCCGTTTCTCCGGCTCTACTCTACTCTAGCCATCCTAGAGCCTAGGTGGTGGCCTTGCCAAATCCAAGTTTTGAGCCAAAAACTCACCGGTGGGGACGCCAAGTCGGGAGCCGCCCTCCCAGAATTATGCATTTTCAGCCCCAAATCAACCTCTTTTTAGCCCGAAACGGCCCCGAAACCCATTCTAAGTGGACAAACGAAGGGAAGTAGTAGCTGCACTCCACGTGCGCCTTGATTGCCCCGTGACAAAGAGCCCTTTGTTGCCCTCTAACTCCGCAATATGTCCGAGAAACGGCCCCAAAATGGCTAAAAATGGCCCAGAATGTGCGCCGTTTGTGTCACCTAGTCCACCCGCAGCCCCTACTTTTTGTGGTTTCCAAGCCTTAGAATCGCCCAAAGAGACGCCAAGACCCCCGTACCAGTGCACTTAGTGGAGCCTGGCCCGCACACAGGGGCCAACGGTGGGTCCACCAGGGTCCCCGGGGCGAAAAAAATGATTTTTTCCAAAGTTGTTCCTAGACCAGCTGGGATGCTTGAACAAGTGTTTTTACCTTATTTTGAGCCTGTGGTTACACATTTTGGCCCTCCGATAATCCCAAAATGCCTTCAAAATGGGCCATTTTGGGACCAAAAGTGGGTCCAAAATGGGTCAAAAACGCCTTTTCTCAAAAGGGATCCCGAATCATTCCTTTTCTCAAAAGGGATCCCGAATCATTCGGGATGCTCAAACACTTACCTTAGAGCCATATTGTGTGTGGAGCCACCTTGAGTTGGGGAGAGGGGTGTAGATTAGAGGATATCTATATGTCTCTCTCTACATATATACAAATATATATGTATATATATGTACAAATATAGTGAGTATGAGTTATCTCTTGAACACACTCGGCATTGTGCTAGGCTTGAAGCTGCTACAAAATGAATGAATGAATGAATAAATGAGTTGCTTGAAAGTTGCTTGCCAAAATAGTGCACCATCATTTTCGGCCGTTGTGCCCGCCCCCTTGTCCCCTCTTCTCTCTCTCTCTCTCTCTGACGTTATTTGGTATTCAATAGCGTGTATGTACATGTTGTGGTTCCCAAGGGCAAAGTCTTAGCAACGTCCATGGACCACCCATGGTCAAGAGAAAGAATGGATAGCGTGTCTTTGGACACGACGTCCTCAAATAATAACATGTTGGTGTGTGCTGGCCACGGTACCCCATTCCGCCGACACAGTTCAACCACTTGTCTTCAATGCCACAAGTGAAACAAGAACCATTGCACAGAAGTTTGACGAGCAAGCGGAGCAAAGCAACTACAAATGGGTGTATGGCCATACACGAAGAATTCGTTTCAAGTTTTTGTAAAGCATCCCTGATTCGGGCTATCTCATTTGTGCAACGGAATCCTTTGCGATTGCTCCTTTGATTGGGCTTTGGTTGTGAATTCACTCGTCACTCGCCACTTCCTCTTTTGGTGTGGTAACCTTCCCAAATTCCACAAACAACAAAGTGGAACACAAAGTTGCAAGTCGTCAAGCAATCCACTGTACAATGCGAGTGGCAAGCTAGAACGACCACGACAAAGGCCTCCTGTTTGGAATTAGCAGCGAAATCAAAACGAGGCGTTGCTACATTCAACGTGTGACCACATCCACAGGGTCACCTACCACAAACCAGCAATCACAATTGTTACGACAAAAAAAACGGCAAACATAGTCAACCGATTGTTGCTATCAAATCAGCCGTTCGCCCTTCTCACCATCCCACATGCACCAAGTCGCAAATTAGGTAAGTGGATCGGAGGATTCAGTCGCGTCTCCTCGTTGCACGAGAAGCACACAAGAGCCAAACGAACACGATTGAAAGAAACAACACACAAAAGGCCGCTAGCCGCGCTGAGGCCGCTAGCCGCACTACTTGATGTAATAAGAGTACAGAAAAAGAAATGCACCAATTATGTTGCACTGTGTTCCTCATGAAGAAACCGCCACGTTACATTTCCATCCGTATTCATGCACATGCATAGCACCGATGTGGCTTTCGTTCACCGCATGTGCCGCCTCAAAGGCCCCACTTATCCACATGTGTACACAATGCAAAGCAAAATGCTTTCTGACCAGTGGCCTTCACGAGTTGGCTAGGTCGTGCATTTTCTCCCGTTAGCTTTCTAGGTTTTGGACGTTTAGTTGGGTTGTCCTCCGGTCAGCCGGTAGTGCGCACACGCCCGTATTTTGTTGGGCACATACGAAGTTATCATTTGCTTGGTGTTGTGGATTGTGTGGGGATGGAGCGTGCCTTTCTTTCTTGTGATAGGGTGTGGGCCGCGAATACGAGCATTGAGGAAGTCAACTTTCGCTCCCCATGGATCAAGTTAAAGTTCCATACCAAACATTTGAGTAAACAATGCGTTTTCTTTCAAAGATGGGGTTCACCACAACGCTGCGCACATCCCACCCTCCTCACAATGTACAAATTCATAGCAATGTTTTTTTCACCCTTGAAGCTCCCCTCAACATGAACAACGCACGAAGGTTGACCTTAAATGTTTGCCTTGCCTCGTGAGGCGAAATTCATGACGCAAAGTTGTGTTTCTCTGGCTTGCATGAGGCTTGATGGGCATTGCAAAGGATGCACGAGTCATTGGCGCTCGATGTTTTACAATCTTCATTGTGGGGTACATGCTTGCGAAAGCAAAAACATTAGACGCCAAAGTTCTTGCATGGATGAGGGAATTCTATCATCACTGCCCTCCTCTTTGTGATAAGCTATGCAAGTGGCGAAGGAACAACTCGTCAAGATTGCATTCGAGGCTGCCAACAAAACAAAGTAGTGATGCGTTCTTGAGTGCAATGGGAACTAACATTTCGTATGGAAGAGGTTCGCATTTCGTTTTTTGCATTGGTAGAAAGTTTCCAACCACCTCTTCGGAACCCTAATGCGGTTAATTCGGCGACCCGACCACCAAACACACACAAAAAGCATTGTTCGGCGGACCCCTTGCGGATATGTAGCCCACAAACAAACAAATAAACGTTTCCTGCAAAAGGAAGTCAATCCATTGTCGACCGACTCCATGAATCGAAATGGAATCAAAGTGCACAAGGAAACTGAAGTCATTGGAACCCCTTTGAAACATTGTTCAATGTAGGATATGGTGCCCACTAACCACTACCCCACCACCCTTGTGTTGGGAGTGACGTTATGTGCTTAGGGAAGCACTTGGTTCTTTTTCCTAGGGAAACCCATGGTGGTTCCGAAAAACCTTGGTGCTTCCCTAAGTGTGCGTTTGGTGGCCGGGAAATAATTTTTTATTGGGCAATAGGGCCTCTTGGTCCCTCCTGAAATTGGCCTCCTTACTGGGCTTTCCACCACTGTTGGTATGCTCCCCCCCCAGTGTTCCCCATTGTTCCGCCATCACTCCTAACCCCCCAAACTCCTAACCCTGCATCATACCCCTCGGCACACTGACAGGCACAAATCGACGAATTCTTAAAATCCGCATATCGTGCAGGTGAAAACGCATAGGGATGTAGGTCTCACTCAGTACTATCAGAAAAGGTATAATATTTATGGCATTCTCGCCCGCGTACTCGATTAACTATAATGTCACAGGTGGTGGGGTAGTATAACGGAGGGAGGATGGCGGAACAAGTGCAACCGGGATCGCGACTTGAGGACCCCGCACTGAGTCGCTGCGGTAGAAAAATGACGACCCAACAAGCATCCACCCCTTGCAATTTGTGTAAGTCAAGTACCTGAGGGGTTTATTGAAGTGCCTGGTATACGTAAATGCCTCACAAGGCCTTGGTCCCCCCGCTGACAGTGTCGTTTTCGTGCAACTGTGCCCACCAGCTCCCAAGAACCATCATCCCTTTTGTTTGGCGCTGAACCATCTTCATTTGAGGGCATCGTTCAGAATCTTACACTGCTCGACTCCACGGGGAGATGCAACGCACCAGTTTAACGATTGTTTATTGCCATGCGTGATGCACGCCCCTCACCATTCTGTTCAACGCCCGCGGAAGTGCACACTATATCCAGGTGTACATGGACAGCAATCAACAAGGTAGCTTACATGCGTTTGCAATTTTCAGATTTCCACTTGCAGTTGGCAATACTGGTTGCCGATGTTGAGGTTTCACTGCGGTACGGGAAGCCCACTGTTGCGAGCGCGCAACACCCAATGGTTGTGGGCTTACGAAACACGCCAATGCATGTCAATGCATGATGCCTCGTGGAATACAAGTGCGTAACAAGTGTGCGTATCTCCTCAACACGCCCGTATCACAGAAGTTTGTTGTTGCAACATTGTGATTGTCGTTGAGCACTTGCCCGCGTGCTTGCAGCCCTTTGCCACCTGACGGGTGTTACGGGTACCTTAAAGGCCTACATTCTGATAACCTCAATATCCATTACTCGGTGTGTCCAGGTTGAACCAAGCAAAAGACCATATGAACGCAGACACCCAAGAAAGTCGAGGGGGGGGGCTCGGGACGTAGATCCGTGGAATCCACGGACCGCCTACTCTGGCTTTCGCGGACAGACCCAAAGGAAGTTGGGGGGGGGGTCGTACAATCCGTAGAATCCACGTGTCGCAAAGTCGTGCTATCCCTGGTTTTGGAACATGGTGCTTCCTTTCTTGTGTGTATTTCTACTTGTAGTCTTTGTGCTGTAGCAGTAATGCCGCTTGGCGACCGAAGATTGCGGAGAGCCCTTGCGACACATGGCAACCACACTGCGCAGATTAGACGGATCCGTGAGAAAGTAGCAGGGGGAATTCGAGAGTAAATCAGGAGGGAACTAGGAACAGCAGACAAACAGGCTTTCTTCTTTATGCCCTCTTTCACAGTCCACATTCAACGGTGATCTCGCCATGTTTATGACGATCCCCAGCACCAATCAAGGACTTTTGCCTTTCCCCATGGTCCTTGGAAGTTCCTCCACTGGTGCCCCAGACCACCAGTATTTGACCTCCACCAACCGACAGCCAATTTCTACAAAAGGGTCTGGCACCTCCAAGCAACCGTGTCAAACGGCAATGCACTATTCCTTTGCCCCGTCCGTTTCGAGGCAAACTCCAGCAGCAAACCTCGGGGCGGCCAATCTGCATCACCCGGGGGTCGATGTAGTGCCTCACCCCGGAGGCGCCGGATTGTGTCTCCGGACCACACGCCCTTTTGCCGAGGGTGAATGCATCATCCGCGAACAGCCCATAGCCCACTTCCCTACATCACTCATCGGGATCTTCCGAGCATTTGCTGCCTTGCCTGCCTCCTCCCAAGAGGCGGTGCTGTCCCTCCACGCAAACCCGACGCTGCAATTCCGGGCTTCGACTGGGCAGCGCTCCTTGACACTAGAGGGCTTTGCCGAAATGTTGCAAGGCAACGGTTGCACGTTGGGCCCGGAAGAGCTCGCACGTGCGTACCGCGGCGTACGCGCGGTTGCTGCAAATGCGTGCCGCTCGTCCCTACAAGCGGAGACTCTCAGGGTTTTCAAGACCATATCGCGTATCAACCACAGCTGCCTTCCGAACGCTCGTCGCGTGGAGAGCCCAGAGGGTTTCGAGATCCTTGCGCGGCGTGCAGTCGCCGAAGGTGAAGAGGTGACTTTCGACTACGCGCAGTGCAGCGTGGGGTGCCCGGCCCCAAAACGCGCCGCAGCGCTGCAGGCCTGGGGCTTTACCTGTGGCTGCCCTGTTTGCTCCCGGGAGGAGGACTACTTCCGTGGCTTCCGTTGCCCCAGCGACGGCTGCACTGAAATCGTGTGGGCACGCACTTCTGTCGCCTGGTCACCGCTCCAGGTGTGTGCCTGTGCCGCGGGGCACATTTTCTCGGCTGCCAATGCCTCCTCGGTGGAGCAGGCGGAAGCGCGGGTGCGGGAAACGTTGGGTTGGCTCGAGGCGCATGCGGATAAACCCGAGGCAAGCGAGCATGCGCTTGCAGAGTATCAGGTGGCAGTCCAGGGAGGTCTGGCCCCCGGCCGGCACTGGGGACTGGCAGCCTTGCAGGAAGCAGCCGCGGTCGCGTGTTGGAAGCATGGGCAGCCTGCGTCCGCCGCTCAGTGCAACGACTTCGTCGCATTTCGCGAATGGTGTTTGGCACTTGGCTGCCCACACAAAGTGCCCCAGGGCCTCCCGCAGTGAAGGGGAGGCGAGCAGTGTCCGCAAAGACGTAGAAAAACAGTTGGATTATGGGCGAGGGACATGGTATCTTGCATGGAGAGGACGCCGTTTGGACAACAACGGCTCAAGAAGGGGCACGGACTTTGAGCACGACAAGCGTTGGTAGTTGGAGACAGTTCAAAAAAAAAAAACGGAGATTCTCCTGGGCGTTACCAGGACGGCCAGTGCGGGGCAGTGTCGAGGTGATGGTCATGGTCAACCTCGGATTGGTTGCTAGATAGATGTAAGTGGAGAGGGGTGTAGTAATATATATTTTTATATGTATTCACAGTGTCTACAGACTACAGACCCTGGGTAAACGGGTGGGGTACACGGGTAAACGGAGTCGCATTCGGTGTAAAATGTGCATATTCTTGCCTCTTTTTGGGGGGGAGGGGCTTCAGCTATCTGTGGGGGCGGGCTCTCATGTCGGGGTTCATTTCATCACTTGCAAAGCTGCTCCCAGTCGCCAAATGTCGCAATTTGGGGCAACTTGTGTCATTTTTGAGCAGCTTTCTGGACAATGTCTGGCGGCACTGAGGATGGCAGCCTGGGCAGCCAGATTGAAAAGGTGCCGAAAAGTTGTCGCAGCAGGTCGGTGTCTGCTACGAGTGCTGGGCCCGTGACCCAAGAATCATGACTTTTCCGACCCCCTCATCACCCCCACACTCTAGACCGTACAATAGGTGGGCCATTGAGAGATGAACGACAGGCATGAGGAGATGAAAGTCCTACCCCTTCGTTGAGCGTCCATGGTCCATGAACAGGGGACTGACTCACTTGGGCACCAACACTCTCATGTGAACCCCAAATAGAAGGAAGCCTAGTTGGGGTGCACTGGGCGGTGATACAATAGTTTCAACAGAGCCGAGGACATGAGCACGGCCATCGTGAGGGCTCACTCAAGGTAAGGAAGAACCTTACTGTTCATTCTGTTTGGTTGTTTGGGTGGGCTGGGATGGATTAATCATGTCTTGCTAGTTTTGGTGATTTCCTTAGCTGTTCAGTGGTCAGTGTGCCATGGCTGGCAAGGAAATGGAGAAGTGCAGTCATTGAAAGGTGGATTGTGCAAGGATGATTTTAATTTGCGGCTGATTCATGACGCCAACCATGCCTGCTAATGTATCTGAATGTTGGGTGTATTTTTTTGAATCAGTGTCTCTTTCCCTCTCTCCCTCTCTCTCTCTCTCTCTCTCTCTCTCTCTCTCTCTCTCTCTCTTTCACTCTGTTTCTCACCTCCACGCACACAGTGTATTTTTTTGCCCATGACTTGTTAAGGTGTTTCTCACACCAGCCCAGACTGTAGTAGGTGCATGTAGACTGTGAATGGTCTCAGCTTTTGGCGCACCGTGCAGAGTATGTAGCAAGAACAGGGGTTTTTCTACGGAGGGTTCCATGCATGGTTTCCAGCATTTCCCTGGTACATGTTGCAGTGACACGAACCATGATGGATGATGCCCATGGCTTGCTGTGCTTGTGCTGGATGTGGGGACTACAGATGGTGTCTGTGCGCACTGGGTTGTGGTCACACAGCATGCAGTGTGGCCAAGCAGTTGATGTAATGTGCCCATTAGGCTTGCTTTCTCCTGAGCAGTGTTGATATAAGCACTCAAAGCATCCAATGGACCAGCTTAGATTGGTCTTTTTGAAGGAAGAGTGCTAGATTACAAGCGGCCTTCTCCGTGGTTCTTGGTTGCTGCCCGGGCCTAGAACACAACAGCAGTAAAATTGAAGACCAATGCGCAGGCTGGGACAGACTCAAGAGAGATCACAACCTGTTGCCGGTATCAGGTTGTGTCTGAATTGCTGTGTTCATGTGGTGATTGCCTTAGTTCTTGAGTGGTCAGTGTGCCATGGCTGGCAAGGAAATGGAGAAGTGCAGTCATTTGAAGGTGGATTGTGCAAGGATGATTTTAATTTGCGGCTGATTCATGACGCCAACCATGCCTGCTAATGTATCTGAATGGTGGTTGTGTTTTATTGAATCAGTGTCTCTTTCCCTCTCTCCCTCTCTCTCTCTCTCTCTCTCTCTTTCACTCTGTTTCTCACCTCCACGCACACAGTGTATTTTTTGGCCCATGACTTGTTAAGGTGTTTCTCACACCAGCCCAGACTGTAGTAGGTGCATGTAGACTGTGAATGGTCTCAGCTTTTGGCGCACCGTGCAGAGTATGTAGCAAGAACAGGGGTTTTTCTACGGAGGGTTCCATGCATGGTTTCCAGCATTCCCTGGTACATGTTGCAGTGACACGAACCATGATGGATGATGTCCATGGCTTGCTGTGCTTGTGCTGGATGTGGGGACTACAGATGGTGTCTGTGCGCACTGGGTTGTGGTCACACAGCATGCAGTGTGGCCAAGCAGTTGATGTAATGTGCCCATTAGGCCTGAGCAGTGTTGATATAAGCACTCAAAGCATCCAATGGACCAGCTTAGATTGGTCTTTTTGAAGGAAGAGTGCTAGATTACAAGCGGCCTTCTCCGTGGTTCTTGGTTGCTGCCCAGGCAGTGAAGTCATTCAAAGGTGATTTTTGTGCAAGGATGATTTTAATTTGCGGCTGATTCATGACGTCAACCATGCCTGCTAATGTGTCTGAATGTTGGGTGTATTTTATCGAATCACTGTCTCTCTCCCTCTGTTTCCCTCTCTTGCTGTGCTCTCTCCCACCCACGCACCTCTTTGGCTCACTCTCTCTTACACTGTTTGTTGCATCACGAACGTTTAGAACACCACCGTAATTTCGCATACAACGGTTTGCAGTTTCAGACGGAATCACCTCGAAGAGAGGTTGTTAGATCAAGTGCAGGCGCGTGCATTGTATTCCCCCCCTTTTCCCCCCGTTCGCGTAGCATACCCCCAGGCATGATATTGGATGTCCAGTCTTTTGTAAAATCATTATTTTGCCCAATAAAACGATCCCCTAAGGGATTTTTTTGATTCTGAGGCCTCCATCCCCTGAAACTCAAGATCACATTGGGGGGGGGGGGGGGATTTTGTGCTCAGGAGGATTTGAACGGGGGTTGGGTACAACAAAGCCACAGGTCGGCCGGCGCGGCTGGCGATCTGTCAGCCGGGAATCAAACCGCCGGCAAGACTGTTGGCGGTCGATTGCATTACCACTCAACCGCTGACTGTTCTGCTGTACTTTGAGCTCCCCACTGCTTGTAGCCAAGTGCGCCACTGAAAAAACCCAAACTGTGTGTTTCTGTCTGCCTGTCTGCCTGCTTGCCTGAGATTGGCTGACTGTCAGCCTCTCTTCGAGGTGCACTGCCGAAGGCAATAGAATTTTGCAGCAGTTGTGCACTCTTTAATTTCAAATTGAACAGGACCTCTGCCCTGCCGCTCGCATGCCTCGCCGCTGCGTGACCTGCTGATTCCTACCTAGATTGATGATACGCACAGTCATGAACGGGACCTCTACCCTGTTGCTTGGAGATGGGTCCTAGACCCTGCCCAGTCACATGCAACCATGCTGTATAGCATGACGCAGGTTCAAATCGCACCTCCACCGTCGGGTGCCTTTGTGGGTTGTGGGCAAGCATCACATGAACACACGCAACTGTTGATGTGGAGGGAGCCTCTTGTCATATAGGGCAGATGTCTCATTCTCCATTATGTCTCTTTTCCTGTAAAGGGTGTTGGAGTATTGCCAGCATCTAACCCATGGGCTACAGCTAATTAAAATGATTTCCTTTCTTTTCTTCCCTGCCCTTCGCATGCGTGACCCTGCCTATTCCTACCTAGATTGATGATATGAATGGTCATGAATCATCATAAATCTTTTATACTATTTTGCAGATGAATATGGGTTGCACCTGTTAGAGTTGAACCACCAAAATGATTTTCATCAAAAAGTCAAACACCAGATGATTTGCATCCATACCACTGTTGATGGAGTTGTATACCAGCATCCACACCAGCAGCTTGATGGATCGGATGATTGTCGGATCACAAGGGATGCAACCCTGCCTCTTGCAACATTTTGATGTATAGGAGACGAAATGCTTGGTTCCAAGTGTTCCCTGCACATTGTATTGACACCTTTCTGGTTTCATGCAGAACCAACAAGCAGTGTATTCGTGCCCTTTCTCATCTGCCATTCTTGTGTGTGAAAACCAAACACACAACAGCCCTGCTAGTCACCCCTCTTGCCTTCTCCTCCTGTTGCAAGATCCCAGCCAAAATCAGCTGTTTCACTGTGGGCACGAAGATTGGGGCAGCATGCACAATGAGTGCTGAGTGCGCTCCTATTTCTGCACATTTGTGCGTGTGTGTGTGTGTGTGTGCCTGCGTGCGCGCCTACTTGTTTGTGTGTAAGTTTGGATGCATGCATGTGTGTATTTCGTTAGGTGTGTATGTGTGTGTGTGTGTGTGTGTGTGTGTGTGTGTGTGTGTGTGTTTCTGCATTAGTTCAACTGTTGTTCACCATGATTATTTGGTACACTTCCTGTCTCATCCCATTGACATTTTTCGACTGAAATGCAGGAAACAGCGTCTGCTGGTGACATAGAGGAGCGGAGGGTCAACCTTGGTTAGACTGTCCCATTGTGAGCTTTTATTTCTGTGAGCAGCCAGAGTCTGTTGTGGACGGTTCTAGCAGAAATGTTGACAATTTTGTTACAAATCTAGAGCAATTCGTGGCTTGTGTTTTGCTCTCTCTGCATGCACTTGGATTCCCTATGCCTGTTTTGCCAGCCAGGCTGTTGTGGGGGAAGGGCACGGTCCCAAAGTGCACTGGGCCTCTACACTGCACAGTTTAATAGCCCAACCAAAATCATGACAAGTATTGATGATGCTTGTCTGAGTTGTATTCTTCCTGTGAATCAGACTGGGCAACCGACCTTTTAATCCCCCCCCCCCGCCTGTGTCCAACACACAGCTTGTCCAACGAACATTTGGTGTTCGGACCGTATTCATTCGGGACCCAATTTAATTAGCGACCGAGTTTCAGAGAACATGATTTAGGCTAGACCATCGGGGAAATGAGGGGCTGTTGTGGGGGAGCGTTAGCGCACCGGGCGCTCGCTGGGCATCTTTTTTGACCCATGCCTGACCGGTGACCTTTTAGGGGGTGCACTAAGCGGGCGCACTTAGCGTAGTGCAGCTATTCGGGCGTCTGCCCGTACTAGAGACCCATATTTTAAGATACTAGGGGCATCATTGTTACCCTTAGCGTAGATTTTGAGATGTGATTTTGTCCCCTTTGTTGGGGACCTCCGGGAATGCAGGGGTGATGTAGCATTTCCGCCCTCCTTTGGGCCCCCGAGAAGGCAGGGGTGAGGCAGCCAATTCTGATTTTGTCCCCCTTGTTTCGGGACCCGAAGAATGCAGGGGTGACGTAGCATTTCCGCCCTCTTCTGGCCCCCCAAGAATGCATGGGTGACGTAGCATTTCCGCCCTCTTTTGGGCCCCAACCTTCCGGTGCTATTGAGGAAACCGGGACAATCTTCGTTACGCTTTTGGTAGCCCCTTGTGATTTTGTCCCCCTCTGTTTGGGGATCCCTGGAGAACCTTCTTGCTGTGTCTAAGAATTTGGCACACCCTTTGCAGCCCGTTTATGACGATGGCAAGGGTGGTGGTGTCCAATGGTGGGTGAAACGGTGTAAGTCCAACTGTGTGTGTACCTAGGTTGCACGGATGGGTGCGGACGCAGATACTTTGGAGGAATTTTTGGATGAAGTACAGGCACCCCGAGCTGCTCGACCGTGAGGCGTTTTTTAATTTTTTTTGGATTAAGCACACCCCACCTGCAGAGAGCGGTGCTTTCATGTCTCGCACCGAAGGGTGTTCAGAGGTTGCTTGGCGGCGGAGTGTTGCCCGTGTTCGCGAATACCTGAACCATGTTGTTCAAGAGATTCGATGGGCCGACAGGTTGAATCCTTTCTACCAACGTCCCCATTTTCCATTTTTTATGACGCATTTCACAGACTCCATGCCCATCAATTCCATTGGCAGGATATGGAGTGCAGACCTATGGAATCCTAAATATGCGTCGCATGTTTACAAGGTGACTATTGCTGTTGATATGTTGGGCAACATTATATGGATTTGCCCCTTGGCCCCGGGGACATCAGCAGATGTTTTGATTTGGGATGGGTATGGAGCTTCTTGTACCCAAGGTGATTTCTTTGATTTTTGAAGTTGGGGGCCATGATGGTGCTTATAAAGGCCGGATTCATGTCATTGTGCCATTCATTGGAAGAAAGAATGGCACTTTGCCAGCCGCCAACGACTCTGCCGCCGCTCAAAATTTGAACTCCGAGAGCTTTGCAGGATAGGGATAAAGTACAATGGCTAGGAGAATCCACCATGCAAACGCAAGACGGGAAGGCGCCATGAGAATCAGCACACAATGAAACCAGGAGACCCCCATTGCGGAAATCATAATTATCCCCAGCCACAAGGTGTCACACTTGTACGATGCACCACTAACTAGCGTGTCCCAAAACCTACATAGTGCGAGCAGTCGGCACCCTCACTGCTGCCTGCTGCCAGCTGGCCTGATGACTGAGGCCACCGCTATTATAGGGCCAGGATGGCCAAGGTGGTCATCCCGGGATGACGCCCCAGTTGTTCCCATTCCTCCTAACATCCGATGCACTGGTGCGCTGTCACTTTTCGCCCACATTGGCGACCACACATATGAATGCCGCCCACTGCACTTCACACGCGCACAAGCATATAAGGAAATGCTAGCTCACGTACCCTGAGCACTGCGAATGACCAACAAGTTGCCTAGTCGCAGCATTACATGCACATCACATCCACACTGTTCAATTGCCATTTCGGCGTGGCAGATCGACTGCACTAAGGTATGAAGGAATGACACATATTATGCCAGCATGCCGCATGGACCTCTAGCATGCCGCATGGACCTCTTGTCCGCTCAGTTACTGAGTGTGCCCATGCTGCACATAAATGGACCTTCAATTTTTCGGGGTTCTCCCGAGTACACTCAATGGCACCTTGAGCGTCAGGAACTCAAAAAAAACAACAACAAATGACAGTTGGAGTTGTTGAATTCACAGCTATTGCTTTACTATGCAACTGCTTTGTGCGAAAGGTGTGCAGTGCAACGTGGTCTACTCGGGGGGGGGGGGGGGCTTATCCATGAGAGGGTAAATATGGGGCTAAAGTCAGGATAGTTAACAGAAAAGTAGCACGCCGGGCGCGCGCCGGGCAAACACTCCCCCTGTGATGCATATTGCAATGATGCTTGTGAAATTTGTAAAACCGCTGTTTGCTTTTGCTAACAAGAGTTGCACTCCTTGTCTGCTTTGCTTTATGATTATTGTTACTTCAGAATTTCTTATAAAAATTCTAGGGCCTTCGGCACGAAGGCTCTGTTGTGTTTCGCTCAGGCCGCGTCAGTCTTCGTCTCTGTGAACATTTTTGAGAACTGCCGCCTTTCAAATTAGTGATCTGCGCCGTGCGATTCACCATCAGATGACCAAATCCCTCAGTTTCACCGACTACCTTCTTGGTGGGGTCCACGAGGACTTTGCGAAAGACCCCCTCCATGATGGAATAGGCGATTATTCTCTCCACGAATTCTGATTCCGACCCACAAAAGGAGACTGACGCGGCAAAATCCCGCAACCACACCTGTCGACGGTCCCCTAGGCCCCACAGCGACTTCACCACTGAGCGACTTCTCCACGGCCGTTTTTGTACGAGCCCAGTGCTCAAAATCTTGGAGGACCAAGGAATCCAGACCAAGGAATCCTGATCAAGTCCCCGACAAGGGAAAACCCCTGGTTCCCCCGCTTTCCTTCCAGACCATCGCAGAAACCAAGCTCCGTACTATTAATCCACAGTGGGTGACCTGGGCCCTGTTTCTCTTCACCACTTTCCTGAGACACCGGACCCCTTCCACAGATGCAGCCAGAATGGTCCCCAAAATGAAAAACAACGCAGAGATGAAGTCGATCCTCCTGGACCTAATAGCAAGGGAGAAGAAGGACGCCACACCATGGGCCGCGCTTAAGCCCCTAGAGGCCGATGGCGATGCAGACATGCGGGACCCCCTGGCAGTCCCCGAGAGGTTTGTGGGTTTTGTCGATGCCATGTGGGTCCTGGTCACCACGGCGATGGAGACGTACAAGGAGAGATACGAGGGTTCTAGTCAGTCGTCATCTTCAGCTAAAAGTAGGTTGGAGGCCGAAATTCGGGACGATGAGGGCCTGACGGAGATTGAAGCGGTAATGCGCAAGAGGTTCAAATATGTAGAGGGCGTGGAATACTTCGAAATACACAAAGGCGAATGGATCAAAACGAGTGAAGAGCCGGTTGGACCGTGTAAGACCTGCAGGGGACGTGGAGAAATTGTGCGCCGCTGGGTATGGCGCTGCCCGTATCTCGAATGACGAGACATAAGGGGGACCTGGGAATGGAGTCGCCAGTCTCAACACCTCATGAGACCCCAGCCCCCCCCCCCCCCCGGGCGACACTTTCTGAGTGTCTATTTTTTTTCGGTGTCTTTTTGTCCATGCTTGCCCAGGCCGCTGGGCCTTGACAAACTGTCGCCGACGCCAACTCCTTGTCCCCTGACCGCATGAGTGTCCGGGACACCCAGGCCCGTCTGGCCACGCCAGGCGACGAGGTCATCGTTCCTGCCGACGCCGGTCAACTGGCGTGTTTGGCAGCCATCGATGACGCCGACTATATCATTCAGGACGAAGTGGTGCTGAAGAGTGGAGTTCTAGAGGCTGCCTCCCTGTCGTACGACCTCTTCAAGGACTGCGACTCGTCTGAAAAACTTGCTGCCGTCCTTTACGGCAGTCGCCCCAATGTTGTGCTCGTTGGGGAGATGACTGAATATGATAAAGTCCAACATGCGATTAAGAGACTACTTGCTGATTTGCCCATGCTGGGCCGCTTTGTTGCTATCCTGCTTCAACCTGTCGGCGATGATGATGACAGGCCATCATTTCTGATTGGGGAATCGCCCTCAACTCGAACTTGCCTTTCGGCTGCGAAAAGTTGCAAATGGCGGACAGGTCCCTCATGCACATGCGCACACATGATCGATTTGATGTCTGGATTGCAAGCAGCACAAGGGACTCCAGAAGCCTATCTCCGCCCCCAACGTATAAGCTTCTGCGGCTTATGACGCCTGGGGCAGAAGTTGACAAGGTGGTGTTCCACGAGCCAGACGTGCGGGATAACCAATACGCTGTGCAGGTCCATAATGACCTAGTCAACGGGCTGTTGGGGTCTATTGGCATGAACTCTGATGAAGTCCATCTCCTCCCGGGGACAGACCCACGGAACTCAAAACTGTTCTTCACGGAGTTGAATGAGGAACAGGTGAATACTGTGGTATCACAGTTCGGATCCAAGCCAAGGTTCCAGATCCAGCCAGTGGAATGGTATCGTGGTGCCAACGTGACCAACATGACTGCTGTCTATGAGGTGTGGATCAAGAAGACGCACAAGGAAACATGGTCTCCCATGCTGTATGCCTCAGTTCTCGCGATGTTTTGGACAATCCCGGGCGTGCTGCAAGCACAATCGCCAGTGAAAATCCACGTGCTGGGGCCCAGCAAACTGCTGCTGGGTCTCACGAAAACTGGGCACTCACTGCTGAAGACAAGGTATCGTGAACTAGTGGCTGCTATCGGGGCTGTCTTCAAGGATTTGAGGACAGGACAGTTCCTCGATAGGGATATCATCTCCAAGCCCACAATCCCCTCGACATGGAAGAAGGACCTTGTTGGCACAGTGTACCTTCTGGATGTGGCACCGTGGTGGTACCTCTCAGACCTGACTGAGGCCCTTGCACCTTCAGTGCACTGCCGGTACATCGCGGACCGCGTCAGATGGAGTGTTGGGGAGATGCGCACTGCCACCTGGCGATTGACCGGGGAAAGTGTGACACAGCTGATTGGAAAGGTCTACCTGTCAGATTCTGGGATGCCTCCGATGTTTGTGATCTCCGAGGCGGATTACGAGGCGCGGAAAAGGCGAATCACAGACCGGCCCAGAAACACAGATGACTCGAAGACACGCAGGCAAGGCCTAATCACGGCGGGAGAAATGGCCAAGGCTATGGAGTTGGATGACCAAGTCGACAAGGTCATCAGCTCCCTCAAACGCAAGCGGGACTTGAAGGAAGATGAGGCTTCGTCGTCCAATGGAGCACCACGATGACGTCAGCATCAAGCATCCCTCTGAGCAGCACGCTCAGAGTATTGTCCCAAAATATCAATGGGTTTCAAACAAAAATAACCATGAGAAAGCGTAAGCAAAAGCGCATAGTGGCCCTAGGGTCACTGCTGCGGTCCCTGGAGGTGGACTTCTTCGCCATCCAAGAACCTCACTTCGTCACGGTGGAGGATCGTCAAGCGGGCGTACAGTGCTTGTCAAAGTACGGGTATGGCCTGGACGGACCACTTCATGAAGAAGGAAGGGGAGGAGTGGCACTGGCGTGGAAAACATCCAAGTGGACACTCCATTCAATGAAATTCTTGTCTCCCAGGGCGTTGAAAGCCTCGCTGTTGAGTGGTCCGCTGGAGATCACCATAGTTGTGGTCCACTTCCACCACAAGCACACGCGTCGACAGTCGCAATGGAAAGACATCACCAAGGAGTTACATGGACCAAACCTGATTTTATGTGCTGATCACAATAGTTTAGTTGTAAAACACAGGGACGCCTTTGCGCCCCCAGAGTTTGAGCATGACACGTCTTTACGTGCCAGAGACCAGGAGGTAACGACCTTGGCGAAAGCGGGTCTGCAGGATGTTTGGGTGGATATTCACTGTCCAACCCTGACGGACATCAAGGACAAGGAAGCATCGTGTCCGACGGGCTTCACATACGGCTACCCCCGAGAAGGAGAGCGGCTCGACCCGCAGAGGCTACGCCGTATTGACCGCATCCACACAACATCTGAATTGCTGAGCCTGGCGACCAGCGTGTACCCCATGTTTGCTGCCAACTCAGACCACAAGGCGATCCTGGCTGAATTCACACCCCCGTCTTTCGACACAGAGGACACGGTCCCCAGATTCTACTGCCCAGAGACCATCCTTCACGACCCGGAGGCAATGGAAGATCTGGAGACATCTCTCAAGTCTATCAAGTCAACAGGGGATCAATGGTGGGAAGAGGCGCTGAGCTGCATCCAAAAGAAGGCGATCAACCATCAAAGGGAGCATAAAAACAAAAAGCAGTCGGTAGAACTACAGGCCGTGCGGTTCCTGCGTGGATCCACGAGAGACTCTGTCGCGCCAGCGGTCTACCAATTTCTATCATCACTGGGGATCGCAGCAACAGATGCAGCAACAGCCTACACCCTCCTGGTGGGGGTGTATGAAAAGGCTCAGCGTGACAGAACGGGCATGGAAACACTGTCCAAGCTCAAGGGGGTGATCACGACCGGGGAAACCTCAGGAGATCCGAGAACGCAAAGGAACGAATTGTATCGGTTAATGCGGGAGTTGCAGGAGCGAAAGAAACTTCAACAGCTGGTATCCAGGACAGGCTCGGCGATACGGGGGGCAAAGGCGGTGGCAAAAGAGTTGGTGGACCATTGGGACAAAGTGTCCACACCGACGGGATCCACCGAAGAAGATTGTGTGGCCTATCTGAAGTCGTTAGGAGTGGAACAGCGGCTGCGCAAGGCAGGTCGACTTCTTTTCAAGCAACTATCCCTGGACATTGTTCATGAAGGCCTTAAGAGGCTGAACAGCAACAGCTCCCCCGGATTGGATGGTTTCTCGGCGAAATTCTTCAAGAGGTTCTCGGACATCTTCGAACCGCAAATGTATGATTCAATGAAACGTTTCCTCGAAGTGGGCAAAATGCCGGAGACATGGACCTCGGGAGTGGTGACAATGATCCCCAAGACGAAGGCGATGCAAACACCAGATTCGCTCCGACCAATTGCACTGCAAACTACAAGGCAGAAGTGGCTCACCAACATCCTCCTGATCCAGTTAGAGGATGTTTTTCTCCACTGTATCCCGTCACAGCAAACAGGTTTCCTTCGACACAGAAGCATACTTCAGCATGTCTATGGGTCACGGGCACTCTGGGATGGCCTAAGTGAAGGAGCGGCGTTATCAGTGGACTTCAGAAATGCTTTCCCCACGATGTCTCACGAGATGGTGTCGGCAGCTCTGGGTCTAATGTGCATACCATTCTTGTATATCCGTCTGATTCTACACCTTTTGCGAGCTCCGTATCTATACTCCGTTGGAAAAGGATACGTCCCAGGCGTATACCACCACCCGAGGGCAGGCACACGCCAGGGGGATCCACTCTCCCCGGCGCTGTTCTCCCTGGTGGCATCCTTCCTGATTTTCCCACTACAAGACCTGGGTCCAGTACTGACTGTCATGATGTATGCAGATGACCTCATCATTTTCTTTGATGGAAGAGCCAACCCACAGCTGTTGAAAAGGGTATGGGAAGTGGTTTCACGTTTCGGACAGTTTTCGGGGTTGAAGGTCAACCTGAGCAAAACGGCAGCGATAGTTCGCAACTGTGGGGGAATGGAGTGGGCGAGGTGCTTTCGGGACATTGGAGTGGATGTCAAAAACTTCGTCAAGTATCTGGGTGTACGCTTGGGGAATATTCGGCACCAACAAGATGACCAAGGATGGGGGCTGACGATGGAGCAGGCCTTCGCACCAGCACTGCAAGAGGCCTTCCGTCGCGCTAGGGTGGTATCCACGTTGCAACTGTCCATGAACGAACGAGCATTCATGTTGACATCATGGATTCTGCCGGTCGTGGCATGGGTATCCAAGGCATATTACGCCCCAGTCTCGGTGATCAGACAACTGAAGTTGGTGTATCACGTGACTATGGGTACCAACAGCTGGGGAATCACCTTACCAATCCTCTCACGACCAAGAACGCAAGGGGGAATGGCACTACCAGAACCAGAACTGTTTCTAATGCACCAGGCAGCGGCTCCGTTCGTCAGCCTGTTGGGAGAGCCTCACAAATTCCCTGACAAGGCAGTGGAGACCTTCTATGCATGGGCAACAGCCATAGGGTTCACACCATCCAAGGACAACCTTCCATATATTCAACTGGGCATGGTCCGAACGGCAGATCTCACATTTGTGGGATGGTCGGCGAAGGCACACTCCAGCATTCAGCGAGTGGCCCCGCAGGTGGCCCCCCCGGCAAACCGGGACCGCCTGCCGTTGTGGCACTCAGTGTATTTCCGAAATGAGTTCCGCTGCTCCTACTACAACACGAAATTAATTCGGCAGGGGGTGCTGACGTGGGGTCAATTCCAAACCTTGGAGGACGCAAGATTGTTCAATGCACTGCCTCGGACATCGAAAGGGGTCTACAATCATGGCGGACGACTCCTCAACAAAGTCATGTCACAAGGGGGGTTTGATACCCCCGCAGTCCATACCCAAAACTGGACCAGGGCATGGCTGCTCCAGTTCTACGCCTCTCAGCAGGGGTTCGCGACCCGCAAACACCGGAGGTATGGGAACAGTTAGCACAGGCACAGCTACCACCGAGGGTTCGGGACTTTGCGCGAAAGGCGCTGTGGCACAAACTGACCGTACATGCAAGAGTCTACAAGAGGTCAGGCACTGACAAGTGCCCGGTGTGCTCACAAAAGGAGACGGTTAAGCACGCGATGGTCGGATGCCCCATGTTCAAAGCAGCAGCGGCGGTTATGCAGCACTACTATGGCCAGGTGACAACAGATAACGGGACATCCACAGTTCGAGATATGATGGAGTCTGACGACCAAGAATGGTTGCTGAAAACGAACCAAGGCTGGGCGATGTGGTCAGCAAGAAGTGCCCACTGGCGATATCGATGCGAAGTCAAGGCAGGAGCGTCGCCGGTGTTCACGTCATACCTTACAACATGGCTAAGGGAGCTATGTGAGTGGGTGGGATTTTACGCAGGGGAGCACAGGGAACAATGGAAAGGATTTCAAAAATCACTGGAACAGCTTCGAGACACCGGAGTGCAGCTGCGACAAGGGGAAGTGCAAGTACATGGGGGACTGAATGCGTGGTGGCAAACACACACGGAATGCTTCACCCAAGAGAAATCAGCTGACAATCAAAGTTGGCAAAGGGCAACGGAGTCACGCCCGAAGCGCCCGAGGCAGGCAGGCCCGGGAGTGCTACAAGGAGTGCAAGAACTGATTGCGGAACTGGTGGAGAAGGGCTACAGGATAGTGTACACGGACGGATCGTCGAAACGACTGGGCCACAAGGACATGCGCAGGGCCGGGGGATTTGGCGTGTTCGCGGCGGAAGACGACCAAGGACCAGAGGTGCGCTTCTGTGGCTACGTACCAACACATTATAGGCAAACAAACAACGGAGCAGAGCTTTGGGCAGCCGTGGAAGCCTTACAGGGTTTCTGGGTGCCAAAACTGGCAATCCTCACCAACTCGCAGTACCTGCAGCTGGGAGCGACTGGCAGGGCCCAACACTGGAAGTCAAAGGGATGGACAACCACATCTGGAAAACTGCAAGTCCACGTCCCAGTCTGGGAAATACTGCTCCAGGAAATGGCGACGCCGGGAAGAGAAGTCAGGTGGGAACATGTCCCAGCACATGTCAACGTGCAGGGAAATGAGGTGGCGAATGGACTGGCCATGGAAGGCATGTGTTCAAGCCCACTTTGGTCACACCATGTTGCACCAAAATCATCATCTGGGTCGGAGTCCACGGTAGGTTTGAGGGGAGGGTCGGGATCAGAGTCAGAGGGCACAAGGGCACTATGGTCATCCCTGGGTATGGTACCCATGGACAGTGAAGAACTGACAGGGGAAGCATCCGGGGAGCCAGCGCCACGTGGGATGGGACCGTACTCCTCAAGCAATACAGAAAGTGAGGAAATGAGACCAGGACACACACACCAGGGAGTGCTGTCGAGTGCACTGTCAGCAGCAGACACACTGTCCTTCAGCACTGATGTGAGTGACACCAGGCGACAGCGCAAGAAGCGAAGGCTCAGGAAACGCAGGAACCCAGGACAGGGTCGATAATGCCAGAGCCAGAAGCCCTTGCACAATGAAACAGACATCCCACAGGCACCAAGCACAGCAATGCATGTCTGAAACACCTGTGTTCTGGCGCAGAGTCTGCATCACAGAGAGAGAGAGAGAGAGAGAGAGAGGGTAGAGCACAGTGGGAAAGGAACAGAGAGGTGCAACAGGAGAGAAAGAGAAGGGGAGAGCAAGAGAGAATGGAAGGGAGAGAGTAGGAGAGAGACCCACGGAGCGAGAGACCGGGGCTAACCGGCGCAAAGGGAGGTGGTGGGTTCGAGCTGACCAGGGTTCGAGCTGATCAGGGTGGGTTCGAGCTGACCAAGGTAAAAGGGACGCCACGGCGGCACGGAACAGCCGAGAAATGTCAAGAAATGAAAAAGCAGGGTGCCGTAGCGCCCCTGAGCCACAGGCTCGACACGTTGGCACGTGTTGAACAGCCGAAGCAAGACTGGGGCGGCGAGAGTGCGGCCCAAGTGAGGATGACGGAAGTAGGCATGAATGTGTGGGCGGCATGCGCGTGCATGGTGGGGAGCTGAAATGGTATGCGCCACACGCCAAACAGCAATGATTTGTTGAATTGCCTGACAGACGGAGCACATACTGAAATGCCGAGACGCCTTTGCGCCATCCAAGGCGTCATTGCGCCCCTGAGGATTGAGTATGACACGTCCTCGCGAGCCAGAGAGCAAGTGCATGACAGGGTCACGACCTGCAGGGCAAGGGTTAGAGACTAACCGGCACTGTGGGTGGGTGGTGGGTGCGAGCTGACCTAAATGTCCAGAGGACCAGTGCCTATGCACAGTCAGCAACCACCTGGTGTGGTACAGAACTGGACTACGCTGCAGTGCAGCAAGCAAAACACTGAACAATGTGGTTATGACCATGCGCCTGTGACACGGGGGCGTATGCGAGCCCAGTTTCCGTTGCCTCATGGCCCGGGCGACACACACACACCACTGACCTCCTCTCTAAGAGTGCTGTGGGACGACATGACAGGTTGGCCGATTGAGAGCCAGCATACTGCAAGCCTGTCCAGCCGCCTGTGGACCTCAAACCCCAGTATGGTAACATGAAGGCTAGAGGTTTTGGCCGACAAAACACGGCCAGAAAGAAGGGTAACTTGGCAAACGTCAGTGCAACCTGTACATACGCAAAAGTGCTTGTGGAACCATCGTATCAATGGAACTGCCGAACATTGCTGCATATGCATACCAGGACGTGCATGTGTGGAGCGCTTTGTTGACCTGCTAGCGGCCGGGCGACAGTTGGAAGGGGATCCTTATCGACTGGGTCAAGATCGGAGGACTCTAGCGAGAATTGGGCTTTTCGGATGCGGCGGATGACGTACAGGCATGCCTGGTCAGCACCTGGAAGGAGGGTACCCGTAAAAACTACGGGTCCCATCTGCACCGGTTTGGATTCTTTTACCGACCTACCCCCGCCGAGGAAACTTGGAAGGTGGCTAACGAGGTCATGCTCCTCCTCTTCAAATCGGGATATCGCCCAGCTACACTCCGTGGAGCGGTGTCGGCCCTTAAAGCTGTCCGAATATTGGGATGGATCCCGGACCCGGGTTGGGACCGCCTTTGGCGTCTCGCGAAAGCGCGGGTGGCTACCAAAGGTGAACGGGCCTATGGGGGCGTACCGTGCGCTGTGCGCGAGCTGTGCGAAAAGTAGGCCATTCTCCACCACCGGTCACCATCTCCGACAAGGGAAGCCTCCCCGGTGGAGTGTGCAAAAGCGGATGCCAGAACTGAGAACCAGTTGCTCGAGTTTTTGTACAAAGTGTACAACAAGATGGCCCACCCTTTGCCTGTTGAGCAATGCAATGTTGATAATTAGATTGAAGTGTGTGGCACTCCAGTTTTGTGCAAGCAAATTGCACTCATGGGGTGTGATGCCGTCACGGCGGAAGAGTGGTGCCAGAAATATGGGCATGACACCTATTTGACTCGCGAAGAGATGTTCATATTTTTGGTAAAGTTGAAGACCAACCCCACCCATGACACAACCCCAAGAATGGTGGGCAAGCCAAAGGCAAGCCCCCAAGTAATTGAATTGCTCATGCATGCTTCTAGAGGTGGCAAGTTTTCAGGGCTGTTACCGGGGTAAACACCGTAGTAACTGGCGCTGTGCGCGCGCTGTGCGAAAACGCCCCCTATGCTAGCCCGCACGTCCTGCAAACCATGGCGGAGGCCTGCAACACCCCTACCGGCTGGTCCGTCTTTGCCGTGGCCGCCATTTCCTTTGCGTGCCTCACAAGGGTGGGGGAGATAGCCTCCATCCGCCGCTTACGATGGCGTTCTGGTTTGGTCTCGTACTAGGGTATCAATAGAGACGAACGGTGGGTCTCGAGGGACGTGGGGCGCTACGTCGGGGAGTGGGTCCTCTGGCTCAGGAAGGCGCACGTGGGTCGTGAACTCCTCGTCGGCAGCTCGTCCTACTTGGAAGAGGGCATGGCTCGCCTCCTCTAGGGCTCCGTGTACGCCAGCTACCGCTGGCCACCGGGGGCGCTCCTGGTCGGGACCCGACCCCAAAGGGGGGGGGGTCTTTGGACCGTATTAGTTGGGGACTTTATTGTTTGCTTGACATGGAGAGGGGGGGCGATTTGTTTATTTTTCCTGAACAGCCTTGTTCAGTTGGGGAGAAATCCCTGGTGAAACACCTAAACACTGTGTAACATCTGCCACCATGGCCTGCCTCAACAAACCCAGACGCATGGGATTCCGGCATCCGGCAGCGGCTTGGAGGTGTGTGTGAAGGTTGATGATTGAATTTCCATTCTGCTCCGCTATCCCTGATGTTTCCATCAGAGGGGTGCAGTGAAAACCATGGCCCTAAGATAGTCAGGTATCCAGAGCAGATGTGTGCATCAGAAAGCCATCTAGCACAGCCAGCCCTTTCCCTTTCCCAGAAAGCTCTTTTTTGTGCAATGCAGCTCTTTTTCTTGCTTTCAAGACAGTGTGAAACCCTGCCTCAGGTTCCTTCCGCGGTGCTTGGTTGAGCAGAACACCAGCGGAGGTGGCTTGAAGTAGGTGAAAAGGCGGTAATTTTTGAAAGGCTGACAAAGTGCGTACAGTGTGTGGCTGGGCTTGTTTGGAAAGCGCAAACACAGTGTGGGTGTTTGTGCTTTTGGAGGGCAGACAACAACAGAAAGTCGAGTTGACTTGCAAACCTGCAGAAATGGCAGAGCAACTTTTCAAGAGCTGTCATGGCTGACACAGGTTGTGATGGGTATGCAATGCTCTGCTGGTGTGGGTAGGTGGGTGGGTTGGTGGGTGGATGATAGGGCTTTGAGAGTGTCCAGTAGGTGGGTGGGTTGGTGGGTGGATGATAGGGCTTTGAGAGTGCCAAATGCCAATAATGCAGGCTTTTCAAGCAAAGCTCCTCCTCCTGGTTCCACCACCAATCCTGGAGGTGGGCATTCTGTTAGTGCTTGGAAGCAGTCTGTAGGGAGGAGGTGTCGTGGCCTATGATGGTCCACATACTTTGGAGTTCTTGGATGGTGGACACGGTACAATAGCACAAAAGTCTCCAGGACCCCATCACCAGGATATGATTTCCGCCAACAAAGGACAAGAAAGGATACACATAGGGAATGCCATGCACGCAGTGCGCACGCGGTGCGAAATTTTAGATGTCGGCAAATACGCAAACCTTAGTTTCGGCCCCTTTTCACAAGTTTTTGGTCCTGTACCAGGGTTTTTTTAGCTTCCTCAGCATTTAGGATGTGGCATATTTGATTTGTCAACCATTTTTGCCCATTTTCAACCACATGCACCTCCCTACTTAGGCAGTTTTTCTGTCAATTTGTTTTCAATGAGTGCCATGGACGGGCATGACATGCAACCACCTTCCGACTCCCATTAGCCTCACACCTCAGCAGAGGAGAGGATTGCTGAACAAGCCAGAGAAATTCAGTAGCTACGCGAGCAGCTGGCCAGGGCAGGAGTCAAGGAAGGTCCAACCCTCCCTCCCCTGTCCGTGCCGGAGTTGAACAAGGCCCTCGAACGACCCCAACCGCAGTGGATGAGACTTATCGTGTCTAACTTGAAAGCCTATGTCAGACTGAGGGCTGGAGAAGTCGGCGAGGTACTGCGGCCAGCGGAGTTCAAGGGCATAGTTGTACTTTACAAGGCCGAGTGGCTTGTTCATAACGACAATTGATTACCAGGTCTGAAGGCAGTTTCGTTGTTCTCATGTGGGCTTTGCTGCTTCGCCGTGCTACTAGACAGGTGACAGGTATTCTTGGGTGAGTATCTCAGCCTCTGCGCACGCAATGCGCACGCAGTGCAAGAACTTGGCCATAGGTGCAAATGGGTGAAAAGGGGTGAACACAAACAGAATGAACACAACCTCTCTTGGTATTATTGGAATCTTACTGCTGTTGTGTTCTAGGGGCTGGTCCGGCTGTAATCTAGCACTCTTCCTTCAAAAGGACCAATCTAAGCTGGTCCATTGGATGCTTTAAGAGCATATCAACACTGCTCAGGCCTAATGGGCACATTACATCAACTGCTTGGCCACACTGCATGCTGTGTGACCATAAACCCCCTGGCAACATGCAATGTGCACAAACACCATCTGCAGTCCCCACATCCAGCACACTAAGCCATGGACATCATCCATCATGGTTCGTGTCACCAGAATATGGACCAGGGAAATGCCTCAAACCATGCATGGAACCTGCACGGTGCGCCAACAAGCTGACACCATTCACAATCTACATGCACCTACTAAAGTCTGGGCTGGTGTAAGAAACACGTTAAAAAGTCGTAGGCAAAAAAATAGAGCGTGTGCGTGGAGGTGATGACGTCATGAATCAGCCGCAAATTAAAATCATCCTTTTGTGGGGCACAAAGCCAATGCCAACGGTAGCTGCCCCAGGGGAATTACCCAGCTGTTTTGGTCAACTACCACCGCCAGCAACAAACCATAGGAATAGAACTCAACCCTAAGAAGCAGACAACAACAATGGTGGCCTTCAGCTATTGCAATGGCTAGCAACTGGCATCCAAAACCACCATGGTGGCCTCAAGCGGAAACATTTGTGTGCCAGGTGTGCTTCCAAATGCCCCCAACCAGTGCTATACCGGGCGTTATCTCAGACTTCCCCGCTCTGGGGACCCCGAGAAGGCAAGGAAGGGGATGGTGAGTTGGGTTAAAGTCCAGAACAACAGCCCAAACATAGCACGCTAGGCGCACGCAAAACAAACATCCCCCCGAGACCAGCAACAGCAAAAGGGACAGCTTTCCAAAGCTTTACAGTCACATATCGACAATGAAAAGTTGAAAAGGTACAGCAGCCCTATCAAGCAAGGCATAGAACATAGTCAGCAAGGGGGCATGGTGGCGGTGTGAGTTTTGTCTCGTGGATTTTCACCCCACAAAAGGCCAACAGACAGTTTTTATCCAGTAATTGCATGGTTCTGAAGCAGAGATCAATAGATTGTGGCTGCATGATGGATTGTGTACAGCCAAAACCAAAGCATGCTCTGCCGCCTTTGTTGCGGAGGAGAATGACACAAACTCTCTCTGTTTCATGACTGCGCCATGCCTGATCACCAGTACACTGTCTCCCACAGGCTCTGCAGCGCACTGGGCTGGGGCAGCTGGAAGTCCTTTCATTGCGCTCAGTTCACTACCTTCTTGTGGTTTGGTGTGGGGAAGAAGGCAGGTGCATGTCTGATTTCCACTGATGCACCCCTGGACCGTGGTCAAACAGGCTACAGAGCACCAGAGCCACAGCGGGTTGTCGCAACACTCGCTCAGGGGTAGCTGGTGCTTGTTTGTGCAAGAACACAGGATGGACAAGCAACTGTGGTGTTTTGCCGAGTAAATGAAGGCTTTCTGCAGGGTAGATATGCGAAGCATGCGACCGGCAATGTGTGGCAAGTGCAGAATTTTCCGCTGATGGTACGAGCATGAGGGTTGCAAAAGATTCGATGGTGGGTGTATTTTGTTTGTTTTCCATTTTGCGGCTCCATTTGGACTTCTTGCAAGGACCCTTTATTGACGGTATTAGGTGAGCTTATGCTATCCCATTATTTGGTGTGTGCTTTTCTATCATGCATCAGATCAATGCAAGCAGAAGTTGAAACGGTTCCACTGGGCAGAAGCAAAACCTTTAACGTGGTTTGAGCACATCACACGATGCCACGACTCACCCACACTCAATGTTTGTGCATTTACGATGTCTCTTGCAGGCCACCTAGGAGTACGCTGGACCTCCAGTCCTGCCCCTTGCGAGGGTGCTGGGTATGCACGATGAGCTGCCACGTAATCTTTGCTCCCGACTGGAACTCTGGGGCTCCGTTCCCCGCAGCTGCAGCCCCCTGTGTGGCCATGGTCGCCTGTCCTGCTGCCCGTCCACATGCAACCCAGTCCGGCACTTTCCAACCCCGGTTCCGGATTCCTACCAGCAGCCTGTAGGTCAGCATTCGAAGTGGAGGCTTGCACCTCCCCCCGTCTCCCGCGACCGCCCCATGGAGTTTGCTTTTCCGTCGCTGCATTGTGAGCGCGGCTGCAAAAGCGACCGTGGCCGCGGCCGGAGCTCCAACGACCGCGGCCGCGACCGGGACGATCTTGTGGCCGCAAAATCAGCTCCGAAACCGGACCCCGGTCCTGGGGCTGAATGGCGGCGAATGGCGCCGGCCTGGCTGTTGGACCCTGATCGCCCCCGCTGTAGCTGGACCCTGACTCCCTCGTGCCAGGCGTCTCGCACATCGGCCCCACATCAGGCTTCTCGCCCTCATGCCTGCTCCGCACCGCGTTCCGGGGACGGCCGCCGTGGCGTCACACTTTCCCCCCGCGTCGAAGCCCCAGCTCGTCGCCATGCCTCCGCTGGGCTGCGGCCCTTGCACACGGCCCGTCATCCTTCGGCGACGCACCCCTTGGCACGGTCCAGAATGCCGCTGCGTTCTCGAAGCCTCCCTCCCTCAACCAAGGCCCTGCGCCAGAGATCTGAAGGGGCAGGCAGCAAAGAGCGAGGGCAGAGCCCGCGTGCCAATGTGGCCAGCGAGGGGGGGACAGGGCCTGTGCTCGGAGCCCAGCCCCCTGTGCAGGATTTGGGGGCAGTGCGACCGTCCACATCGTGTGGTAACAGTGGCAGCAGCAGTTGCAGCCGCAGCAGCAGTATGGCTGATCGCAAGGCAGGTCCCAAGGCCCAGGCTAAGTGTGACCGCAAGACTGGCACAGAAATCAGTCCCAAGGCCCACCCAAAGCCACGTTCAGAGACAGAGGCTCTGGAGCAAGAGCTCAGCAGAATGGTGTCGGTACGGGATCGGCTGCTGCACGAGATGCAGGAGGTGACAGAGGCCGTGCGTAGTGTGAGGATGGCGCTCAAGCATGGTCCTCCGGGAGCATGCCCCCAAGCAATCCGCTTGTCTAACCCTGGGACCCCGGTGCTCACTTCTGATTCCGCACATTCCGCCAAGCGCAGTCCCCAACGAGACTCCCAGACAAGCACAAGCTGCACAAGCTCCACATCAAGCCCCAGGCCTATTCCCCAGCCAAGCCCCAAACCAAGCCCACCGAGAGGTTCCGATCCCGAGCCTGATGCAGCCAGCACCACGGAAAATAGCCCGCAAGGCCCTCCACAGCTTGCAAGCATGGCAGCATTCATACGGCATGTGAGCGAGCCCGACGATCAACCCGCGACCGTTGTCCCACATCCAGGGTCCCCGGGGCTGCAACCCCGACCTCTGGACATTCTCCTGGGCCGCCAGTACATCCGCAACGAGCTGGAGGCCAACGCAGTGCTCTGGGGCTTGCGCAAGTGGAGTGCGGCGCGGTCTCCGCACGGATCCCCTGCTGCACCTTCGCACAGCGCTGGTAGCCACAGCCACAGCCCTCGAGGCAACGGCCGCCGCGTATCCCCTTCATCTGAGGCTGTAGCCTCTGCAGCATCGAAGCCCCCTGAGGTTGCCCGCGATACATCGCTCAACGCGTCTCTAGGCAGTGTAGTCCAGGAACTTCCGCCAAGTAAGTTGAGGTGTGCTCTGTGCACAGCTGTGTGTTGTCTTGCGTTGTGTTGTATTGTATTGTGTCAGGCATGAAGTCTGCTCTGAGCTTTTGGTCATATGGGAGAACGTTCAGTTTGTCAATATCTGTTGTTTAACGGGTATTTTTAGCATGCAAGTACCCCCTCACGCGACAAACACGAGCAACGGCGAAAATATGCAAGCATTTACGCTCCCGATTCAGGTGGCGTGTTGTGCATGCTGTGTCTCTAAACGAAGCGGAAAAGGTGGTGTTGACCATGTGGTTTGCAGCCCTGGTGATGCGATTGCAGGTTGAGGATCCCAGATAAGCAGAGATGACGGGATGTGCACCTCGACAAGCCGCCGCATGCACTGTGCGCCTGGGCGGGCGGTGGGGAGTAGTCCTGGGCAACAACCCATGCTTTTGGCAGTCAGGTGAGAGAGAGGGGGGTGTTGCAAGGGAGGCAAGTCAAGTCACACAACGAGTGACTGTGAGGGCCCCAACACTGGAAGTGAGTCTTGTTTTGGGTTGGAGAGTCATATGGCGTAGGTCCTATTGATCGAATCTTCCTCCCCAGTCACACAACCCTGATCAACACTCTGTTGGGAGTGACTCGGTCGGTCGCCTGTGTGCACGCTTCAGATTTAGACTCTGCTCTCGGTGGTAACGGTACGCTGACACCGGGGGTCGCAACAGAGTGTGCACCGGACAGATTCTGTTCATCGATTCGGTGCGGTTGAGCAGGGATACGCTGCGGTTGAGCAGAGATATCAGTAACCAACTCTGCCCCAGCCTCAACCACCCCTTCTCACCCTCCACACCCCAAGTGCTCCCACTACCGACTCTCGCTCATTCCGCCGTTGCCATTGCGGATGCTTACAATTGCACTCGCTTCCGCAATGTAGGTCTGTGCACGAAGCTGCCCTGCCTACTTTGGACCTGGACCTCACAGATTCCCCCGAGGAAACTGTCATGGACGTGGCGGCTGTGGGTGCTGCTGCTACGGGAAATGGTGGTCGCAGTTGTGCGGTCTCTCAGCCTGCCTTTGCCCCAGATACAGAAGCGACGTTGAGCAGACCAGCAGATGGCCAGAAGGAGCTGTCTTCCCCTGATGACGACACTGCTGTTGCACAGGGACCGGATGGCGCCCACCGCCAGCCCTCTCAGATGCTGGTGATGTGGGATGCACTCGGACACCAGCGTCGCTCTGACAGCAACCCCTCCCCAGTCCCCGACCCAGCGACAACCATGAGACTGGAGCCGACAGAACCCTGCCTGAAGGAGGACGCTGTTGTGGCGCAGTGCGGGGACGGTGAGATGCAGATAATGTGGGACGCATTGGGACACCAGCGTCGTTGAGTTTGCTGTGCTACATTTCCAGTGCCCATCATGGCAGCAAATAACGAGGTTGTTTCGAATCGCAGTTGTATCCATGGATCAGTCTGGGGCGTCGCTATGCCATGAATCATGCATCTCGCAGAGTTTACGAGGTTCGATCTCCATGATGATCAATCAAGGTGATGAATCACCTTTGAGATGTTCCGATACATCCCCAATTTATGTTGAGCTCGTGCGCAGCAGACTGATCAAACTATTTTTATTTGTTGAAGGCTATGTGAAAAATTTGTCCAACGATCATGCAGATTTACCTGGGTATTCATGTCATTGGTCTGAATTGCATGCAACATGCAGACTTCGAAGGCCATTTGATAGTCCTTGCATGGGGCACTGCACACTCTGGCTCTGGATATGTGTGGCAACAGCTTATGTTGGTTCCTAACCGCTTGCTGTTTGGGTGCACTACGCAACCTGGCTCTGCATCTGCACAGCGGCAAGGTATGAGACAGTTGCGCCGCCTTGCTGGGGTAAGGATGCAAGTGTACTGCACTCTTCCCAAGCTTGGCAGTAAGAGTTCCAGCATAATGTGTAACGTCGGACAGTGACAGCTCAGCAGCTTACTCCGGAAGCGGTGGTCGCGGTAGCGCGCAACAGTATCGTCCTCACCTTAGGCAGGATAGCTACTGCCCAGAAATCTCCACCTGTGCATGAGCAGCAGCAATAAGTTCATGGCACACCGCTCCGAGTTGCTTTGTTCACCCCCATGAATGTCAACAATGGAAGTGGCTCCAGTGCGACGCCTACCCAAGTGATCAGGACGGTCTCATCGGCTGTAAGTGTGAGAAGGCGTGTCATTTTCAGACTTTTTTTGGCCGTTTGGCATCACCTCAGGGGTGCTCTGGGCTGACTGCCCCCATCACACTCCTCTTGCCCTTGTCCCTTTTGTGTGAGGTACATCCTGGATCAGTTATGTATGACTTCAACCTGGATTCATCTAGATCCAAACCAACCCTTTGTGTGCAAAGAGTGCAGTCATTGACATGTGCTCAATATCAGGTTTCTCAGTAGGGCTGTTGCTGGTCACACCAGCAGGAGCCAGAGGACCAACGGGTCATGGTTGAGCAACAAACTGAATGCACGGTGTTGCTGCATAACATGGAGCCACAAATGACTTGTGGGCAGTGAGAACGCATCAGTGTGTATTACCCGATATGCGCGAGCAATATATAACATCAAATGTTCCAAAGCGGGCACTAGCACTGAATCTGAGGATTGGGTGATGCTGTTTGTGTGTACTAGACTCAAAATTTCCTGTTTAGGGGCAACCTTTTTGGGGGAGTTGAGCATACTTGGATGCATGCATATGAACAAAAGGTCAATGTTGCAATGTGTTGCCTTTGCAGTCCGCATGTCAATGCATTCCAAACTGTTGCAACCAGGCAGCGGTGTTTTTTCCAGAAGGCACCATGAAGGGGCTTGTCCCGATGATGTGCCACCATTGCGGGCCCATCATCACCCCCAGATTCAATATGTTATGAGCTGTCTGGCCATCCCAAGCTCCATCAAGATTGCCCAGTTGACCATTTTACGTTGCACGTGCTGCTATGGATCATCCCTCTTTCCAATTTCCTCCAACCACACATTCTGGCTAGTTACCTTGCCGTCGGGTATTTGTCAACTGATGTTGGTTACCATCCAACTGCTGATTGCGTCCATGCCAACTGCTGCTAGCAGGTCTCTGCTCACCAATAGCAAGCCATCTCTGCTCCACTACTAACCACTGTCCATTATTATTTTTGCTCCTGTGTTATTTCACCACCCACACAATGACAGTTGCAGAAATCTGTGAAATTTAATATTTTTTTTTTGAGCCTCCTCGAAGGATTTCCATTTCCAGGGTAAAACCATGTGATTGAGGGTCGTAACAGCGATGAGACCTGAATTCCTTTCCGGCAGAGGAAATCCATCGGGCCACACAAAATCAAGCAGATCCTCTGAGGAATGCCAATTTTCATCTGCATGGAGCAATTTCCTGTGCTTGCGTATGCGCTCGCACTGTACCCTTCTCGTCACCCCCTGACATTTCTGAGTGGACAGACCTCTGTCAGTCTTTCTCTGAGGCTTGGATTTGCCCAGTACGGGGCTGTTCTGGGCCCTGTTTGTTTGGACATGGGCAGCAGAGGGACAATTCGACGATGTGTTATAGTGTGTGTATTCTTGTCCTGAGATTTGTGTGCCAATTATAATGGGTCACCAATCCAGGGATCCTAAACTTACCTCCCATGGTGAGGCTTGTTTGGGTGTGCCTTCCTTGTTCCTGGACTCACCTCACAGTTATTGATTTTGAGAAAATTGCCAAAATCACCACGCGATTCTTGGATCGAAAAGTAGTTTGTTGACCGACAACCCACCTGCGATTTAACGTGCGACTGCCCCTACCATTCCGTTAACATTCCATTCACACTGCTGCTCTTGCGCACACCACTCACTGCTTGATTTTCCCAGTCTTCTACACTTGATTTGCCCTCAGTCGTCCTGGACGCATCCATGTGCATATTCTGGCATTTTGAGGCTGGGCTTGCTCACGGTATCCTCTTCTGGAACACCGTTGTGTTCATGCTTCTCTGGTGCCTCCATTGTGCATCATCATCGACTTCTTGGTAGTGAGTCGCTCATTCGCACATCCTGAGATCATCTTACCCCACTCCAACTTTGCCAGAAGCAGCTATCACCAACAATGACTCTGCCATATGCCTGGCGAACCTGCCTGGCGAATCAACATATCCATATGACATGTCAATTCAGCGAATGCAGCGGTGCACGATGGTGTTGACGATTTGCATCATTTTCAGCTGCGCTGTGCCAGTGTATGCCTGCTCCATGTAGGCTGAGCTTGAGGACCCCACGCACTGAGAGAACTTAATCTGCTCTTTTGTCTCAAACCCTCCCACAGCAAGTAAGTGCTGGACAGGCCCATCTGAGGCTCATTGTTGCTGCACACCGTTTGGCTCTGAAAGGAAAAGGTTGTTCGCATGCAACATCCGATATCATTTTGGCTAAGTATCGAAGTCTGCAATACCTGCTCTGATGCACCCGCAAAATTTGGCATTGCACCATCTACAAGATACCATTGTGCAAAGGCAACACAGTCCCATGGGTGGTTTGAGATTTGGATTGCAAGAGTGGCAGTCAGCAACTTCCTAGGGAGCAGGGCTAGGCGTGCCTTCATGGAGAAAGGACAAATGCAGACAATTGAAGTAAGGTTTGCTGGGTGGACTTTTCACATAGCATTGCTTGCGGTCCACATGTATCCTATGCACCTGATGGGGTACGTGTGATGTCCGCTACCACACCATCGTAGCAGCTCTGATCCTTGATTCTGAGAGATTTCTCGAGTGCCTTCTGATGAGCAAGCTCCGGCAGCTTATCATGGTTGACCCCCCCCCCCCCAAAAGGTATCCTATGCACCTGCTGGGGTACAAAGAGCCATTATCTAAGGATGAAAAGTTGTGGGCTCTTTCTGAAAATGATTCCATCAACATTATTGCTGATGATCCTTGATGAGGAATTTCTGGGCAGCTCAAGTAATACTTCGGGACACTGTCCTGCAACAGTGTGTGGCCCCATCCAAACTCCTCACTTAAGCGATTTCCTGAAACTCCAGTGACAAACCCCCAAGGTTGCACAGGAGCCGCATGGACCAAGACAGCTTGTCACACCAAGGGGTGAGGTTGTAAGGCACATTGTAGAAAACCCTTCAATCCCATGGAGGAGGATTGTGGGCTAACAGTGCAAGTACCAAGCTATCGTGATGAAGAGAGAAATAGGTAGGGGATGTCTACACAATACATTTGGCCATGAGTAACGGATACTGAGCTCGCATATAGCCCCCGTGACACAGGCATATGGTCATAGCTATGAATCTCAGGACATTGTTTTGACTTGCTGCACTGCAGCGCAAACCAGAATACATTTGGTGGGTCAAATGTTTGATTCCAGCCATCAAACATGGGGGATCCATGCCCGAATTAATCAAGTGACCTGTCTCACACATGTACCTTGGAGACCTAACGTCATTGTGTTTGGAGCTGGGAGTTGGGAGCCCTGGCATAGGGCATGACGTCAGGTTTTGAAAGAACCAGCATAGTCCTGATCCTATGCCAGACTCAATCAGTTCAATCAGTGATTCTGCTCACACCATGTATACTAGTTGTGCTCCGAATGCGGCTTTGAGGTCGCCATGCTCACATAGGTATCGAATGTTCACGGGCAAACCCAATCGATCCCGGCCAATGGTTACAAGATGCACGCAACGCGGGCGATAGTGAGGCAGTGGCATGGTTCGTCGCACGAGCCACTAACACAGGGGTAGACGACCACATAAAGAAACGTCAGCGCCTCAACGTTGACACACAGCGGTGGGAAAAGTACAAGACGACCACAGACAGGCTGGCAAATGAACACGCACAGCAAGCACGGGACATATACCACAAAGCACACATGGAGGCGATGGCGAGACAACACCTGCACACCCTACACATGGGCTACACCAACGCACTGACGGCAAAAACAGACTACCACAGACTAGTCACAAAACTAGTCGACCAACAGAGACAAACACAACGACTGCACGACACACATGCACACCTATACCAAATGCGTAGGCAATGGTACGAACAAGCGAAGGACGACACAAGGATGTGGTACACTGACGCAAAACTGCTACTGATGGTCAACGACCGATACTGGAGGCTGAGCGCAGGCACTGCCAAGCTACTTGACCTGCACCATCAACAAGCGACCTACATGTGGCAGCAGCAGACACACCTGACTGCCATGGCACAGTACTACCAAGACGCCTGCAAACACAAGATAACACAATACTGGCAAACAACCCGACCAGCCCGACAGACGATATACCTGATACGGAAGCGGCCGCGGGAGCACTGGGACCCCACCTTGTGGGAAGTCCCTTTACAACCGCTACCGAAACGCCACAAAACGCACTGGGACCCAAATGAGTGGGAAGTACCACTGACATGACTACACCAACCTCAATGGGAAACCATGGGGGCACAGTCACGAGCTGCAGCCCGTATGCATACCCTGGCTTCGCCGAAATCTGTATCTTACTTCGAACTTGGTCCACTGTGGCCCCTGGCACTTATGAACTGGCCTTTTTGATCAAAAAAAAAAAATGTTCACGGGCAAACTGGGTTAGATCATATTTCACCCTTCAACCCAGAGAGGTAGAATCATGATTAGGTGTGGGGCTTTCTATGGCCGTGAAATTGAAACCGTAGTGACTTGTGAACTCACATTGTCTAATAAATCAATGGCGATATCTAACAAAGCATCTTGTTTCATGACCTATTCTACATTGACCCCACTACCCATGGGCAAATGATCCAAAAATAAGTGTAGTGTTTTTCCAGGATCTAAGCCTAGAGCTAGTTGTGATGGTAGTGCGACTTGCGCTAAACTA
The DNA here is from genome assembly GCA_964036045.1 of Eutreptiella sp. 'Long Island Sound 2002'. Classification (NCBI taxonomy): domain Eukaryota; phylum Euglenozoa; class Euglenophyceae; order Eutreptiales; family Eutreptiaceae; genus Eutreptiella; species Eutreptiella sp. 'Long Island Sound 2002'. The sequence continues at coordinate 68,195,347 of OZ038386.1, forward strand.
ACACCGGTGTGTCTCGTGAAGGGGTATTGAGCTCGTGAATATCAAGGGATTGTGGCACTGCTTGTGCTCAACGCGGCGTGGGGGTACAAGGCAGCTCTAAAACCATGACGGGCCAATCTGGCACTCCCAAACCTACAAGTGAGCTCAAGCAACAATTGGCACTTGCCACAAAAAAGCCGCCATGGTTGATACTCTTTTGGCGCTAGAGGCACCCAAAAAAATTTGGGTCAACACCCTCTGGTTTTCACATGACTTAAAAGCGGGGGAGGTAGGGGGGTAGGGGTCTTCGGGGGAGGGGGCTCCTCCTTCCAATTGTTCTATTCAAGCGCAAGGTTGGTGGTGGGTGTAGGATTGATGTGAGATAGGATTCGCCTGCTGGAGATTTGGGCACAGTTTCTAAATGTGCTCAAAATAAAACACCATGACGTCCACCGTGGTTTCCAGACTAGATGGTTAGCATACAGGTACGGTTGTTGCCCAACCTAGATACACATCCCGCATTTTATCTTTTTGTATCAGCTTTTGGCAAGATGCAAGTAGCCACCAACCAACCTTGCGGAGCCCGAAGTTTTCCATAAAAACTGAGGTTTTGGGAGGGGGGGGGGGTGCAGTGGCTGAGGCTGAGACTGAGGCAGACCCCCCCCCCCCCTGTACTGTACAGCGGATGTTATTTTGCTGAGTGTACCTCCTGGGGACTACAAAAATGCCAGAGGGTACCTCAAATGGATCAGCGGAAGCGGCCAGTGGGGAAAGCCGCGGGGCGAAGCGGGCCAGGCTGGCCTTCAATCGGGACGACATGGACCTGGACCCCGTCAAGACCCCCGAGTACGCGCGCTGGGAGCGGTGGCGCGACGTTGCTGCGGCTACCGCGTACGGGTTCCTCGACAGCGCAGACGCTGGCATCATGGCCGCCCAGTACCAGGAGCGCCTGATGGAGGATGGCCTGTCCGTGGCGGGCGTTGATCGGGCTGTGGAGTGGGCTGGCGGCGGCCTTGACGCCCCAACGGCCCTGATATACATGGCCCTCTTTGAGCGCTCCTCAAACCTGCGGCTCGACGTCGAAGCGGCTGCGTGGAAGGCAGTACCCCAACCCAATCCGCCTGCCCGGGAGCAGCCGGAGGAGCCGCCGCGGGACCATCAGTCGCAGGAGCCGAAGGAGACCGCGGAGCAGGCGGAGATACGACGGCTGGAGGCTCGCATCCGAGAGCTCCAGCTGCCAAAGGTACCACCCCTGTCTGTGGGAGAGCTCACCAAAATAGCTTCTGGGCAGCACCCCTGGCTCTGGCAGCAGGAGCTCATCCAGGCCTTGAACACCTGGCTCAAAACGGAGGACCCCATTGGGAAGGGCAATGCGCTTGTGGAGGCGGTGTGGAAGGTGGTCCACAGGGACTGCCAGCCCGCGCCCACCCACCCTGCTGGGGCAGCGGCACGGCCAGCGCCGCAGGGGTGGTACGCCCAGGCCCAGCAGCCTGCACCGCCACAGGCCCAGACACAGCCGTCGCCTCAGGCACAGACCCCGGCCCCTGCCCCCCCCGGGGCATGCTTCCGCTGTGGCATGCACGGGCACTGGGCCAGGGACTGTGCCAGTGGTGGGCAGGGGCGGGCCCCTTCCGTCGCAGGTTCCGTCGCCGGCTCGTACCGGGGGGGGTTCAGTACCGTAGGTAGCCAGAGCCTGTACACTGCGCACAGCACGGGCTGCACCTATGACGCGACTGGCCCCCCCCCGTACCCATGTTTTCGGTGCGGCCGCAACCACTGGGCCGTGGGCGGCCCGTGCCCGGCACCGCCTGCCCCGCCCCCCCAGCCCTTTCCGGCCGGGCCGGCCCCAGCGCCGGCCAACTGCTGAAGGGCCCAGTGCCCACGGCGGCGAGCGGCCCGCCAGCGAGGGGGGCGGAGCGCTCAACCTGCGCTACGCGGGGTCGGCAGTGGACGGCCTATGGTGGGGCAATTACATGGAGGAGCCCCTCGCGTTGGCCATCCGGCGGTGGTCCCCGGGTACCGTGGAGCGTTGGACCGCGATCCTCAGGGATGTGGGCCGGTTCGCGGCGCACTGGCCCGAGCTGGACGCAGCGGGGGCACTAAGTAGCCACCAACCAACCTTGCGGAGCCTTCTTGTTTCATTGGAAGAAAACACCGTGTGTTGACACTCTTAGCATGGTCATCGGCTAGGACAGCGAACACCAACACTGCCCGAATGCAAGGTGTACAATGCCGCACATGCCTACTAGGACGCGCCTGCCTGTGTGGTGCCTTTTGTGACCATTTTGCGGCCCAGCTCAAGCACAACACTGCTTGACCCCCATTCATACAACCTTTCTGAAATGAACAAAATGAAACAATAACAAAACGGTAAATGTTTTGCGCAGCTGATTGCCCATGCTTCTAGTGAGATACCACCCGGCCTTTTTTGGCCATCATGTGCACACTACTACACAACATCTTGTTGCTCATGGATCCTACTGCACAAGGACACACCACTCATTTACACTACCAAGCTCTGTTTTCTATCCCCCCCTCCTGTGTGTACTTTGTCGTTGAGGTTTGCTGTATTCTACGGCACAGCCCCATGGTGTGTTCTTATAGATGCGTACTGTTCAGTGGCTTTTTTAGGTTGTTTGGGTCCACGCTCCCCTCCCCCCAGTGTTGTTTTGTGTCTGTGACCATATACCTGCGTCACGGGGGTATATGTGAGCTGAGTATTCGTTGCTCATGGCCCTGGTGTAGTTGGATGGATTCCAGGGGGATAACCTTCGACCCAAGCCACATCATAACGACGACCTAGGCGAAGACCAAGGCCAAACAGTTTGTGTCCCACCCAGAGACGCCAAGGACAACGGGGAGGGGGGCGGGGATGGGGATGCAGACAGGCACGGGGACGAGGGAGGGGACGTGGTAGGGTGAGGGGCAAGAGGAGCAGAAGACGCAAGTCACCCACCCCTTGAACACGTGAACAAGTGAACCCACATCAATGGTAACATGCTCTCAATCCTCCAACCCTTGAAGCAACAATACCGCAAAGAATAGCCCGCATAAAGTTTTGGTCATTTTTTGTTATAACGGCAAATTAGAACGTTTAGGTTAGAGCAATTTTTACCATCTAACATGTCCCAAGGGTATTATCGGGAAACGTGCACGCGGTGCAATACCGAAGGGTCCAACTCTTTTCGGTGATGAGCCAGCTGTGGGCATCCGAGCGCGCGGCCCACTGGGTGGAGCCCCCTCTACCTAAACGCCACTGCCGCACAAGAGCCGGCATCCTGGGCCAACGCCCGCCACCAGACATGGCCCCTACAAAGCGACGAAAGCTTGTCACTCTTGAAGACCTGTGGGGAATGGCACACACGTGATGCAGCATGTTTAACCCCCTTAAATCTTACGCATTATAGGCTTGCCATATGGCGTGGCGGTTTTGCCTACCGCAACAGAGAGCCCTCTGTTAAACGCATGTGAACTCTGGGTCTTTGCCATGTGCCCCGCTTTGCGGGGATCCACTGTATCATATGCTGGAGACGCCCACTTTCCCAAGCACAGTCTTGAGTACTCTTTGAACTTCTGGAGTCAGTCAAAAAAAAAAAAAAAAAAAGAAACGTGCACGCGGTGCAATACGTGGTGCGCACGGTAGGTGTACGCACGTATTTATATTTACATTCATAAACACCCCTCTTTGTCGCCAACACAATCTCCTTCAGGGAACTAGAAAGATGGTGCAAAGATGTATGAGCTGTATGAGGTGTGTGGAGTACCCTGCTCTGCCCTTTTCTTGTCATTTGCCATATGGGGCTACATTGCCAAACCGAATGCAAAAAGTGCATTGGATGGTGCGTGGTGTGGTGCACATCCAGCAGTTTCTGAATGGACATAACGTCCGCTAATAGCCGTACGGACCGTGGTCACATTTTCCTAGACATTTTCAATGTCTGCAGGACCATGCGACCATGGACATCTGTTGTGGAGTGTGGAGGCCTCATTGTTGTATGTGAACCCCTGAAGCCACCGTGTCTCCTTCCAGCCTGAAAATCTGCCATAAAATGCGTGAAACGGGTACTCTAAAGAGGCACGTGGTGCAGAGGTGGTGCAATACGCGGTGCACGCAGTGCGCATGTTTCCCTCTTAGGGATAATACCTGTCACATGTGTTGCAAGTTGAATTCACAGATTTGGTCTGATGTTGTGTGCTCTACAGAGAAGGGTTTGGGGTTTGATTCTGGTGTGCTTGGGAGGCTACTCCAGGGGAGGGTAAAGCTAGGGCCAAAGTCACGATACTTGGTACAAACGTAGGAAATGCTCCATCTTGGTCCCAGTCACTGCACATACTGTCATCATGAGAGGAGACAAGGGCGTGGCAGTCTCCCACTGCATAACCTGGTTTCAGACTCAGCTAGTCCCCACTGCCTGTCAGATCCGCTACCACAGTCATTTGAGCGATCGTAGCACCAACAGCTCTGAACCTTGATTCTGAGACGTTGTCTCGAGTACCGTATGATGAGCAGGGTACGCCAGCTCACCTTGGTCTGGAACTGTTATCATGAGAGGAGATAAATCAAGTTTGCAAGGAGGGAGCACTCGCTGGCCTGAGAGCAGGAGCTGGTGTTGCTTCATAGAGCAATCGCATGCCATGCCATGGACGTCCTGCTAATTCCCTCCCTGGAATACTGCGCACACACTACTTTCGTTTCTTTTCTGTCCCTGTCGCAGGCAAGCCTGACGAGTTTTCAGTTTCAAGTGATGCGGTTTGCGTCGACAGGGGCAATGCCCCCATATCTGCTCCTGCGTGCGCCTGCTGAGCCATGTGGCGAAGGGTCCCCCCTTCAGTGCCTCACTGCTACAGTGCACTTGGCCCAGTGGTTCCTGGTCTGGGGTCTTGCAGGTTTTGTGGGAGGCCTCTGGGCCCTGTTTGCTTGTGGCCTGAGGCCTGAGTCATATGCAGTGGTCCCTGGGGCACTGCCGCATGCAAGGGCCCATTCACCCGCGGTTGTGCGTGGCCCTCTGGCGCAGTCTGGGGTGCGGCTGACAGGGGTTGGCCAAGGAGGTGGCAGAACAATGGCGCAGCCCAAGGCCCACGACATCCACGCGGCGACGACGCAGCCTGCGCACACCGCAGCCGCCGCGGTGCGTACCGTGCGCTACGAGCACGACATCTACGCCGTGACGTGCGCGCAGGAGACCACCGGCCGGCGCGAGGGGTACGACCTGCTTTTGGAAGAGGTACGCACAGGCGTCGCCGGGACGCTGCGGGAGGAGCTGGAGTTGTTGCAGGAGCGATGCCCGCGCACCCGCGCCATCCTGGAGGCCGGCCCGGCAAGGCCCGCCCCAGAAGCGCTGTACGATGCGTATGCCGCAGCCCTTGGGACGGTGTCGCCCCGGCGCCGGGCGTCGGTGGACGGCCGCAGAGGGTCGCCGGCCGGGGGCCGCACGCTGCCACACGACTGGGGCACACGCTTCGGCGCCGGGCCGCTGCTGTACGATACGTTCGACGGCGCGACGGACGTAGTCCGGCACTGCCTCCAGTCCCTTGCCTCGGGACACTTGCAGCCCCTCGTCGTTGACGGGGGCAGTTACACAGAGTACCATTTGAACGACGACGCGGCGCTTGTCGCCCTCGTCCACCACCACGCCCTCGAGTGGACGCGCAGCCGAGGCCTCGGGCCGCCACGCGGTATTGGCCGCGCGACTGCTGAGCTATACCTTCGGGAATACGACGCTGGTGGCGCCGCCGGGCTGCACAGCGATGTCGCCGAGGCGGCCGCGTGCGCCGACGGGCGGATCATGATGGTGCCGGATGCGCACGACACGGGGCACTGTACAGGACTCTTCTACATCGGCTTTGGGGCGTGGGACGTTGCGTCGACAGGGCGCCGGATGTGGCGCGACTGCACCGATGCTGAACGGCAATTTGCCGGCGGCGAGACTGTGTTCCCGTTTGCACCCGGCTGGCTGGCGGTCGACCCCCGGCCGGGAAGCGTGTTGTTCTTTAGTTCGTATGGAGCTGACCGGACTCCGGCATTGGAGGGTCTGCACTTCACCCGCGTCATGCGGGATTGGAAAAAGCTCGTGCTGGTGGTGGATTTCAATGTTGCAACTTGATGTAAGCCCTATGTGCACGGTTGCAGGGCCACAGGATCGCAGGTGCTGGTCAACAAGTAGACCGCAAACGCCGCTGGCCTGATACACCCCTTCGAAGCACATTGCCTTTGAATCACGGTCCCTTGGTGCTAAGTTGGACTCACAGATGGCAGTGGGGGTTAAGGCAGGCGCAACCTGGGTCACTGGGACACCCGGCCAGCCTCAAGCCCCGCCACAGGTGATAATGGCAAGCCTGCTTGGCGTCTGAGAAACATGCACCTTGCAACAAGCATTGGCAGGTAGCACAGGCCAGACGTGGCGTAGCGCTTGTCCCACACAACAATGACGGTTATCCTCGCTTGTACCAGAAAAAGGATGCTTGCCCGCTTTTATCCTGAAAATCAGTTACGCCTTTGTCCCCCCTTGTCCCATGCAAGAATGATGTATATGTTGGTGTACGTGTATTTTCTTTGTGGCTATCTTCTTTGTTGTGGCAGTGTATATGCGTGTGCTGTGCTGTGACCCATTCCAGTGCTACCATTCCCCACTTGTCCGCCAAGGGTGACGCTTGTCCCCGCTTGTTCGGTCAAGCACTAGCTTCAAGTCTGGCCAGGCGTCTCATTTGAACCGATGCGTTGTTTCATTTGTGCAACAACCCGAGGCCTGTTGATCCTTTTGCGGGGATTGGCATGACAAATAGTATGGAGACATGCCTTGCTGTGTCTAGATCCCTGCTATGCCTGCACCTACTCCCCGTTACCCCCCCACAACCAGTGGGACTCGGTGCCGAGTGCTGATTGCTCCTCTCCAGAGTTTCCCCCAAGGGGGGCAGTTGGCCAGGGTTGCCCTTGGATGCCACAGAGCCCAGGATTTGACATGAGCGCCCCCCCCCCCCCCCCCACAAAATGGAACGCAAGCATGAATTGGCAGGGTTGGCACGAGAAGAAATAGCGTCCTTGCAACAACAAGGATATGTCGTTGTCTATACTGACGGCTCAGCAGAATGGGTACAGCAGGTGGGATGGGTGGGGGGGTATGGATGTTATGAACCCACGGAGAAGTGGGAGCACTGCTCTTACCTCCCCCCCCACCTCAGGCAATCCGTTAACCGCGCGGAACTACAAGCTGTCATCGATGTAGTGCACCACTACAGGAACAGGACACTGTCAGTTGCAGTTGCAACTGATTCAGCTTACGTACACGATGGCCTCCAAGGTAAGGCCATGCAATGGAAGGCCACGGGCTGGGTCACAGCAAGGGGTCCGGTTATCAATGTAGACTTATGGGAGGAAATCTTAGATGAACTTTTACGCAGCACTTGCAAGTTTCGGTGGGTTAAGGTGCCTAGCCACGTTGACATTGTGGAAAATGAGCATGCAGACAGGCTTGCTGAGCGAGGCAGGAAGCTGTCCCCCCTGTACAACACAGTGCACAGGGCGGTACGCCACCCTGTCACCCCGCCCTGCTCCCCCCCGGCGCCCAGAACCCGCGCTGATGCCTCCACAGGCCCGCGCACACGTGTGGAAATCACCCCGCTCCTGCAGCCAGACGATATCACCCCCCTCATTGAAGGAATGAATCGCACACACACTCACCCAGAGGATCCTGTGAGACAGCTTTTTCCGGACGAACCAGGGACAGATTCAGAGGATTTGGTGTCGTCTGATCAGGGCAGCCAGTCGGAATGCTCCACCATTGAATCCCCTAGGCAAGGCATTGTTGACGACTACCTCTCTGATGGTAGTCCGAGCGACCGCCCCCTCCCCTCAGATAACGAGTTCAGCACGGATGTCAGCTCCACCAGGAAACGACGGAAGTAGAATCGGACTTGCGAGCTTTCCTCCCCCCTGAGAGAGTCACGCCGTCGAGAAATGAATGACACAAGCGGCATCTTTTGGTTAGAGGCATGTGACTGACTGGCGCCATTGCCCTTTTCGGCGAATTCCGCTCTGCGGCGTACAGTATCATCCATATAGTACAATGGTATCATCAGTAGCCCTGGCGCCTGACGGCGGGGGTTCGATACCCGGAGCGTGGCCTGTGGCGGCCCGCAATGGGTAGCTCTTCTGTGGTGACGGTAAGTACTTGGGTTCCAACCAGGAGGATTTTATGCAGTATTGCACTGAAGCACCAATGATCTAACGCCCCTTCGGATAAGAGGCATGGACGGTCTAGTGGTATGCGCCATGGCTGGCGCTCGTCATGGTCGGGGGTTCGAACCCCGGTTCGTCTGTCCGTCCAGGGGTCCGTTGGCGAGGCCCCCGCCACCGCCCCCTTCAGCAACCCGCTCCACCACCGGTACTGCCGGCGCGTCGGGTGGCGTGTCTCCTCATCGTTTTTGTCTAGTGATGGGCTTAGCACAGTGACTCAGCAAAAGCGAAGCCCCAGCCACAACACACCTGCAGCAGCGCGCTCCGCCACCGGGGCCACTTGCGGCGCCGGAACCGCATCTCCTCCTCATACTCCTCTTCAGCGAGGAATCGAACCTTCATCTTCAGGGCAGCGGCCGGCTGCATTGCCGCTGCGGTACGCGGCCAAAAGCCCGCATTATTCACACCGGCTCACAGGAATGCACTGTCTGAATGGATGATATGAACCGGAGGCTGGGCCTGCGGCCCCCTCACAGCCACGTTATTGCCACAGTGTCTGTAGTTATATGAATGAGATAGAGCCAAACACACACACACACCATTGACCCTCTCTCTATGAGTGCTGACGGACGACATGACAGGTTGGCCGATTGAGAGCCAGCGTTTCGCAAGCCTGTCCAGCCGCCTGTGGACCTCAACCCCCCCAGTACGTTAACATGCAGGCTAGAGGTTTTGGCCGACAAAACACGGCCAGAAAAGGGTAACTAGGCAAACATCAGTGCAACCTGTACATACGCAAAAGTGCTCGTGGAACCAACGTATCAATGGAGCTGCCGAACATTGCTGCATATGCATACCAGGACGTGCATGTGTGGAGCGCTTTGTTGACCTGCTTGCGGCCACAGGGTTCTGGACCACCTGCTGACAGGTGAAAATTTGGAAATTGCCATGCAAACCCTGCATCCCCACTTTCTTTGGCTTTTTGTTTGTGTGTTGTGTGTGTTGCCTAACAGTACTTGCCATGGTGGGCAGCTTGTGTTTGTTGTTCTTGCTTTTTGTACCCTTTCCCAGGTGGGTTGCAAGTTGTCTTTTGATAAACAGCACTAATGTCCACGGTTGTGAGGGTTTTGATGAAGATGATTATTACTGTGGATATATTGGGCCCTGAGCTGTGCCTCCATCCCTGCCTCCTCACCTCAACCGACCTCTGCTGCAGTTTTTTTGAATTTTTGGCGCTTGGGACAGGTGGAGTTGGGGGCGTCAGACGGGGGCGTCCAAGACAAGGCATAGATGGCCCTGTTGGAGTCTCTGGGACCGGCAGTTTGAGACGCGAACTGCAAGCTGGAACAAGCTGCAGCGGAGGAGGAGCAGCCAGCACTGGAAAAAGGAACAAGGTACCCGCTAGTGCACCTTGTATGACATGCAGTGCTACTACAAGGCCGCCTTGTTTGGACTGACCCTGGCATGGGGGCTAGAGCTGACCAGCTATGATGTGCCCCAGAGCAGGCCAAAGTGAGCTTGGCCATCTGCAAGCTGCTCACAACCGTTGCTAGTGGCTAGATTGGAACACAAGTGACAGTGAGAGTGGTGCCACGAAGATGTGAATGAAAATGTGTTGAGGGACCAAGGGCACAGAGGTTCTCATGCACGAGGACGCAATTGGAACACAAGGGGCCTGGGACAATGACGAAGATGAAATCAAGGCCAAGCTGAAGGAACAGAGCAAAAAGCAATAGCACAAAGAAAAGCGCAAGTGAAAGAAGGTGAAGAAGGCCAAAAGGACGAGGGAAAAGGCAAAAAGAGGTGGCAAAGACGATTTGTCGTCATTGCCATCATCGTTGGGAAGAGCATCTCCTGCGACGAGGGCACCTCCACAGAGAGCTTTTCTAGCAGCTCTCAGAGGCCTCAAAGAAAAGCAAGAGGTGGGGGCAGCAAGGCCGAGAAGACAATGTGGAGTTTAAATACACTGCTGCCCAAACACACTTGAGGAGCTGGTGAATGGGTGATTGTGTCCAACTGTGGGAATCCCCCGACAACAGCATGCAGACAGTGTGGGAAATTTCATCGGTGGCATGGTTGCACCAAATCTGGCTCCTGGTAACCAGAATTTTGGAGGCTTTCTGTGGTCCAACGCAGTAATAGGGGTGGTGTCAAGGATGGCCTGACATTTCAAAAGTTCTATTGCCTTCGGCAAGTCCACCTCATAGAGAATTGCCCCGAGCAATGCAACACCAAGTGGCAGCGTGGGCTGATGTTACCTACAAACAGCGCATTCATGGGGCCCATAAGCACCCAATAGGTGGGACTGATGGGTGCTTCGTGGCTGCCTGGGTTTATATGCATTTCCTTTGTCACCAAATGATGACCCAAGCTTGGCCCGAGGATCACATGTCACCCAGCAATCACAGTTTTTCAACTACCCATGTCAGCCTGAAAACGGTTGTGTCCTCACTCACCGATGGCGCCCAAGGGGGGCGGGGGGGGGGGGGGGGGGGCGGGGTACCCGGAGCCAGAGCCTCGGACCCAACATTTGTTAGGGGGTCTGTAGAAAAAAAAAACCAAAGTTTGGATCCACACATAGTGGCGGCTACGGGCCAACCAAATTTTGCCCATCAAGTGCACAAAACCCCAAAAGGGCACTTCTACGGCCCCATGAGCACCACTTGGAGGATGTTACGTGAGGCTGCCCTTTGGGCGGCGCGGCTTGTGACATAGATGACATCCTATTTTCCTAGAGGAGCAAGTTGTGGTTGCAAAAGGCCCGGCTAGCACAAGCTCACAAAAGCAAGCTTTGTTGTGGGGGACAACAGTGCGACATGACAGACTGTATTTAGAGGCAAGGGCTTGGATACAAGGCATGGTAAGCAATGGTGTGGGTGGCCTAGTGGGGGCTTTCAAGACATGGATTTAGGGTTCGGTGTAAGGGAAGCTCCAAGTGAAGAGCCTGAGCTACCTGCTAGGCCAATCATGGTGGCTGGGCAGGCTGAACACAGCTAGGGTCAAGGAGGTGGCCAATGTTCTCCTATTCTCTTTCCTCCCGCAATCGGCACAATTGGCGCCACAGAGGGTAGAGGGTGGGGGCACAGGAGGGGGGAGGAGCAACCCATGAAATTTTTGTCAACACCGGGTTTGGATAAAGATGACAAACATGCCAACTACGACTCAAAAAATGGTTGTCAACATGGTATTGCATGTTTCCACCCGATAGGGGATGGTGTAGGTTGGTTGTTTTGCCCATTCCTATTGCCAATTGCAAGCAAGTCATATTCTCCGATGGATGGCACTTCATGTGCAATGTGTGCCGTGTAAGCTGGTGTGTGTTAATGTAACTCTCCCAAATCCCCCCACTTCCCCTGCCTCATGTTAGCCATTTCTCATGGCATTTTTCTGGTTCATCATGGAACGCGTTTTGGAAGACATTTATCTGATGGGTTGAAGAATCTCTACAATGAAATCCTTTCATGGTCTTGCATGTTGCGGCACAAGCCATGGATATTGAGGGACAAAGATATGAGGAATGTGGGTGTAAGAGCAACATATGAACGCCACAACATTTGGGTGCATACATGCGCTTCTTCATGCTTGTGCCTTGGGATTGGGAACTACCAGGGCACTTGGATTTAGTCTTAAAATGTGTGCCTCGTTGGGAGCTCGTTTTGTGGGCATTTGGAAGAGGGGCAATTTAGGGGGCTGTTTTGGGAAAGTATGTTCCAAAAGTAGCTCGCGGCACGCGCGCACTGTAAGGATTCCCCCTATGGCAACAAGGGCTTGCAACTGACTACCACACTGCATGTTTCCTCCACACTTTGGTGACCTTAATACCATGGCTATGGTTGCGGTGATGTGGGGTGCGCTACTCTGATCACACCATGAGTTCTGTGAACTGCTGCCCCTGCATGAGGTCAACATTGTTGTCAACAGCAAAAGAAACATCTTGATAGCAAGTGAGCACACCATCTGGTCTTGTGTGATGTGATAAGGCCCCTGCTGCATAGGTCCCCCTGTGCCAAGCATGATGATAGGTGATAATGTTGCTCAAGACCTGCAGTCATGGCCATGGGTACCAACAACAATTTGGCATTGCCAGTCTGAGGCAACACACTTTTCCATTTTTTCCTGATTATTTGGCCTCTGTGGGAAAATCTGTCAACGCACCTTTCAATGCTTCTCCAACCCTGGGTGCCATGTTTGTCCCTGCTTAATCATTCAGCAGCTGGCCCCCAAACTCCAAAACTGACGCTGATGCATAGGTGATCCATGCACATACATACCGCAAATACACTTGGATTTCAAGAATCTGTCCAGTGGATGATCTTTGAAGTGCATGTTGCACATGCCAAATTTTAATGCCCTACAGGTTTTCTGTTTTCCAACAGCATGTACTGCTTGGGCGGTTCTATGGTCCAGTTCCGGTACCCCAACATTCCACAATTTGAGATGGGGAACCTAGACAACATGAGCTGCACCCTGTCGTCCCACAGGAATTTGTTTTATGGATACTGCAATGTGCTTGGATTGTGAGCACCTGCTATAGACATGCCGGAGTGTTCTCGATGTAACCAAGATATCCAAGGGGGTCACGTGGAGGCCCTGGGGCGACCCTGGCATACTGACTGCTTTGTATGTTTGATGGTTCTGATGTTTGACGGTTCTGTAGGAACAATGGGAGAGTGAATGCAAGGATCACAGATCCAACTGCAGGACCATGCTGAATGGACAACAGGCAAGGGCAAATGGGTGAGATTGACAGCAACTTTCCAAGGTTGTATGCTGATTGTGGCCTTTGGCAGGGGAAGCAGGTTGATTGCAGTTGGCATACAGTGGGGAGGAATCTCGTCAGGCCGGTGGTTGTGGGTGATATCTGCTGTCTTGTCCCTGGTTTCCATCGGGTAGAGTTGAGACCCGTTCCTTTCTTTTCCAATGAACAGCCGGTGTTGCAATTAGACATTTATTGGCTGAGACCTTGTGCTGTGTCCATGAGGTTATATTGCTCCCCAATCCCTTGCTGTTTAATGATATCTGCATTCACTGCTTTCTCAGACCTGTGCAGTCTGCAGTACACCCTTTGGCCAAGGGACGTTCGTAGTGCATAACAAGAAGCCAATGCATCAGCAATGCTATGACAAAGTGAGAGGTGTGATCTGGGTCACTTGCATGATTGTTGTGAGGTTGTTGAGTGTTGTCAAGGGTGATTGAAAGCTGTTGGCGCAAAAGGTAACTGCTTCATTCAAGCATCCCCCCCCCCCCCCCCTCCTACCCCTGTGCCCAACGAGAGCCTTGTCCAACACTTCTGTTCGGACCGTGTTATTTTAGGACCGAATTCATTAGGTACCAGGATTCAGAACTGAGGTTTCAGGTTAAAGGAACGGGAAATGAGGGGCTGTTGTGATGCATCTTGCAGTAATGGTGGGCAAATTTGCAAAGCAGGATCTGAAGGAATGGTGTCCCTCGACTACAGGACCTCTATTGCCCACCGTGACTGATTCTCTACGAGCACCTGGCCGGGAGGTGCGAGGTGAGTGGTACCACACTGGTGAGCTGGTGAGGCCACAATTCTTGGGCCTTCCACGGAAGGAGATGCTTTTGTATGCCTAAAGTATATACCAGAAATGGCCGTGACTATGGGAACCTAGCAGCCCATCTCAGTGCTAATTGGAAGCCTCCATCACATTGTGCTTTGAATGGGCTGGCTCCACCAACATCCAAGCAGACGAAGCGTCCGCAAGGCGGCATATGTCTCAAGTGCACGCAGTGACCCTGACGGCCTTACGGCGGTTGACTTTGTCGGACCCCCGATGGGACATCCGAGGGGCCACTGCACAGCGCATGAAGCGCTTGGGGGACGAGAACCCACCTGAGATGCACAAGCGGCGCAGGACAGAGGCACTGGAAATTCTCAGTGATCTCCAGGATACGGAGGTCCCGCTTGAGGACATGGGCGATGTCATTGTCTTGACTGGAATGTAACACCCCCAAGAGGTTCGGGAGGACGCGCACACCCGTGCAAACGGGGCGACAGGGGTGGGGCAAGGTGCAGGACTCGTTCCTCCCGCCACTCCGCCGCAGCCGTCTTGGTGAGGGTAGGTCATACCTAACCCACACCCAAAGCTGGCGTGTCACGGACCCATGACCTACTATGTGTACTCTTGATGGACACATGGTGGAACTTCGGTCACGAGTTTAAAATTTTTTTTGAATGGGCTGGCTATCTTGTGCTTAAGGATGTTCTACCAGGGTTTCACAACGTTGTCGCGCGCCGAACGGTGTGTCCAACGCACAGTCCTGTTCGGAATGCATTTTTTCAGGACTCAATTGTTCATTGGACACAGGGGGGTACAAGGGGATCTGACCTCTCGTAAGCCACACAGCATGGCCAGCAGAAATGGGCAATCCGGTGGGGTGAGAAAAACGCATGCTGAGGGCAAGTTAATTGGCTGCGGGACACCCCAAACGGAGGTACCCTGCTGAACAAATGGATTTCCCTGTAGAGGCCCAGCAAATGGCATTTAGGCTGAGTGTGCTGCGCCTCGCAGCTCAGAGGTGCCATATGAGATGAGTTGTTCTGTGGAGGACATTTTTTGGGTCTGTCTCAAACTGCAGTTGATTTCTGGTGCTAGTGCAAGACATTGTTGCATCCTAAGCCTACCAAGCATATTGCTCTCGCTCTCTCTCTCTCTCTCTCTCTCTCTCTCTCTCTCTCCCTCCCACCCTTTCTCTCTCTTTGTGTGTGTATCTATTGTTGTGCAGTGTGTATTGACCCACGCGCTTGTGTGTATTAGGCACAACACGTCATATTTGTTGTGCAAAGCGAGTTCACAGGTTTGGTCTTATGTTGTGTTCTCCATCGGGAAGGGTTTGAGGTTGTTTTTGGTCTGCTTGGTCTGCTTACATCTGGGTTAATGCACTGGTTCAGGTTTTCAGGATAGGGCCTCAAAAGGTCAGTTATGGACCCACCATTGTGCTCCAGCTGCGCCGCCTTCACTGCAATCTCAGTTCAAGCCACGTGTCCGCGCAGATTTAATTCTGTAGGGTTCGGCACTGCTTGCCTGCACTTCAGCCTTGGCCTCAGCACTGTCCACACACTCAGTATCAGTTGGTACCTCACCAACAATACATGCACAAGTTTTGGTCTGCATGCAGCTCATGCCATCCCCTTTCTTTGAACAGAACCAGTGTGCTGCAGGGCCTGCTGCCAGGAGATATTGCGGGGTGACATCTACCTCGAGGCTCTGGGGGGCATGTGGCACGTCAGCTGCTTCAAATGCGCTCGCTGCGGAAAGGATTTTGTGGATGGGAAGTATTTTGCAGACGACACAAACACACATCCCATCCATGACAGCTGTGAGCAGCACACTGTCGTGGGGCATGTGGCTGCAGGTGTGACAGTTCCCTGACCTGTGCTTGTTCGCTGTATGTTGAATCATGTATCCCGAGCATTCCACGAGGACTTTCCATGGCACACTGTAAAGGGGCTCCTTGACTGCAGTGCTTGCGCAGTGCAACAATTTGGCTGCAGCAGCAAACTTGCACCTCTAATTTGTGTCATTTCTGCAGCAAAGTAGTCATCAACCCACCCACTACCACTCAACAAATGTTACAGTTGCCCTCCTGAATGTTTCTGCCCTCTATGGGATGGTGTAGATTGGGTGTGCTTGTACAAGGGAACCCCTTTTAGGTTTTTGCCCCAAAGGGGGGAATTGAACAAGCACATCCGAAGTGTGAAGCCCCAACAATCTGTGATGCAATCCTAGAGGTAGGGACTGTGATACGTTTTTCAAATTATTGTTCCCTCTCTGCTTGTGGGTTCCAGACAGGTTCCCTGACCTGACCTTATGAGCCGGACAGGCCCATCAATATCAGGAGCAATGCACTTCCCACCTGCATGTCCACACAGACAGGCCAATGAATACTCAGCTATATTCAGCAATCCGGCAAACCTGTTGACAGTTGTTACCCGCTCCCAAATGCATACATTCAGACCTGAGAAGCCTGTCAATCTCTTTCTCGTTTCCATTTGCTCTCCCTAACTCTCTTGCTCACATCCAAGCGCCAGCCTTCTCTTTCGCTCACTGTTGTTTATGGTGTTTGTTGCATCAGCCCAGATCTTTTTAGGTGAATGTAGATTGTGAATGGTTCCAGCCTTTCCATGCACTGTGCAGAGTGTGCAGCAACGTGTCGGTTTGCTTTCCTAAGGAGGGTATGTTGCATGGTTTGAGTCATTTCTGTTGGTCCATATTGTGGTGACACCAACCACGATGGAGGATATCCATGTGTTAGTGCGCTTGTGTTTGATGTGGGGACTGCAGATGGTGTTTGTGCACATTGCATGTTGCCAGGGGGTTGTGGTCACGCAGCATGCAGTGTGGCCAAGCAGTTGATGTAATGTGCCCATTAGGCCTGAGCAGTGTTGATATGCACTCAAAGCATCCAATGGACCAGCTTAGATTGGTCTTTTTGAAGGAAGAGTGCTAGATTACAGCCGGACCAGCCCCTAGAACACAACAGCAGTCAGATTGAAGACGAATGCCAGTAATGCCAAGAGAGGTTGTGTTCATTCTGTTTGGTTGTTTGGGTAGGCTGGGATGGATTAATGTTGGTTTGCCGGCCCATTTTTTCTAGAGTTGGTCAATTCCTTCGTTGTTCAGTTGTCATGGCTGGCAAGGAAATGGAGAAGTGCAGTCATTTAAAGGTGGATTTTTGTGCAAGGATGATTTTAATTTGCGGCTGATTCATGACGTCAACCATGCCTGCTAATGTATCTGAATGGTGGTTGTGTTTTTATGGAGTTTCTCTGGTGGTGCAAGGATGATTTTAATTTGCGGCTGATTCATGACGTCAACCATGCCTGCTAATGTATCTGATTGTTGGGTGTATTTTATTGAATCAGTCTCTTTCCCTCTCTCTCTCCGGCTCTCTCCCTCCCTCTCTCTTTCTCTCTGTCTCTGTCTCTCTGTTTCTCATTCCCATCTTCTCTCCCTAACTCTCTTGCTCACATCCAAGCGCCAGCTCTCTGTTTCGCTCACTGTTGTTTATGGTGTTTGTTGCATCAGCCCAGATCTTTTTAGGTGAATGTAGATTGTGAATGGTTTCAGCTTTTCCGTGCACTGTGCAGAGTGTGCAGCAACATGTCGGTTTGCTTTCCTAAGGAGGGTTTGTTGCATGGTTTGAGTCATTTCTGTTGGTCCATATTGTGGTGACACCAACCACGATGGAGGATATCCATATGTTAGTGCGCTTGTGTTTGATGTGGGGACTGCAGATGGTGTTTGTGCACATTGCATGTTGCCAGGGGGTTGTGGTCACACAGCATGCAGTGTGGCCAAGCAGTTGATGTAGTGTGCCCATTAGGCCTGAGCAGTGTGTCATGTGTCATGGCTGGCAAGGAAATGGAGAAGTGCAGTCAATCAAAGGTGGATTTTTGTGCAAGGATGATTTTAATTTGCGGCTGATTCATGACGTCAACCATGCCTGCTAATGTATCTGAATGGTGGTTGTGTTTTTATGGAGTTTCTCTGGTGGTGCAAGGATGCTTTTAATTTGCGGCTGATTCATGACGTCAACCATGCCTGCTAATGTATCTGATTGTTGGGTGTATTTTATTGAATCAGTCTCTTTCCCTCTCTCTCTCCGGCTCTCTCCCTCCCTCTCTCTCTCTTTCTCTCTGTATCTGTCTCTCTGTTTCTCATTCCCATCTTCTCTCCCTAACTCTCTTGCTCACATCCAAGCGCCAGCCTTCTCTTTCGCTCACTGTTTTTTATGGTGTTTGTTGCATCAGCCCAGATCTTTTTAGGTGAATGTAGATTGTGAATGGTTTCAGCTTTTCCGTGCACTGTGCAGAGTGTGCAGCAACATGTCGGTTTGCTTTCCTAAGGAGGGTTTGTTGCATGGTTTGAGTCATTTCTGTTGGTCCATATTGTGGTGACACCAACCACGATGGAGGATATCCACGTGTTAGTGCGCTTGTGTTTGATGTGGGGACTGCAGATGGTGTTTGTGCACATTGCATGTTGCCAGGGGGTTGTGGTCACACAGCATGCAGTGTGGCCAAGCAGTTGATGTAATGTGCCCATTAGGCCTGAGCAGTGTTGATATGCACTCAAAGCATCCAATGGACCAGCTTAGATTGGTCTTTTTGAAGGAAGAGTGCTAGATTACAGCCGGACCAGCCCCTAGAACACAACAGCAGTCAGATTGAAGACCAATGCCAGTAATGCCAAGAGAGGTTGTGTTCATTCTGTTTGGTTGTTTGGGTAGGCTGGGATGGATTAATGTTGGTTTGCCGGCCCATTTTTTCTAGAGTTGGTCAATTCCTTCGTTGTTCAGTTGTCATGGCTGGCAAGGAAATGGAGAAGTGCAGTCATTTAAAGGTGGATTTTTGTGCAAGGATGATTTTAATTTGCGGCTGATTCATGACGTCAACCATGCCTGCTAATGTATCTGAATGGTGGTTGTGTTTTTATGGAGTTTCTCTGGTGGTGCAAGGATGATTTTAATTTGCGGCTGATTCATGACGTCAACCATGCCTGCTAATGTATCTGAATGTTGGGTGTATTTTATTGAATCAGTCTCTTTCCCTCTCTCTCTCCGGCTCTCTCCCTCCCTCTCTCTCTCTTTCTCTCTGTCTCTGTCTCTCTGTTTCTCATTCCCATCTTCTCTCCCTAACTCTCTTGCTCACATCCAAGCGCCAGCTCTCTGTTTCGCTCACTGTTGTTTATGGTGTTTGTTGCATCAGCCCAGATCTTTTTAGGTGAATGTAGATTGTGAATGGTTTCAGCTTTTCCGTGCACTGTGCAGAGTGTGCAGCAACGTGTCGGTTTGCTTCCCTAAGGAGGGTTTGTTGCATGGTTTGAGTCATTTCTGTTGGTCCATATTGTGGTGACACCAACCACGATGGAGGATATCCATATGTTAGTGCGCTTGTGTTTGATGTGGGGACTGCAGATGGTGTTTGTGCACATTGCATGTTGCCAGGGGGTTGTGGTCACACAGCATGCAGTGTGGCCAAGCAGTTGATGTAGTGTGCCCATTAGGCCTGAGCAGTGTGTCATGTGTCATGGCTGGCAAGGAAATGGAGAAGTGCAGTCAATCAAAGGTGGATTTTTGTGCAAGGATGATTTTAATTTGCGGCTGATTCATGACGTCAACCATGCCTGCTAATGTATCTGAATGGTGGTTGTGTTTTTATGGAGTTTCTCTGGTGGTGCAAGGATGATTTTAATTTGCGGCTGATTCATGACGTCAACCATGCCTGCTAATGTATCTGATTGTTGGGTGTATTTTATTGAATCAGTCTCTTTCCCTCTCTCTCTCTGGCTCTCTCCCTCCCTCTCTCTCTCTTTCTCTCTGTATCTGTCTCTCTGTTTCTCATTCCCATCTTCTCTCCCTAACTCTCTTGCTCACATCCAAGCGCCAGCCTTCTCTTTCGCTCACTGTTTTTTATGGTGTTTGTTGCATCAGCCCAGATCTTTTTAGGTGAATGTAGATTGTGAATGGTTTCAGCTTTTCCGTGCACTGTGCAGAGTGTGCAGCAACATGTCGGTTTGCTTTCCTAAGGAGGGTTTGTTGCATGGTTTGAGTCATTTCTGTTGGTCCATATTGTGGTGACACCAACCACGATGGAGGATATCCATGTGTTAGTGCGCTTGTGTTTGATGTGGGGACTGCAGATGGTGTTTGTGCACATTGCATGTTGCCAGGGGGTTGTGGTCACACAGCATGCAGTGTGGCCAAGCAGTTGATGTAATGTGCCCATTAGGCCTGAGCAGTGTTGATATGCACTCAAAGCATCCAATGGACCAGCTTAGATTGGTCTTTTTGAAGGAAGAGTGCTAGATTACAGCCGGACCAGCCCCTAGAACACAACAGCAGTCAGATTGAAGACCAATGCCAGTAATGCCAAGAGAGGTTGTGTTCATTCTGTTTGGTTGTTTGGGTAGGCTGGGATGGATTAATGTTGGTTTGCCGGCCCATTTTTTCTAGAGTTGGTCAATTCCTTCGTTGTTCAGTTGTCATGGCTGGCAAGGAAATGGAGAAGTGCAGTCATTTAAAGGTGGATTTTTGTGCAAGGATGATTTTAATTTGCGGCTGATTCATGACGTCAACCATGCCTGCTAATGTATCTGAATGGTGGTTGTGTTTTTATGGAGTTTCTCTGGTGGTGCAAGGATGATTTTAATTTGCGGCTGATTCATGACGTCAACCATGCCTGCTAATGTATCTGATTGTTGGGTGTATTTTATTGAATCAGTCTCTTTCCCTCTCTCTCTCCGGCTCTCTCCCTCCCTCTCTCTCTCTTTCTCTCTGTCTCTGTCTCTCTGTTTCTCATTCCCATCTTCTCTCCCTAACTCTCTTGCTCACATCCAAGCGCCAGCTCTCTGTTTCGCTCACTGTTGTTTATGGTGTTTGTTGCATCAGCCCAGATCTTTTTAGGTGAATGTAGATTGTGAATGGTTTCAGCTTTTCCGTGCACTGTGCAGAGTGTGCAGCAACATGTCGGTTTGCTTCCCTAAGGAGGGTTTGTTGCATGGTTTGAGTCATTTCTGTTGGTCCATATTGTGGTGACACCAACCACGATGGAGGATATCCATGTGTTAGTGCGCTTGTGTTTGATGTGGGGACTGCAGATGGTGTTTGTGCACATTGCATGTTGCCAGGGGGTTGTGGTCACACAGCATGCAGTGTGGCCAAGCAGTTGATGTAATGTGCCCATTAGGCCTGAGCAGTGTTGATATGCACTCAAAGCATCCAATGGACCAGCTTAGATTGGTCTTTTTGAAGGAAGAGTGCTAGATTACAGCCGGACCAGCCCCTAGAACACAACAGCAGTCAGATTGAAGACCAATGCCAGTAATGCCAAGAGAGGTTGTGTTCATTCTGTTTGGTTGTTTGGGTAGGCTGGGATGGATTAATGTTGGTTTGCCGGCCCATTTTTTCTAGAGTTGGTCAATTCCTTCGTTGTTCAGTTGTCATGGCTGGCAAGGAAATGGAGAAGTGCAGTCATTTAAAGGTGGATTTTTGTGCAAGGATGATTTTAATTTGCGGCTGATTCATGACGTCAACCATGCCTGCTAATGTATCTGAATGGTGGTTGTGTTTTTATGGAGTTTCTCTGGTGGTGCAAGGATGATTTTAATTTGCGGCTGATTCATGACGTCAACCATGCCTGCTAATGTATCTGATTGTTGGGTGTATTTTATTGAATCAGTCTCTTTCCCTCTCTCTCTCCGGCTCTCTCCCTCCCTCTCTCTCTCTTTCTCTCTGTCTCTGTCTCTCTGTTTCTCATTCCCATCTTCTCTCCCCAACTCTCTTGCTCACATCCAAGCGCCAGCTCTCTGTTTCGCTCACTGTTGTTTATGGTGTTTGTTGCATCAGCCCAGATCTTTTTAGGTGAATGTAGATTGTGAATGGTTTCAGCTTTTCCGTGCACTGTGCAGAGTGTGCAGCAACGTGTCGGTTTGCTTCCCTAAGGAGGGTTTGTTGCATGGTTTGAGTCATTTCTGTTGGTCCATATTGTGGTGACACCAACCACGATGGAGGATATCCATGTGTTAGTGCGCTTGTGTTTGATGTGGGGACTGCAGATGGTGTTTGTGCACATTGCATGTTGCCAGGGGGTTGTGGTCACACAGCATGCAGTGTGGCCAAGCAGTTGATGTAATGTGCCCATTAGGCCTGAGCAGTGTTGATATGCACTCAAAGCATCCAATGGACCAGCTTAGATTGGTCTTTTTGAAGGAAGAGTGCTAGATTACAGCCGGACCAGCCCCTAGAACACAACAGCAGTCAGATTGAAGACCAATGCCAGTAATGCCAAGAGAGGTTGTGTTCATTCTGTTTGGTTGTTTGGGTAGGCTGGGATGGGTTAATGTTGGTTTGCCGGCCCATTTTTTCTAGAGTTGGTCAATTCCTTCGTTGTTCAGTTGTCATGGCTGGCAAGGAAATGGAGAAGTGCAGTCATTTAAAGGTGGATTTTTGTGCAAGGATGATTTTAATTTGCGGCTGATTCATGACGTCAACCATGCCTGCTAATGTATCTGAATGGTGGTTGTGTTTTTATGGAGTTTCTCTGGTGGTGCAAGGATGATTTTAATTTGCGGCTGATTCATGACGTCAACCATGCCTGCTAATGTATCTGATTGTTGGGTGTATTTTATTGAATCAGTCTCTTTCCCTCTCTCTCTCCGGCTCTCTCCCTCCCTCTCTCTCTCTTTCTCTCTGTCTCTGTCTCTCTGTTTCTCATTCCCATCTTCTCTCCCCAACTCTCTTGCTCACATCCAAGCGCCAGCTCTCTGTTTCGCTCACTGTTGTTTATGGTGTTTGTTGCATCAGCCCAGATCTTTTTAGGTGAATGTAGATTGTGAATGGTTTCAGCTTTTCCGTGCACTGTGCAGAGTGTGCAGCAACGTGTCGGTTTGCTTCCCTAAGGAGGGTTTGTTGCATGGTTTGAGTCATTTCTGTTGGTCCATATTGTGGTGACACCAACCACGATGGAGGATATCCATGTGTTAGTGCGCTTGTGTTTGATGTGGGGACTGCAGATGGTGTTTGTGCACATTGCATGTTGCCAGGGGGTTGTGGTCACACAGCATGCAGTGTGGCCAAGCAGTTGATGTAATGTGCCCATTAGGCCTGAGCAGTGTTGATATGCACTCAAAGCATCCAATGGACCAGCTTAGATTGGTCTTTTTGAAGGAAGAGTGCTAGATTACAGCCGGACCAGCCCCTAGAACACAACAGCAGTCAGATTGAAGACGAATGCCAGTAATGCCAAGAGAGGTTGTGTTCATTCTGTTTGGTTGTTTGGGTAGGCTGGGATGGATTAATGTTGGTTTGCCGGCCCATTTTTTCTAGAGTTGGTCAATTCCTTCGTTGTTCAGTTGTCATGGCTGGCAAGGAAATGGAGAAGTGCAGTCATTTAAAGGTGGATTTTTGTGCAAGGATGATTTTAATTTGCGGCTGATTCATGACGTCAACCATGCCTGCTAATGTATCTGAATGGTGGTTGTGTTTTTATGGAGTTTCTCTGGTGGTGCAAGGATGATTTTAATTTGCGGCTGATTCATGACGTCAACCATGCCTGCTAATGTATCTGATTGTTGGGTGTATTTTATTGAATCAGTCTCTTTCCCTCTCTCTCTCCGGCTCTCTCCCTCCCTCTCTCTCTCTTTCTCTCTGTCTCTGTCTCTCTGTTTCTCATTCCCATCTTCTCTCCCCAACTCTCTTGCTCACATCCAAGCGCCAGCTCTCTGTTTCGCTCACTGTTGTTTATGGTGTTTGTTGCATCAGCCCAGATCTTTTTAGGTGAATGTAGATTGTGAATGGTTTCAGCTTTTCCGTGCACTGTGCAGAGTGTGCAGCAACATGTCGGTTTGCTTTCCTAAAGAGGGTTTGTTGCATGGTTTGAGTCATTTCTGTTGGTCCATATTGTGGTGACACCAACCACGATGGAGGATATCCATATGTTAGTGCGCTTGTGTTTGATGTGGGGACTGCAGATGGTGTTTGTGCACATTGCATGTTGCCAGGGGGTTGTGGTCACACAGCATGCAGTGTGGCCAAGCAGTTGATGTAGTGTGCCCATTAGGCCTGAGCAGTGTGTCATGTGTCATGGCTGGCAAGGAAATGGAGAAGTGCAGTCAATCAAAGGTGGATTTTTGTGCAAGGATGATTTTAATTTGCGGCTGATTCATGACGTCAACCATGCCTGCTAATGTATCTGAATGGTGGTTGTGTTTTTATGGAGTTTCTCTGGTGGTGCAAGGATGCTTTTAATTTGCGGCTGATTCATGACGTCAACCATGCCTGCTAATGTATCTGATTGTTGGGTGTATTTTATTGAATCAGTCTCTTTCCCTCTCTCTCTCCGGCTCTCTCCCTCCCTCTCTCTCTCTTTCTCTCTGTATCTGTCTCTCTGTTTTTCATATCCATCTTCTCTCCCTAACTCTCTTGCTCACATCCAAGCGCCAGCTCTCTGTTTCGCTCACTGTTGTTTATGGTGTTTGTTGCATCAGCCCAGATCTTTTTAGGTGAATGTAGATTGTGAATGGTTTCAGCTTGGTGTTTGTTGCATCAGCCCAGATCTTTTTAGGTGAATGTAGATTGTGAATGGTTTCAGCTTTTCCGTGCACTGTGCAGAGTGTGCAGCAACATGTCGGTTTGCTTTCCTAAGGAGGGTTTGTTGCATGGTTTGAGTCATTTCTGTTGGTCCATATTGTGGTGACACCAACCACGATGGAGGATATCCATGTGTTAGTGCGCTTGTGTTTGATGTGGGGACTGCAGATGGTGTTTGTGCACATTGCATGTTGCCAGGGGGTTGTGGTCACACAGCATGCAGTGTGGCCAAGCAGTTGATGTAATGTGCCCATTAGGCCTGAGCAGTGTTGATATGCACTCAAAGCATCCAATGGACCAGCTTAGATTGGTCTTTTTGAAGGAAGAGTGCTAGATTACAGCCGGACCAGCCCCTAGAACACAACAGCAGTCAGATTGAAGACCAATGCCAGTAATGCCAAGAGAGGTTGTGTTCATTCTGTTTGGTTGTTTGGGTAGGCTGGGATGGATTAATGTTGGTTTGCCGGCCCATTTTTTCTAGAGTTGGTCAATTCCTTCGTTGTTCAGTGGTCAGTGTGTCATGGCTGGCAAGGAAATGGAGAAGTGCAGTCATTTAAAGGTGGATTTTTGTGCAAGGATGATTTTAATTTGCGGCTGATTCATGACGTCAACCATGCCTGCTAATGTATCTGAATGGTGGTTGTGTTTTTATGGAGTTTCTCTGGTGGTGCAAGGATGCTTTTAATTTGCGGCTGATTCATGACGTCAACCATGCCTGCTAATGTTGGGTGTATTTTATTGAATCAGTCTCTTTCCCTCTCTCTCTCCGGCTCTCTCCCTCCCTCTCTCTCTCTTTCTCTCTGTCTCTGTCTCTCTGTTTCTCATTCCCATCTTCTCTCCCCAACTCTCTTGCTCACATCCAAGCGCCAGCTCTCTGTTTCGCTCACTGTTGTTTATGGTGTTTGTTGCATCAGCCCAGATCTTTTTAGGTGAATGTAGATTGTGAATGGTTTCAGCTTTTCCGTGCACTGTGCAGAGTGTGCAGCAACGTGTCGGTTTGCTTCCCTAAGGAGGGTTTGTTGCATGGTTTGAGTCATTTCTGTTGGTCCATATTGTGGTGACACCAACCACGATGGAGGATATCCATGTGTTAGTGCGCTTGTGTTTGATGTGGGGACTGCAGATGGTGTTTGTGCACATTGCATGTTGCCAGGGGGTTGTGGTCACACAGCATGCAGTGTGGCCAAGCAGTTGATGTAATGTGCCCATTAGGCCTGAGCAGTGTTGATATGCACTCAAAGCATCCAATGGACCAGCTTAGATTGGTCTTTTTGAAGGAAGAGTGCTAGATTACAGCCGGACCAGCCCCTAGAACACAACAGCAGTCAGATTGAAGACCAATGCCAGTAATGCCAAGAGAGGTTGTGTTCATTCTGTTTGGTTGTTTGGGTAGGCTGGGATGGATTAATGTTGGTTTGCCGGCCCATTTTTTCTAGAGTTGGTCAATTCCTTCGTTGTTCAGTGGTCAGTGTGTCATGGCTGGCAAGGAAATGGAGAAGTGCAGTCATTTAAAGGTGGATTTTTGTGCAAGGATGATTTTAATTTGCGGCTGATTCATGACGTCAACCATGCCTGCTAATGTATCTGAATGGTGGTTGTGTTTTTATGGAGTTTCTCTGGTGGTGCAAGGATGATTTTAATTTGCGGCTGATTCGTGACGTCAACCATGCCTGCTAATGTATCTGAATGTTGGGTGTATTTTATTGAATCAGTCTCTTTCCCTCTCTCTCTCCGGCTCTCTCCCTCCCTCTCTCTCTCTTTCTCTCTGTCTCTGTCTCTCTGTTTCTCATTCCCATCTTCTCTCCCCAACTCTCTTGCTCACATCCAAGCGCCAGCTCTCTGTTTCGCTCACTGTTGTTTATGGTGTTTGTTGCATCAGCCCAGATCTTTTTAGGTGAATGTAGATTGTGAATGGTTTCAGCTTGGTGTTTGTTGCATCAGCCCAGATCTTTTTAGGTGAATGTAGATTGTGAATGGTTTCAGCTTTTCCGTGCACTGTGCAGAGTGTGCAGCAACATGTCGGTTTGCTTTCCTAAGGAGGGTTTGTTGCATGGTTTGAGTCATTTCTGTTGGTCCATATTGTGGTGACACCAACCACGATGGAGGATATCCATGTGTTAGTGCGCTTGTGTTTGATGTGGGGACTGCAGATGGTGTTTGTGCACATTGCATGTTGCCAGGGGGTTGTGGTCACACAGCATGCAGTGTGGCCAAGCAGTTGATGTAATGTGCCCATTAGGCCTGAGCAGTGTTGATATGCACTCAAAGCATCCAATGGACCAGCTTAGATTGGTCTTTTTGAAGGAAGAGTGCTAGATTACAGCCGGACCAGCCCCTAGAACACAACAGCAGTCAGATTGAAGACCAATGCCAGTAATGCCAAGAGAGGTTGTGTTCATTCTGTTTGGTTGTTTGGGTAGGCTGGGATGGATTAATGTTGGTTTGCCGGCCCATTTTTTCTAGAGTTGGTCAATTCCTTCGTTGTTCAGTGGTCAGTGTGTCATGGCTGGCAAGGAAATGGAGAAGTGCAGTCATTTAAAGGTGGATTTTTGTGCAAGGATGATTTTAATTTGCGGCTGATTCATGACGTCAACCATGCCTGCTAATGTATCTGAATGGTGGTTGTGTTTTTATGGAGTTTCTCTGGTGGTGCAAGGATGATTTTAATTTGCGGCTGATTCATGACGTCAACCATGCCTGCTAATGTATCTGATTGTTGGGTGTATTTTATTGAATCAGTCTCTTTCCCTCTCTCTCTCCGGCTCTCTCCCTCCCTCTCTCTCTCTTTCTCTCTGTCTCTGTCTCTCTGTTTCTCATTCCCATCTTCTCTCCCCAACTCTCTTGCTCACATCCAAGCGCCAGCTCTCTGTTTCGCTCACTGTTGTTTATGGTGTTTGTTGCATCAGCCCAGATCTTTTTAGGTGAATGTAGATTGTGAATGGTTTCAGCTTGGTGTTTGTTGCATCAGCCCAGATCTTTTTAGGTGAATGTAGATTGTGAATGGTTTCAGCTTTTCCGTGCACTGTGCAGAGTGTGCAGCAACATGTCGGTTTGCTTTCCTAAGGAGGGTTTGTTGCATGGTTTGAGTCATTTCTGTTGGTCCATATTGTGGTGACACCAACCACGATGGAGGATATCCATGTGTTAGTGCGCTTGTGTTTGATGTGGGGACTGCAGATGGTGTTTGTGCACATTGCATGTTGCCAGGGGGTTGTGGTCACACAGCATGCAGTGTGGCCAAGCAGTTGATGTAATGTGCCCATTAGGCCTGAGCAGTGTTGATATGCACTCAAAGCATCCAATGGACCAGCTTAGATTGGTCTTTTTGAAGGAAGAGTGCTAGATTACAGCCGGACCAGCCCCTAGAACACAACAGCAGTCAGATTGAAGACCAATGCCAGTAATGCCAAGAGAGGTTGTGTTCATTCTGTTTGGTTGTTTGGGTAGGCTGGGATGGATTAATGTTGGTTTGCCGGCCCATTTTTTCTAGAGTTGGTCAATTCCTTCGTTGTTCAGTGGTCAGTGTGTCATGGCTGGCAAGGAAATGGAGAAGTGCAGTCATTTAAAGGTGGATTTTTGTGCAAGGATGATTTTAATTTGCGGCTGATTCATGACGTCAACCATGCCTGCTAATGTATCTGAATGGTGGTTGTGTTTTTATGGAGTTTCTCTGGTGGTGCAAGGATGATTTTAATTTGCGGCTGATTCATGACGTCAACCATGCCTGCTAATGTATCTGATTGTTGGGTGTATTTTATTGAATCAGTCTCTTTCCCTCTCTCTCTCCGGCTCTCTCCCTCCCTCTCTCTCTCTTTCTCTCTGTCTCTGTCTCTCTGTTTCTCATTCCCATCTTCTCTCCCCAACTCTCTTGCTCACATCCAAGCGCCAGCTCTCTGTTTCGCTCACTGTTGTTTATGGTGTTTGTTGCATCAGCCCAGATCTTTTTAGGTGAATGTAGATTGTGAATGGTTTCAGCTTTTCCGTGCACTGTGCAGAGTGTGCAGCAACATGTCGGTTTGCTTCCCTAAGGAGGGTTTGTTGCATGGTTTGAGTCATTTCTGTTGGTCCATATTGTGGTGACACCAACCACGATGGAGGATATCCATGTGTTAGTGCGCTTGTGTTTGATGTGGGGACTGCAGATGGTGTTTGTGCACATTGCATGTTGCCAGGGGGTTGTGGTCACACAGCATGCAGTGTGGCCAAGCAGTTGATGTAATGTGCCCATTAGGCCTGAGCAGTGTTGATATGCACTCAAAGCATCCAATGGACCAGCTTAGATTGGTCTTTTTGAAGGAAGAGTGCTAGATTACAGCCGGACCAGCCCCTAGAACACAACTTCAGTCCGATTGAAGACCAATGCCAGTAATGCCAAGAGAGGTTGTGTTCATTCTGTTTGGTTGTTTGGGTAGGCTGGGATGGATTAATGTTGGTTTGCCGGCCCATTTTTTGTAGAGTTGGTCAATTCCTTCGTTGTTCAGTGGTCATGGCTGGCAAGGAAATGGAGAAGTGCAGTCATTTAAAGGTGGATTTTTGTGCAAGGATGATTTTAATTTGCGGCTGATTCATGACGTCAACCATGCCTGCTAATGTATCTGAATGGTGGTTGTGTTTTTATGGAGTTTCTCTGGTGGTGCAAGGATGCTTTTAATTTGCGGCTGATTCATGACGTCAACCATGCCTGCTAATGTATCTGATTGTTGGGTGTATTTTATTGAATCAGTCTCTTTCCCTCTCTCTCTCCGGCTCTCTCCCTCCCTCTCTCTCTCTCTTTCTCTCTGTCTCTGTCTCTCTGTTTCTCATTCCCATCTTCTCTCCCCAACTCTCTTGCTCACATCCAAGCGCCAGCTCTCTGTTTCGCTCACTGTTTTTTATGGTGTTTGTTGCATCAGCCCAGATCTTTTTAGGTGAATGTAGATTGTGAATGGTTTCAGCTTTTCCGTGCACTGTGCAGAGTGTGCAGCAACATGTCGGTTTGCTTCCCTAAGGAGGGTTTGTTGCATGGTTTGAGTCATTTCTGTTGGTCCATATTGTGGTGACACCAACCACGATGGAGGATATCCATGTGTTAGTGCACTTGTGTTTGATGTGGGGACTGCAGATGGTGTTTGTGCACATTGCATGTTGCCAGGGGGTTGTGGTCACACAGCATGCAGTGTGGCCAAGCAGTTGATGTAATGTGCCCATTAGGCCTGAGCAGTGTTGATATGCACTCAAAGCATCCAATGGACCAGCTTAGATTGGTCTTTTTGAAGGAAGAGTGCTAGATTACAGCCGGACCAGCCCCTAGAACACAACAGCAGTCAGATTGAAGACGAATGCCAGTAATGCCAAGAGAGGTTGTGTTCATTCTGTTTGGTTGTTTGGGTAGGCTGGGATGGGTTAATGTTGGTTTGCCGGCCCATTTTTTCTAGAGTTGGTCAATTCCTTCGTTGTTCAGTTGTCATGGCTGGCAAGGAAATGGAGAAGTGCAGTCATTTAAAGGTGGATTTTTGTGCAAGGATGATTTTAATTTGCGGCTGATTCATGACGTCAACCATGCCTGCTAATGTATCTGAATGGTGGTTGTGTTTTTATGGAGTTTCTCTGGTGGTGCAAGGATGATTTTAATTTGCGGCTGATTCATGACGTCAACCATGCCTGCTAATGTATCTGATTGTTGGGTGTATTTTATTGAATCAGTCTCTTTCCCACTCTCTCTCCGGCTCTCTCCCTCCCTCTCTCTCTTTCTCTCTGTCTCTGTCTCTCTGTTTCTCATTCCCATCTTCTCTCCCCAACTCTCTTGCTCACATCCAAGCGCCAGCCTTCTCTTTCGCTCACTGTTTTTTTATGGTGTTTGTTGCATCAGCCCAGATCTTTTTAGGTGAATGTAGATTGTGAATGGTTTCAGCTTTTCCGTGCACTGTGCAGAGTGTGCAGCAACGTGTCGGTTAGCTTCCCTAAGGAGGGTTTGTTGCATGGTTTGAGTCATTTCTGTTGGTCCATATTGTGGTGACACCAACCACGATGGAGGATATCCATGTGTTAGTGCGCTTGTGTTTGATGTGGGGACTGCAGATGGTGTTTGTGCACATTGCATGTTGCCAGGGGGTTGTGGTCACACAGCATGCAGTGTGGCCAAGCAGTTGATGTAATGTGCCCATTAGGCCTGAGCAGTGTTGATATGCACTCAAAGCATCCAATGGACCAGCTTAGATTGGTCTTTTTGAAGGAAGAGTGCTAGATTACAGCCGGACCAGCCCCTAGAACACAACTTCAGTCCGATTGAAGACCAATGCCAGTAATGCCAAGAGAGGTTGTGTTCATTCTGTTTGGTTGTTTGGGTAGGCTGGGATGGATTAATGTTGGTTTGCCGGCCCATTTTTTGTAGAGTTGGTCAATTCCTTCGTTGTTCAGTGGTCATGGCTGGCAAGGAAATGGAGAAGTGCAGTCATTTAAAGGTGGATTTTTGTGCAAGGATGATTTTAATTTGCGGCTGATTCATGACGTCAACCATGCCTGCTAATGTATCTGAATGGTGGTTGTGTTTTTATGGAGTTTCTCTGGTGGTGCAAGGATGCTTTTAATTTGCGGCTGATTCATGACGTCAACCATGCCTGCTAATGTATCTGATTGTTGGGTGTATTTTATTGAATCAGTCTCTTTCCCTCTCTCTCTCCGGCTCTCTCCCTCCCTCTCTCTCTCTCTTTCTCTCTGTCTCTGTCTCTCTGTTTCTCATTCCCATCTTCTCTCCCCAACTCTCTTGCTCACATCCAAGCGCCAGCTCTCTGTTTCGCTCACTGTTTTTTATGGTGTTTGTTGCATCAGCCCAGATCTTTTTAGGTGAATGTAGATTGTGAATGGTTTCAGCTTTTCCGTGCACTGTGCAGAGTGTGCAGCAACATGTCGGTTTGCTTCCCTAAGGAGGGTTTGTTGCATGGTTTGAGTCATTTCTGTTGGTCCATATTGTGGTGACACCAACCACGATGGAGGATATCCATGTGTTAGTGCACTTGTGTTTGATGTGGGGACTGCAGATGGTGTTTGTGCACATTGCATGTTGCCAGGGGGTTGTGGTCACACAGCATGCAGTGTGGCCAAGCAGTTGATGTAATGTGCCCATTAGGCCTGAGCAGTGTTGATATGCACTCAAAGCATCCAATGGACCAGCTTAGATTGGTCTTTTTGAAGGAAGAGTGCTAGATTACAGCCGGACCAGCCCCTAGAACACAACTTCAGTCCGATTGAAGACCAATGCCAGTAATGCCAAGAGAGGTTGTGTTCATTCTGTTTGGTTGTTTGGGTAGGCTGGGATGGATTAATGTTGGTTTGCCGGCCCATTTTTTGTAGAGTTGGTCAATTCCTTCGTTGTTCAGTGGTCATGGCTGGCAAGGAAATGGAGAAGTGCAGTCATTTAAAGGTGGATTTTTGTGCAAGGATGATTTTAATTTGCGGCTGATTCATGACGTCAACCATGCCTGCTAATGTATCTGAATGGTGGTTGTGTTTTTATGGAGTTTCTCTGGTGGTGCAAGGATGCTTTTAATTTGCGGCTGATTCATGACGTCAACCATGCCTGCTAATGTATCTGATTGTTGGGTGTATTTTATTGAATCAGTCTCTTTCCCTCTCTCTCTCCGGCTCTCTCCCTCCCTCTCTCTCTCTCTTTCTCTCTGTCTCTGTCTCTCTGTTTCTCATTCCCATCTTCTCTCCCCAACTCTCTTGCTCACATCCAAGCGCCAGCTCTCTGTTTCGCTCACTGTTTTTTATGGTGTTTGTTGCATCAGCCCAGATCTTTTTAGGTGAATGTAGATTGTGAATGGTTTCAGCTTTTCCGTGCACTGTGCAGAGTGTGCAGCAACATGTCGGTTTGCTTCCCTAAGGAGGGTTTGTTGCATGGTTTGAGTCATTTCTGTTGGTCCATATTGTGGTGACACCAACCACGATGGAGGATATCCATGTGTTAGTGCACTTGTGTTTGATGTGGGGACTGCAGATGGTGTTTGTGCACATTGCATGTTGCCAGGGGGTTGTGGTCACACAGCATGCAGTGTGGCCAAGCAGTTGATGTAATGTGCCCATTAGGCCTGAGCAGTGTTGATATGCACTCAAAGCATCCAATGGACCAGCTTAGATTGGTCTTTTTGAAGGAAGAGTGCTAGATTACAGCCGGACCAGCCCCTAGAACACAACAGCAGTCAGATTGAAGACGAATGCCAGTAATGCCAAGAGAGGTTGTGTTCATTCTGTTTGGTTGTTTGGGTAGGCTGGGATGGGTTAATGTTGGTTTGCCGGCCCATTTTTTCTAGAGTTGGTCAATTCCTTCGTTGTTCAGTTGTCATGGCTGGCAAGGAAATGGAGAAGTGCAGTCATTTAAAGGTGGATTTTTGTGCAAGGATGATTTTAATTTGCGGCTGATTCATGACGTCAACCATGCCTGCTAATGTATCTGAATGGTGGTTGTGTTTTTATGGAGTTTCTCTGGTGGTGCAAGGATGATTTTAATTTGCGGCTGATTCATGACGTCAACCATGCCTGCTAATGTATCTGATTGTTGGGTGTATTTTATTGAATCAGTCTCTTTCCCACTCTCTCTCCGGCTCTCTCCCTCCCTCTCTCTCTTTCTCTCTGTCTCTGTCTCTCTGTTTCTCATTCCCATCTTCTCTCCCCAACTCTCTTGCTCACATCCAAGCGCCAGCCTTCTCTTTCGCTCACTGTTTTTTTATGGTGTTTGTTGCATCAGCCCAGATCTTTTTAGGTGAATGTAGATTGTGAATGGTTTCAGCTTTTCCGTGCACTGTGCAGAGTGTGCAGCAACGTGTCGGTTAGCTTCCCTAAGGAGGGTTTGTTGCATGGTTTGAGTCATTTCTGTTGGTCCATATTGTGGTGACACCAACCACGATGGAGGATATCCATGTGTTAGTGCGCTTGTGTTTGATGTGGGGACTGCAGATGGTGTTTGTGCACATTGCATGTTGCCAGGGGGTTGTGGTCACACAGCATGCAGTGTGGCCAAGCAGTTGATGTAATGTGCCCATTAGGCCTGAGCAGTGTTGATATGCACTCAAAGCATCCAATGGACCAGCTTAGATTGGTCTTTTTGAAGGAAGAGTGCTAGATTACAGCCGGACCAGCCCCTAGAACACAACAGCAGTCAGATTGAAGACCAATGCCAGTAATGCCAAGAGAGGTTGTGTTCATTCTGTTTGGTTGTTTGGGTAGGCTGGGATGGATTAATGTTGGTTTGCCGGCCCATTTTTTCTAGAGTTGGTCAATTCCTTCGTTGTTCAGTGGTCAGTGTGTCATGGCTGGCAAGGAAATGGAGAAGTGCAGTCATTTAAAGGTGGATTTTTGTGCAAGGATGATTTTAATTTGCGGCTGATTCATGACGTCAACCATGCCTGCTAATGTGTCTGAATGGTGGTTGTGTTTTTCTGGAGTTTCTCTGGTGGTGCAAGGATGATTTTAATTTGCGGCTGATTCATGACGTCAACCATGCCTGCTAATGTATCTGATTGTTGGGTGTATTTTATTGAATCAGTCTCTTTCCCACTCTCTCTCCGGCTCTCTCCCTCCCTCTCTCTCTTTCTCTCTGTCTCTGTCTCTCTGTTTCTCATTCCCATCTTCTCTCCCCAACTCTCTTGCTCACATCCAAGCGCCAGCTCTCTGTTTCGCTCACTGTTGTTTATGGTGTTTGTTGCATCAGCCCAGATCTTTTTAGGTGAATGTAGATTGTGAATGGTTTCAGCTTTTCCGTGCACTGTGCAGAGTGTGCAGCAACATGTCGGTTTGCTTTCCTAAGGAGGGTTTGTTGCATGGTTTGAGTCATTTCTGTTGGTCCATATTGTGGTGACACCAACCACGATGGAGGATATCCATGTGTTAGTGCGCTTGTGTTTGATGTGGGGACTGCAGATGGTGTTTGTGCACATTGCATGTTGCCAGGGGGTTGTGGTCACACAGCATGCAGTGTGGCCAAGCAGTTGATGTAATGTGCCCATTAGGCCTGAGCAGTGTTGATATGCACTCAAAGCATCCAATGGACCAGCTTAGATTGGTCTTTTTGAAGGAAGAGTGCTAGATTACAGCCGGACCAGCCCCTAGAACACAACAGCAGTCAGATTGAAGACCAATGCCAGTAATGCCAAGAGAGGTTGTGTTCATTCTGTTTGGTTGTTTGGGTAGGCTGGGATGGATTAATGTTGGTTTGCCGGCCCATTTTTTCTAGAGTTGGTCAATTCCTTCGTTGTTCAGTTGTCATGGCTGGCAAGGAAATGGAGAAGTGCAGTCATTTAAAGGTGGATTTTTGTGCAAGGATGATTTTAATTTGCGGCTGATTCATGACGTCAACCATGCCTGCTAATGTATCTGAATGGTGGTTGTGTTTTTCTGGAGTTTCTCTGGTGGTGCAAGGATGATTTTAATTTGCGGCTGATTCATGACGTCAACCATGCCTGCTAATGTATCTGATTGTTGGGTGTATTTTATTGAATCAGTCTCTTTCCCTCTCTCTCTCCGGCTCTCTCCCTCCCTCCCTCTCTCTCTTTCTCTCTGTCTCTGTCTCTCTGTTTCTCATTCCCATCTTCTCTCCCCAACTCTCTTGCTCACATCCAAGCGCCAGCTCTCTGTTTCGCTCACTGTTGTTTATGGTGTTTGTTGCATCAGCCCAGATCTTTTTAGGTGAATGTAGATTGTGAATGGTTTCAGCTTTTCCGTGCACTGTGCAGAGTGTGCAGCAACATGTCGGTTTGCTTTCCTAAGGAGGGTTTGTTGCATGGTTTGAGTCATTTCTGTTGGTCCATATTGTGGTGACACCAACCACGATGGAGGATATCCATGTGTTAGTGCGCTTGTGTTTGATGTGGGGACTGCAGATGGTGTTTGTGCACATTGCATGTTGCCAGGGGGTTGTGGTCACACAGCATGCAGTGTGGCCAAGCAGTTGATGTAATGTGCCCATTAGGCCTGAGCAGTGTTGATATGCACTCAAAGCATCCAATGGACCAGCTTAGATTGGTCTTTTTGAAGGAAGAGTGCTAGATTACAGCCGGACCAGCCCCTAGAACACAACAGCAGTCAGATTGAAGACGAATGCCAGTAATGCCAAGAGAGGTTGTGTTCATTCTGTTTGGTTGTTTGGGTAGGCTGGGATGGATTAATGTTGGTTTGCCGGCCCATTTTTTGTAGAGTTGGTCAATTCCTTCGTTGTTCAGTGGTCATGGCTGGCAAGGAAATGGAGAAGTGCAGTCATTTAAAGGTGGATTTTTGTGCAAGGATGATTTTAATTTGCGGCTGATTCATGACGTCAACCATGCCTGCTAATGTATCTGAATGGTGGTTGTGTTTTTATGGAGTTTCTCTGGTGGTGCAAGGATGCTTTTAATTTGCGGCTGATTCATGACGTCAACCATGCCTGCTAATGTATCTGATTGTTGGGTGTATTTTATTGAATCAGTCTCTTTCCCTCTCTCTCTCCGGCTCTCTCCCTCCCTCTCTCTCTCTTTCTCTCTGTATCTGTCTCTCTGTTTTTCATATCCATCTTCTCTCCCCAACTCTCTTGCTCACATCCAAGCGCCAGCTCTCTGTTTCGCTCACTGTTTTTTTATGGTGTTTGTTGCATCAGCCCAGATCTTTTTAGGTGAATGTAGATTGTGAATGGTTTCAGCTTTTCCGTGCACTGTGCAGAGTGTGCAGCAACATGTCGGTTTGCTTCCCTAAGGAGGGTTTGTTGCATGGTTTGAGTCATTTCTGTTGGTCCATATTGTGGTGACACCAACCACGATGGAGGATATCCATGTGTTAGTGCGCTTGTGTTTGATGTGGGGACTGCAGATGGTGTTTGTGCACATTGCATGTTGCCAGGGGGTTGTGGTCACACAGCATGCAGTGTGGCCAAGCAGTTGATGTAATGTGCCCATTAGGCCTGAGCAGTGTTGATATGCACTCAAAGCATCCAATGGACCAGCTTAGATTGGTCTTTTTGAAGGAAGAGTGCTAGATTACAGCCGGACCAGCCCCTAGAACACAACAGCAATCAGATTGAAGACCAATGCCAGTAATGCCAAGAGAGGTTGTGTTCATTCTGTTTGGTTGTTTGGGTAGGCCGGGATGGATTAATGTTGGTTTGCCGGCCCATTTTTTCTAGAGTTGGTCAATTCCTTCGTTGTTCAGTTGTCATGGCTGGCAAGGAAATGGAGAAGTGCAGTCATTTAAAGGTGGATTTTTGTGCAAGGATGATTTTAATTTGCGGCTGATTCATGACGTCAACCATGCCTGCTAATGTATCTGATTGTTGGGTGTATTTTATTGAATCAGTCTCTTTCCCTCTCTCTCTCCGGCTCTCTCCCTCCCTCTCTCTCTCTTTCTCTCTGTCTCTGTCTCTCTGTTTCTCATTCCCATCTTCTCTCCCCAACTCTCTTGCTCACATCCAAGCGCCAGCCTTCTCTTTCGCTCACTGTT